>CM031670.1:3099069-3226569 GCA_006182925.3 Reinhardtius hippoglossoides
TAAATCACGCTGCAAAAAATCGCTCACACACACGCACACGTTTCCAAAATGTGCCGGGAAATTCTTTTAACAAGATCCATGAATTATTCCCCGGGAAATTGGTAAAAAAAATCCCCCAAAACATTTGCAATGTTAAAGATATAATATGTAACAACGTCATCGAACTGGGTCTTTTGTTACTGTTACGTCTTTATAGTGAAATATTCCTGGACCAGTCCCTTTGTCCAAATCCCTGCCAAAATTGTATTCAATTAAATTGGATTTGTATAGCACTAAATCACAATATACATCATCTCAAGGCACTTTACATAGAAGGTCAAGATAATTATAGAGAAACCCAACAGTTCCAGCAATGAAAAGCACTTTGGCTTCTTCGTCATCCGTCCACAAACTTCAATGGAAATCGGTTTTGTAGTTTTTGCGTAAAAACCTGCTGACAAACAAACCGAACAAACCAATAAACAAATAAATGGAACGGGGTGAAATCATAATCCCCTCGGTGCTGGAAATGATTGTAAGGCTTTCCCCATCTAAACACAGGCAGGAGCCACAGAGGAAGCACACTGCTGTCCTGCACTCAAACACGCACACATCACAAGTATCTATAACATGCCACAGAGATCCTCCATTACTGGATACAAGCATCACAGGGGAGCGCTCCTCCTCTTCCTCAGTATTCCAGGGGGACGAGAGTCAGCGTTGATGCCGACTTGACCTGTCAGCTTTACGTATTCATAAGGAAACGGAGGAGATGGATATGGCCTGATGTTCCATTTACTCTAACTTAATTGCCCCCCCCCCTCTCTCTCTTGCCCACACCTCGTCTCCACCCCCTTCCCCCCCCCCCACACACACACACACACACCCACCCCGGGTGCAGGCAGGCCTCCACCAGCGGGGGGTGAGGGTAACAGACAGCAGGGCTCCTCCTGTCAGACTTCTGCCAGTCACTGCATGTCAGCATTCAGCACCGGCAGGCAGCAGCACAATCAATGTCACATGAGCAGTGATGCCTCGCTGCCACTCGCACATGGTAACTCTGTTATATATGGTAATGGCTTCCTTGTTCTGGTACAGACGGGCCTGTGTTACTCGTGAGAACCGCTGTCTTGTGTTTGTCTCAAACTGCTGATGTCATTTCGGTGCAGATATTTTTTTTTCCTTCCTTTGGTTTCAGTCACTAATTATTTTTGTGATCGACACAAGGAAACACTGCGGGGACGAAGAGGATCTAAGTCTCAGTTACAGGGTGAATGAAAAAAAAGAGAAATTAGAACGAAGTCTGTTGAGGAAAATGTGTTATGGTTAGATATTGGACATGCCAAGGTTGAGTATAACTGTAGATGCTGCACCAGTGTGTTCACACCTTATAGTAAATTACCTAAAAAGTATTATATTATTTTATTCATATAGTTATACTGTGATATGTCTGTGAGGACTTCTGACAGCTATTTATTATAATTTATTATTAATGAAAAATGACATTGGCTACATATTGTTATACCTTTTTTATCTATATACCATATATAAAAAATAATATATATCTTTATTACTCTTGTTATGAATATTGAAATACTATTACTAAACTGTTATATGTACTATTATAGTCAGAAGGTAACTTGTAGGGGGGTGAGGGGGGGGGGGGCATCCCCTTTTAACCAATATGACCCATCCCACTTAATAACCTGTCGATACTGCCATCCCCTCTCAGCCACCCCCCCCCCCCCCCCCCCCCATCCCCTGTGGGGGAGAGTGCTGTTTGTGCAGATAGATAATTTGTGTGTGCAGGTGAACGTCCTGTAGTTAATGAAGCAAACTAAACCACAGGATGCACAGTTTAATATTAAGTCTGAAACTAAATGGTATTGAAAAGTACAGAAAGCACACAAACACTCAATTTGGGGTTCAGTATCTTGCCAAAGGACACTTCGGCATGCAAATGGGGAAGAATGGGATCGAACAGCCGACCTTCTGGTTGGAGGACGACCGCTCAAACCCCTGAGCCACAGCCGCCTTTTGGCATAAACTTGGTGGACACACTTTTGCAGTGCGCCTCCCGCATCATACATCTAGTTCTGTACTGCAGGGCCGTCGTCCCTCGCACCACCAGCCCCGACCAATCAGCTCCAGCCCCCCAGGTAACGTTTAACAAAACGCCCAATGTATATACGCTCATAAATATCGCTATTTACAACTGTACTAGTAATGTATACTTTTATTTACATTCTCTTGCAGGTTTTACAGTGACAACACACTATGTATATATTACATGTTGACTATATATTCCATAATTATTCACAGGAACTATCACAGGATACTACAATGCTGCCCACTGTTTCACTCCGTCTGCTGTTCTCAATCTGCTTAGTGTTAATTATTGATGATGCCACCCATGGCTTCTTTTAACTGTGTTTACATTCGGGTGTGTACACAGCATCTGAATCACCAGTGGTCATATGCACCACACCCACCTTCACGGCTCTTTGTTATGTTCTATGTTAAGTTGCACTGCAGGAGAAACCACAGTTTGTTGTGAGGACGGATAACAACAGAAGTTATCTAGAACTGGGAAATAAAGAATGGCCAACGTGTGCAGACATCAACTAAAGAGAGCGAGCGACAGGACCAAATGAGTGAGAGAGCGCGAGCATGCAGATGGTAGAGGTAGAGCATAAGGAGGGATTGTGTGTCATGGCTTGGCATTGTAATGTGTGCAGATTGGTGGGGGAGGCGGAGGCCTATAACTCAGCATGATAATAACCGAGGCCAGAGACCATAGCTCACCTTGCTGCCGCTCTGCCACGGCCCACCTTTGCGGGCTAAACACCTCTCATCTGCTCTCTACACTCGTGTGCTCCTCACACCAATCATCACACTTATGGGTCTCACCATCCATCAGTGGGCAGATGAGAGGGCGGACGCCGTGGATGTGCCATCTCTCGCACAGGCTTAACGGGGATTCGGGACAGTGCAGGCTTCCTCCTGGCTGATGCAACGAGATACGACACAATGGTTAGCAAACATGTATGTTTTCTCTGGTGCTGTTGAAGAACTTTACACGATTTCAACTTTTTTTTTACGTGTTAGAGTGAATATTGTGCTTTTCTCTGCTGATTATATCTTCAGTCACTACCGATTCCGGTTGCCTCTACTCTAGGTTCAGATTTTACAACACACAACTGTCGCCTCACAGCGAGAAGGGTGAGGTTCAGATCACAGTTCAGCTGGGGCCTCCTCGTGTACGTGTGGGTTTTCTTTGTGTAGTCGGGCTCCCTCCCACGGACCAAAAACATGGAGATTGTGGTGAGGTTGACTGGGGACTCTGAATTGGTATGTTGACCTGTCCACGGCGTGCACCGCATCTCGCCCCAATGCCAGCTGGGATTGGCACCAGCCCCCTTTGCACCGATCAGCCAAACGTTTAATTGAACTGGTCTGTCTGTATTTTAGCAAGTCGCTCTGTGGAGTTTACACTCACATTTCTCACATCATCAGTCGCAATAAACAAAATGTGTTACTGCGACAGGCCTATTTTAATAACTTTTTTTTTAATAATGCACCAAGTAAGAGGTTTCCTATTCACGTAAACACTTTGAAAAGTCTTCGAAAGGCACAAACGTGCGTCAGATCTGAAAGCGTTTTAATGTGTTGTTCTCACGGAGCCCTCTACTTGAGCCAAAACACCTTTTTTCACTTCATTTTAAAAACCAGTGGGGGTTGATAACACTGCAGCCTTCGAGTAGTGGTGCACAAAACATCGTCAAATGCACTTCAGACAGAGTCATGCACACAAACACCACCACCACCACCACCTTCCTAAAAGTGATATTTTGGCCCACCTCAGATGATCGTAATGACCCTACAGAGAGTTGTATCAGGCCATTATTCTCCTAATCGGTCTTTGTCACTCCACAGTGTCGGTTGATGTGTATGCAAACAGCCCTTGTGTGTTCGAGCCAGTCTATGGTTCCTGTGGGAGCTCCCTGTACGTGCCTGCTCGGTGCCACGGCCAGGATGGATGGCAGCTCAATTGAATAAAGGGGCTCACCACTGCACAATGCAGCCGACGTGCTGAATTCACAATAAGGAGTGGATTTACACCCCCAGCCTGTGTGTCTGAATTAGCATTTCTAACCCCTTTATGTGTGTTTGTGTGCACATGTGCCTTCATCTCCGACCGAGACCGCTCCATAAATGTTACAGGCAATAAATCTCGAAACCCCAGGGGGAAATATTCGTCTTGTTGCAGGACAGTGTCCATGCTTTGGTGGGCCACAGCCCAGACAGAGAGTTGGAGAAGACAAAAAAAGAAAAAAGAAAAGGGGAAAGACGTTAATGTCAGAGCTATCGGATTCAGTTTTTACAAAGCTGGGTTGCTGTGGGTGTGGCAGGATGGAGTTACCTACAGAGATGCTCGGTGGAAGGAGGAGAGGGGGAAAAGTGAGTGAGCAGAAGTGAGCTAATTTAAGGCACTGACACGTAAGGTTACAGTCAGCGTTTCTTCAGGAGGTTTAAAAAAAACAACAAAAAAAAAACAAGGTGATTCTGACAATCTGCCACGGGGCCAGGCAGGAGAGCACGAAGGCTACAGCATCCAGCCAGTCTGCAAAACCCACTCCTGCTCGCTGGCGTTCGTGCCGAGCAGCCGCCACAGCTGACATCTTTGTTTGAAAGTCTCTGTCATTGGGAAGCGAAAAAATTTTGCTCCAAAAACTCGACAGAGGGTTGTTCTGAGAGAGCTTCCACAGCAGCACTGTGCAAACAACAAGACAATGCTAATTCCACACCTGCCATCATTATGCTCCTTATTTCCACGGCGTCCTCATTCTCGGCGACAATGACTGGCTAATTGCATGCTGCAAAAAAGCTCCTCCGCAGATTTGTATTTGTCGGAGGGGCAGGATGCACACGTTGACTCCGACTGACTCAAATAGAACAAGAGGGAAAAAAACAACAACCCAAGAAATGTGCTTTAATAATAATAATAATAATAATAATGTTGAATATCAGTGGGTGTATCTTCACAGCTCTCAGCATTACGCTCACTTACAAAACAACTGACCGAGAGAATGAGGGGATCAATTTGTCTCAGTGTGCTTCTGGTGCGAATGGAGCCTCAATTCCTTATCTCGTCCAAACACTGGAAGTCCCCTGCCTGCTCTGGGCAGAGATGCTTTCATTATTTGCCTGTGAATCAGTATTTAGGGAAAGAGGAAGAAAAGCCAAAGCGAATATGGTATTATCTGAGTGGCGCTCAACACTCCAGCTGTGTGATACGGTAACTTGGAAAGACTGGTGGTGTGTGTGTGTGTGTGTGTGTGTGTGTGTGTGTGTGTGTGTGTGTGTGTGTGTGTGTGTGTGTGTGTGTGTGTGTGTGTGTGTGTGTGCACGTGGGCTCATGCATGTGGTGGAAATGCAAGCATTGAGTGGAGTTAACATGAGGTTCAGGAGCAATCTGAATCTCCACAGAGCCGTCCAAGAAATATCTCTGAACCAAAAGCATGCAAAACACACACACACACACACACACACACACACTGACACACACACACAGTGTACACTACAAAGCAAGGCCAGCACTCTGAGAAAAGCTTCCAGTCTCCCCCTTCATCTCCTCTTCTCACTGCTCTCCTTCTCTTCTCCTCTTTTTTTCGCCCCCCCTCTCTGATTCGTTCTCTCCGGTCCTGTCAGTGGACGCCGCCACGACTCAACCGGGTTCACAAAGACGCTCTGGAGCAAGTTCCCTTCGCCGGCCGTCACCCCTGCGCTCAGTAGTAAGTCACCTTTCTCTCTTTCTTCTCTTTGCCTTCTCTAGTGACTGAACTTTATTTGCTTGTCCGATGAAACAAAAAAGGTGAGTCTGGGATGTCACTGTACTACTCCTCTCTCTCTCTCTCCTCTCTCCCTCTCTCTCCCTCTCCCTCTCCCTCTCTCTTCCTCTTCGCTCCCCACCGCCTGTTTGCTATCTCTTATGACGAGCTCGTGCGCAGACTGACGAACAACCAATCTATATTCCGCGGCGAATGCTGGGGCTTTGTGAAAGTGAAGGCAAGGAGAGAGTCATGTGAAATGTAAACAGGAAGACGTCGATCAGCGCTCCGAACTCTGAGGTTTCCGTGTCCATGTCGCTCCGTCGCTCCGGCTGCCTGTCGAGGCTTTGACCACTTTACTTTCACTGACGCTCTGGATGCGTTTCTTCTTTTTTCATGACGGCCCGGTTTGCGTCGAGATGCCCGGCCAGTCACAGATGATTGCATTAGAAAATAAATGTCAAGAATCTAGAAGCAGCATCTGTTGGACCAGGCGTCACATGTATCGATGTTGTCACGCGGCCCTGAATCCTGCATGCGTCTTTGTTTTTCCTGTCTTTCACATGGGCTTCGTCTCGGGCGCATTAGCGTCCTGCCGGCTACAAGGACAACCTAATCGGGTTGCGATTTGGCGGTGCCACAGGAGAACAGTTTTTTTGCATCTCGTTGCTTATTTCATTGACTTACGGTTTGGGATGGCTGGCAGCGTATCAATGCCGAGTAATTACAATAGGCCACTGTGAGGCTGAATAATTGATGTGCTTTTTGGAGCTGATGTATGCTGAAAAACCTATCCGTCCCGTCAGTAGTTTATCATGGGGGGGGGAGAGAGAGAGGGAGTGCGGCCTGACTGCCAATGCTTAGTGCTGTTGTAACGATGCAGGTCTGGGCCTGTCAGCAGCGGGAACACCAGGAATTAGAGCCAAAGCTGGTTGTAGCTCAGCTATCAGCCTTAGTCTTAACCTCGATCGATAGCTGGAAGAGGGATGACTCGGAGCAAAAGACACTCCCAAACTCTTTGACAGTTGGTCGGCCTGCATCGTGCAGTGTCAGCCGAGGGCTCCTTACTCCTCATTAAAACAGCGTTTGGATTTTTTTTTGGATTAACAAATGATCAGTTGATAAAATATTGAATTTCAATTTCTTGGCATCACCAAAACCTCCCAGTCTTCATTTCATCATCTCACTGGTACCTGAAGTAACATGTTTCTGAGAAAATGCCTCGTGTTCGTTATCGGAATGTTGCATCTTCTGTTCAGGAACATGTTATTTCAGGTTCCAGTGAGATGATGAAATGAAGACTGAGGGTGTTTGTGATGGGGGGTGGGGGGGGGGGGGGGGGGGGCTTGGCAGCGGTATGCACTCTGCTCAGTGCCACACTATGGGCCTGGTTTTTTATCCTCTGTCACAACTATCGCACATCACATGACCCTGCTAACATAATGGTTTAAACGAATGGGGAGCGGTCCTCGTGCAACGTGAGAATGAGGCTGGTCCCACACTTATATATCAACTGTGAACCCGTATCCTTGTAACTTGTCTGATCTATTGTTCTGTGATACCAATGTGTGTGTGTGTGTGTGTGTGTGTTGGTCAATTAGTCCAATAATATGTGTCGTTCTTGGGCTGAATTTCTTCCTCTATGATTTATTCGAATGATGAGTCCCGACGATGCTTCTCTCCATCATGAAATCACATTATGTCCCGGTGGGGAAAAGAAAACAAATAATGAATACGACGCTAAACACTGGAACTGTGGACATGTTCGTTAAGCATCGCTGCTCACACGGAGACTCGTTCCTTCCCTTAGTCTTTCTCTACAGTTTAGATGTATAACACAGTGTTGGATTCCATTTCATTCGGTGCCAGACAGGGGTCACAAACCGAGGTTTAGCTGCTGTCTCCCACGATTTCTTCTCCTTTTCACTGAGGCAAATAATCTCTCTTTTTACCTCAGCTGCCAAGACTTGGCTCAGCTTCCCCGGTCAGTCCGCCGCTCTCCGTCTCTCTCCGTCTCTCCTCTCTCTCTCTCTCTCTCTCTCTCTCCTCTCTCTCTCTCTCCTCCTCTCTCTCTCTCTCTCCTCTCTCTCTCTCTCTCTCTCTCTCTCTCTCTCCTATTTCTTACTCTATCACGCTGCAATGCCCGCAAGCCCCTCAGCCAAACTCCACCCCGACTCGCTCACACAGCATCCATTATGTATAGGCCAAAAATTGAAGAATAACAGGCTTGGGGCAAAGACGTGAAACATAAATAACGTACAACAAATTTAGGAGAGAAGAAAGCAGCGTCGGTTAGATCTATATTTGGTGCTGTCGAAATGCGTATCCCTTTCCAGCTTCATCACAACACTGATATCAGCTGAAGTTATTAGATAAAGCTGTTTTTCTTTGTGAGTTTGTAGAGCTGCACAATGCACTCGCTTCAGATATTCAACAAATGGACACATTCAGAGGTAAAAGCACGTGAAAGCACTGCACCCCTCAAAAAGCTTGTGTATTCATTTAGACTTCATAAATAGACACGAGCACACAGTGGCAACTTGTAGAACCTGGGCGACATATTTGAGTGCAATTGAGCATATGGAGAGACGTAAACCATGGTAATATAACAATAATTATCTCCATCAAGGTGGTTATGTTTTCACCTGGGTCTGTTTGTTGTTTTATTTATGAGCAGGAGAACACAAAAAAAACAAACCTGAACTGATTTCCAACAAACTAAGTGGACGGACGGGGAATGCACCTGAAAATAAGTAGATCCAGGAATATTTGACACTTTCTTTTACTACGGCAAATACATAATTTAGGTTATAAGCCCACTTTCTTCTTTTTTTTTTTGTATTTCTACTATAAGAACTAGACAAGCACGTGCAGGATTGTTCGACCTTGGCAGAGTTATGCGCCAGGTGGGAACCCACCATAACGTCACCTACTGGTTTGTGAACTGCTGCTTCGAGGCGTAATGGGCTGTGAACACAGTCGTACGTTATTTATTTGTACTTTGCAATCATAATGCTGAAGGTCTTCCAACCTTAAGGAAGTACTTGGTCCATTTGCCGTACTCTCTTGCACACTCAAAGCACTCAGAGCTTCTCTACAGCTCCGGGCTGCAGCTGCCTGCAGTATGCATTCTTCTAACCATTCTGAAAAGTCGTCGAGAGGATCTATTTTAAAAAACGGTGTATTTATTTCCCGGTTCACTCGGCCAAGACTAGTTATTTCCTCCTCCATCGTGCCACTTTACATTTGGCTTTCATTTTATGGAAAGAGAACCCACAACCACACGGCCCCACTACTGGAGATGAAGCCTGAATAGGCTTTAGGACAGGGAGCCAAACGTGTCCTCTTTTGGCAGAAAAGGGAAAAGGCTGCACATATTCATGCAAACGGGAAATTTGAATTAATTTACAATGCAAATTGTAAACAAGCACAACTTCATTTAGATGAATGCTTGTTTTAATACATGGCAGAATCCTAATGAGGATCCTGAATTAGGCTCCAAAATTAACTGCTTCTTCTCCAAAGCACAGTAACTGGGGTCTTTCTCTACAAGCCATGCTCAGTCGAGCTGCACAGAGAAAACAGTTTTCATATGTCCTCCCCCTTCTCGTCAACTTAAAGACAAGGTTAGAGTGTCTATTCTACTCCATCTTTCAAAGGTTTTTCTTTAAGGAGAATAACATTCACTAAATACATCTTCTGATATATTCTTTTGACAATACCCGAGCAGCTCTGACATGCTGCGTCACTCATTTAGGCAGATCTTTTCAGAGGTGGGAACAAAAATCTATTTCTTTTGCCCAAGGCAACTGCTAGAAGGCAGACATATGTGCATGAGATAATGACTGTAACACTGTACAGTCAGATACACACACATGTACTCAACGATTTACCTGTGGATCTTATCAGTACACTCTGCTGTCGTTCTTGTTGTACTTGTTGTGCCTTCTCAACCACTCGCTCAGGGTTTGGACTTTGGTCTTTCGCATATGAAGAACACAGCCAGAGATTCAGCGGGTCAGACGTCTTTCACAAACACAGGAACATGTATATGAGGCGCCCGTGTAAAGCAGGAGGCAGGACATGACGTGTGAATTCTGCTGCAACGTAAAGAACCAAATCTCTTGCCGTCCCTGCAACTTGTTGGAGGAGATCGCCATCTGCCCGTATCGCCATAACCTCTTGAATCTCGTCTTTCCAAGTTTACATCTTCTTCAACATCTACTACGTGTGTGGCACCTCTTTGTCATGCTGAGATATTTGTTTCCTTCCGGTTCCTCATCCATCACCTGTTAGAAACGCCATCAACACACCCCCTTCGATTGTTCTGCTGTAATTCTGACCGACTCGGACATTTGCGTTCTCATATACGGACCCTCTGGAACTTTTCAAGAAAATTCACGACTGAAAGCAGCTCACGTGATTAGCGTTGCGTCCCATTTGACACTAAAGCTACTTCGGAGAACTAGGATATCTTGTCATTGCACTGAAGATCTGTCTGAAGCATCTCAGAGTATTGCTGCGGCGTCGCTTTGCTTCGCTCCACTCCGACTTTGGAACCCTCTCACTTGTTGAAGATCGAGAACAATTATCTCCCGGTTTCCTCTCACTACCTGCCTCCGCTGCCAAGTGAAGCTGCTGAGTCGGCAGAGCAGTCGCTGATGAGGGCAAACAAACGCACAACAAAGCTGGTGCCCACTGAACAAACCGCAGGTAATTGTCATCCGCAGACACTCAACGGTGGCTCAACGCGTCCCGACCCGCCGACAGCCTGGTGTTTGGATCCTCCACCACAACTCTCCCTCTCTGGGCATTGCTTTGTCTTTTTCAATGTCTCATTACATATCTGTAATAAAAGGTGTCTGGTGCTCTGTATCTCATTACAGTACTCTCTGGTTGCACATTGCTGTTTATTGCGAGGCGCAGGAATGCGTGTGAATGAGAGGACCGCTAGATTGTAGTTTTGTATGGCGAGGCCTCTTCCACTCTCTGACAGTTTTATTACATCTTCATTACATTTACATCAGCTGCACGCAGCCGAGCAGTCGCTTCCTTTCTCAGCGCAAGAGCAGAAGACATACAACATTTTTAATTAGCTCGAATGGGAAATGGCTAAGAAGGTAAAAAAAAATAATAATAAAAAATCAATAATGGAGAGCATTGGGAACTGGGGCTTGTATAATTAATGCACGGTAGGTTTCCAGCAATAGATCTCCTTTAATACACAGTGTGAAGTATATAATGGGAGATGGTTCAGCACAGCCTCCCAGTCTGCCATTGTCATGATGGAAAGTTTGGTATTATAAAAATGACATTAGCATATTTAAAGTCTCTGATTGTGAAATAAAAGTGTCATAAAACATTAATAGCCTGACTCAGGATGTATTTGACTTTATAGTGTGTGTGTGTGTGTGTGTGTGTGTGTGTGTGTGTGTGTGTGTGTAACGTATTATAACTCAACAAGTCATTTGCAGCAACAGCCTCTTTTGTTGAAGGTTAACTTTCACTTTAATTTCTGGTGTTTTTTTACCGACTGGAATTTTAAGCCATTGACGATTTAACTATAAAACAAACAGCAACAAGATTTAAGAGCTGTAGATGTTACGATCTTTAATATATCGATTTAATGAATGCCACGTAAAAAATCAAATAGTCAGAAGTATTTAAATAAACAAAAGAAATCGTAATCTTAATCCATCACAACAAGTAGAGTTGACTTTTGGATAAAATACTTTACTGTTGGTCTCTTTTTATGTGACTTCATCGTAATGTTATCGTCTAGAATTCACCGTAAAATAAATCAGTAGAAAAAGTGGTTAAAATCAAACAGCAAGGTCCAGGTTACAAGTAAAAATGAAAAGGGAAACGATGTGTAACATACTGTACACAAAGGCTGTCATATATTAGTATATAATATTATAGTAATGCCCTTTTATATTTTGCCTTTATCATGGTGTCAACTAGAAATGTTTGAGAGAAAGAAATTAAATTCAGTCATCGTGAAGAATATTGATCATGTAATTTTCTAGTCAAGTTGTTTGATAACAGAAATGTACGATAAATGTCCTGAGTCCAAAGATGCTGAACTGAGCTTCGCCGGGAAATATTTCAGAAAGAGACAAGCTAATAGCGCAATGTATCATATACTGAGAAGATGGTAGTTTCCTGTGGCAAACTGGAAGCAGGTCAGTAGTAAATCAAATCTATTTACTACGTGTGTGTGTGTGTGTGTGTGTGTGTGTGTGTGTGTGTGTGTGTGTGTGTGTGTGTTGGCCATGAACCTGACCAACTGAGAGCTGCAGACGCCAGCGGCCCTGAGGTGGGTGGGGACTGCGAGAGGCAAGTCAAAGTGACGCCGCTGAGGGCCTCGAGGGCGGGCGGCACTACATCTTATCTCCTGCTGCCCTCAGCCTCGACCTTGGACCATGATCCAGGCTCGGGTCACTCAGAGTACAGAGGGCAACTCTCAATCAAAGCAACTGGCCCCTCCTGGATCGTGCCTTTGGAGATTCTGATTCAAAGGAGGAGAAATGTCCAGAGGCTGTGTGGCTCAGTAGTTAGCACTGTCCCTCACAGATACAAGAATCAGGGATTGTCTCCAGCGTTAGCGGGTGTCTGTGTGTGTGAGGGATCCTACGATGACGCAAGCACATCGATGGGGAACACGAATGCAAGCGCCACGACACAAGGGCAAAGCAAACGCACAAAGGAAGAACTCAAAGTTGTGGTTGTGTTTTTTCCAGCGCCGCCCTGTATCCCTGAGTAGTGTGTACATGTATGTGTACAAACAAACAAACAAACACACACACACACACACACACACATGCATGCATACACAGTTGCAGAGAAGAGTGGATTTTCTGCTGTTTATTCAATATTGCAGAGAATACCACTGCTTAACGCCACCTGGGCAAACAGGTTATTGCCTTATCAATCATGTACAGTGACATCCAATGGTCGAGACCGAAGACAATATTGACCAGCAGACTGACAGAGATTAATGCTGCTGCACATAAAACAGCCTCCTCCGCCTATTCCTCCGTTCAGAATCCATCTATTTCTTTTCTCCTCTGTTTTTCCCAATCATGTTTTCTCCTCGGCTCTTTCAATCATCTGTTTTCTCCCCCCGATTCCCACTTTCTGTCCTTTTATGTCTGTTGTGACTCGGGCCCGGCACTTAAAGCTGCATTTTGAGGAAGAAACTAAATGAACCATAATTACTCGTAATTAAATCCAACTGTTTCATCGAGACAAACTCAGTCAAGGCGGCATCCGCGTTAGTACATTTTCATTTAAGAACTAAGATATCTGTCCACACAGCAGTTTTTAGCCGCTGTAAACAGTAAAGTATTTGGTTGTTAGATGCAGAAAGAGGCAGCAGAGGTTTTACGCAGTTGTATCATTGTAAAATGCAGAAATTAACATTATAACAGCTAATAGCAAAGACAATAGGGTCAGTGGTGCTTGTAATTGATTCTCCAGGCTAATGCAAGTTGTTTTCTCTGGGAAGGGGGGTCATGTGATAGGAGCCTAACATATCGGTGGAGGCTAAGTCATGACCGACAATTTTCCACCACTGAATACGTACAACAATTTGTAATCAAACTCGTGTCTGCAGGGGTTCACACATCTGGAGAAAAACTGTGTGAATTCTGGATTTTAAAATGACGACTTGATGACAAGGAAGTGCTCAACAAGCATCACTGACTAGCATTTGTGACAAGTGTGTGTTGTGATTTTAAAGTGGTGTGTGTGTGTGTGTGTGTGTGTGTGTGTGTGTGTGTGTGTGTGTGTGTGTGTGGCATGTGTCAGGGTTACAATGCACCTGCAGTAACCTGAGACGGGAAACAAGGCATCTGTTGAAAGACTCTCTTAGTTTCACTTGTGCTGCTGAGCTCAGGGTGTTAATGGCGCATGAACTCATAACCACAAAGTTAGCTTGTGGTCTGGCGAGACTCAATGAGCATATGTCAGAGTCACTTGGAGCAAAGTTTATCTTACTGACAAATGCTTTCCTCCACTCAGACACGTAACCGCACCTGATCGGATCGACACGCTGGTTACTTGCTTCGGGATTTCAGACTCAGACGTTTGTGGAGAATCGCGCTTCACTGTGGTTGTTTGCATCATGTTTGTTTGTGTCATAGCAGGATTACGCAAAAACTACTGTAAACTACAAGGTGTTTTTATTTTTATTTTTGTTTACATTTTCCTTGATTTCTCAGAGAATTCATGGATCTTGATTAAAAACTGTTTTCTGTGAGTATAAGCAATTTGCTGCAGATCCACATTTAAATCGGGATCTGCTGAATTTAAACGTGGTTCATAATGGAACATGCACTCTGCCGAGTCGCCTTCCAATCTTACATGTTAAACATCTCATTTAAAAAGTTG
This sequence comes from Reinhardtius hippoglossoides, assembly GCA_006182925.3. NCBI lineage: Eukaryota > Metazoa > Chordata > Actinopteri > Pleuronectiformes > Pleuronectidae > Reinhardtius > Reinhardtius hippoglossoides. Next base: position 3,113,274 of record CM031670.1, read on the forward strand.
TTCATGAGGCCGTAAAGTTTGCGATGTCGTGCCATCTCCACTTTCAGAGGATGATCACTATCCATCATTTTTTCTTCTCCGTTCCAGGTGCCTGTATCTGCCCGGTAGTCACGGAATTACACTTAATTGACTTCTTAATTTTCATTTTTAATTCAAATTGGTTCCAGTTGTGGTTTGTTTTACGCACAGCTGTGCAGTGCGTCAGGCTGTAATGTGCTCTGCTTCACGGATGCTTCGAAGTGAAGGATTCGACCGCGGGTAGTTGCTTGTGTTCCTCCACGTGCATTTTCTTTCTGTACATACCGTATTTTGTTTCCATATCAGTGGTTTTCTCACTGTAAAGGTGAATGTGTTGAGCGAGGGGCGCAGGAAGGAGATGTTTTAATGATAACTTCATCCCCCTGTGGCCGAGGAGCCAGATGAGTAAATCAAGTGAAACCAAGTGTTAAATGCATGAGAGTAGAGCTGATTTATTATTGATGGCTGATGGCATTGCATGACCAACCATGCACACACACACACACACACACCCGCACTAACACATGTGCACATGGAAACAAAAATAAAAACACATACCTGACACTAAAGAATATCCACAGTCCAGCGTACATCTACCAAACACATTCTCGTTGTCAGTTCAGAGGCCGGATGCTGAATAACTCGAATATTTTGAATAAGAGAGGGATGAGACAGAATCCTCAGACAGCGTCTAATGAGCCAATGTGAACAAGGAGCATTCCTCTGTGAGAATTCCGCTTTGTTTACCGTTTTACTGCAGCAGAACTTATTTAAACCAATTCGGTTGAACGCAGAGTTCTGACTGTGTTGCCCTTCAATTTTGCGCAAACAGCGAAAAAAAGCCAGGGTAAAAAAAAAATAGAAGAATTCCAATTAATTCCCATTAAAGCTCAGCTCACCTCCTCTGAGTGACTTCCTCTTAATTGGAATATGAAATTAACATATTCTCATGAAATAGCTGAAGGGATCCAGAAAAAGAAAAAAAAAACAATGAGAGGAATGACACATCCTGCCATCAAAAGACGAGGCTGTGACGGAGGAGAAGTGAGCTCGGGGATATTTTTAACCTCTGCTTTGACTGCCTTGTTGTTTTACTGCTCAACCCGGCTACAACCTTGCATCGTTACACAGATTCTCAGCTGGGAGCACCACCACAATCTTTGACTGCAACCATTCATAAAACTCACAGTTGTGTTTACGTGCCGGGCTCAAGGGCAAATACGCCCCCAATAAAAAAGACAGTAACACCGAGAACGCGGCAACATTTATCTTAACCTGGAAGGTTTTCACGTCATTCAAAACCTCCACTCCATCGGGAGTCAGATGAAAATCATAAACGGGTTTCTCTTCACCCGTTAATGAGGATATTCATGAGATGGGTTGGGATGCTTAGACTGAATAAAGCACAGGGCTGTGTTGGTGTAAGACAGCTTTTTACAAGCTGCTGTGACACATGGAAGATCACACTACCCCACAGCTATTACACCCATCTCCCATGATGGTGACCAAACCAATCAGAAGTAATACTAGTGTAACTGGAAAGACGCTTAAGCTCCTTTTCCACAGCCTCTAACATCTGGCTTTTGTCTGCAATGGTAATGTCTACAATCAGTTTTCACTCACGGGTCAAATGACTCTGCAGCAGGAACAGGCTTTGATCGGCAGGGATGGAAACGTGACACTAAATTCTTATTCTTCGTCTTTATTTCAGCAGTATAGACGGTGACACTAACCTTTCTCTGACTTTAGGATGTGCATTGAACTTCCAGACATTGGCGCCTCAGTATCCGTTTGTTGGAACGATGTGCAACAGCAAATTTTTAAAAAATGGGAAAGAAGTCAGTGTTTAAACACGGTTAAATAACCTGCGTATAGCTGCTAATTTTGGTCACATTTCAATCCGCTTGACCCAGATTTGTGTTTAGATCGGCGCCAAATTGTAAATGCTCAGATATCAGTCTCCTAAATATGCCTGATGCTTCTTTCATCAACACGGATGAATTATTAGGAGGAAATTTGTAAAAGAAAAACTCACAATGTTAAGGAAAGTGACAAAAATAATTCCTGGATCCACCTCAAACTTTAAAGGCTTCCTCATTGGCCCATGTCCCTCCAGGTTTTGTGGTAATCTGTTCAATATTTTTAGCGTAATCCTGTTGACATTCAAACCAAGCAACGGACAAAAGTACAGGGATGAAAAAACAAGCTCCTTGGACAAGATAAGCGTCACCATCCCTCTGAAAAGGTGCTAAAAGGTGACCCCAGCATTTCCAGGGCCTGGTTTCGTCTCTGTTGCTCCTTCTGCGTCACCACATATAGAAAAATAGTAAAAAATAGAGGGAATAGAAAAAGATTCACCCACAAATGAACATTGAAGAACAGCGAACAGTCTGTGGCTCAGTGCAGTTTGGGTGAATCTTAAGCCCCCAGGACATTATTAGAGATTCGCTGTGAGTTTTTTTTTTCCTGCATGCAACGGAGCACCCCAAGACTCCTTTTTAAATTTCCCCTCCATCGTGCCTCCGGGTTGTGAGCCAGTGAGCTGTGTTGTTGTCTAAACCTAAAGAGAATCTTCATTGTTCAATGATCATAGTGTGATCCCTTCAAGGATATAATTTGTTTATGAAGTTTTATAATTGACTTTCTTTTTTTTAGTTTCTTCGAGCGCGGAAAAAAAACGACACGGAAAGTCTCGACAACAAAGTTTTCGAGTTCGAACCCTTCGCTCGAAACGCCTTCAAGGATTCTGCCGTCCCCCCAAAAACCCTTTTCATATTTATATCCTGCTTCCTGCAGCCACGGCCCCACACACACACACACACACACACACACACACACACACACAGACACACACACACACAGACACACACACACACACACACACAGGTAGAGACCAGCGGAGCAGGAGGGAGCTGAGGAGAAGACAAAGGGAAGAGTTCCGTGATAACAAATTAGTGCAGTTTGCTCTGTGGCAGAACAGTGGTTCCCTCTGATTATCTCTAATTACCCTCTGTGGAATTGAACCATCAAGCACAGAGGGATTAACACACAAAGGCATGGTCTGTGTGGTGTGTGTGTGTGTGTGTGTGTGTGTGTGTGTGTGTGTGTGTGTGTGTGTGTGTGTGTGTGTATGTGTGTGTACTATATGCATGTGTGTGGGTGTGTGTGTGGAAGCCAAAGACCCGACAACAGTCCCAGACTTTGCCTGCTTTGCTTTAGGCCCATGACACAAACACACACACACACACACACACACACACACACACACACACACACACACACACACACACACACACACACACACAAATGAGAGTCAGTTGCACCTCCACACTATTCCCAGAGTTCACGTCTGAAAACAGAAGTGCAAGTACAACTAACCTTTCCCTGACTTTAACTTTAATAATAATAATTTTTTTTTTTTTAAAAAAAAGGTCAGGATCCTTTAATGAAATTGCAAGGTTATGCTTTTTATCTTTTAAAAATGAAAATACAAGCACACACAGTAAAGTACTTCCCACTGTAGCATTAACATTAGCAGGAGTGTAAATGTTCCTAATTAGGAAAGGCTTCAGGTGCCGAGACAAGACAAATTAAAGACAGGTTGAATGAGTCAAGTCCAACTTCATGTCCATCACAGCCGTGGGCCACAGATATTTTTATACGTGTACATTTCTGTCCAGTTAAAATTCAGATTTCAAAGAGGGGGGGGGGGGGGGATATAAAGTATATACTCCACATGCTTATGGAATGTTAATCATGCTTTAAATCACAGTGCACACAGTACACGGGGCAGCGCTTGGCGTAGCTGCACCACAAGTCCTGACTGATTTGGAGTTGCCCTGAAATACTTTTTTCTTTTATCTTGAACAGACAAAGACACACACACACACTTTATCTGGCCTCATATTACTGCACTTAGCTGCACTGGGTTTAGTGTTGAGTTCCCACCGTGTTGAGACGTGTGCGATGCCTCACGCGTGATTAACCGTGATCCGAACATGAGATGATTCCTTGGCCCGAGTAGACCAATAAGTGTATTATCCTCTTCATCATCATCATCATCATCATCCCGGGATATTACATTCATGTGTTGTGTTTTGCAAAGGTTATGTCACGTGATGACGACCCATCCCACAGGAATCCCACAGGAATGCTGTGACCCACAGAATTCCCCCCCCCCAAAAATGTCAGCCTCTAATTTTCTGAACTTGGGCCGTGATAAAAAAAAAAAATTTAAAAAGCTGAGCTGAGCAAGAGTGGAAATGAGAAAAGTGCAAAGTGCAAAGTGAAGCACAAACTAGGGAATGCAAACGCAGGTGGATGAAGGTGAAACAGCAGTTAAGAGAAAAGTGAAGGAGGCCAAGAGGTCAATGGGACCATGTTAATGCAAATGGGATTTTTTTTCATCTAGATAAAATATCTCAGATCTCCTCTAATCAGCAACTGATGACACTTAACCCCCGGTGGCCTGCTTGTGTGTAGCTGCTTCCAGACATTAACTGAACTCCGCACTTAGTCCTGAGATTTTCTGAAAGGGGCTGAGTCAGTTGCTCTTGAAATTTTTGCAAAGAATACACAAGTAAAATGTTTATATATCTCTATATCTCCTGCTGCTTTCTTCATATGTGAAAAGCAAACTCCACAAAATGTCCAGACCCCATTTTCCAATTACTTTCCACAGTTCATGTCTGAAAACAGCTTCAATTTAAGACAACCTGGGGTAAGTGGATAATACCTGTTCACTGCAGGGTATAGAAGTTTCTAGAAGAGTTTTTGATTATGAAAACCAAACACCCCCCCCCCCCCATACATACACACATTCAAATACTTCATCATGAGGAACAGACATGTATTAGAGTAAGGGCGGTGTGACAGAATGAGGACCAGGCCACGGGAAAGAAAATCAAGACAAGACAGATTCGTCACCTCACACTTCCATCTACTCAGCAACAGTAATTACACTGACCCTCAGCACGCACACACGCACGCACACACGCACACACACACAGGCACACACACACACACACATGAATAAAAGTCTGTGTTTGCCAGATCCCCGGTGCAGAGCGTTGTATGTTTGAACATGGCAGCCTGTTAAAGTGTCTGATTAGACCCGTGTTTGAACAGAAAGAGACGGCGACCTATCAGCACGCGGCAGGGAGCGGCCAATCACTGCGCTGGCTCATCTCGCTGAGGGCTTCTGCATCTATCTGGCTGACACACTTGCATCATGCCTGCTCACACAAAGACGAACAGAGAGGAAGACGGACAACACACGTGCGCACACACACCCCGCGGGTCTTTAACCACCGTGCATTCACAGATCACAGATGGGTGCAGAGAGAGGGACCCAAATTACACTGGCACGATTGGCAATGACCCTCCCACCGAGTAGCAGGTGCAGGTCACAACTGTAAACAGCTACAGGGCAGAGACGTGATGAGACGTAATGAGACATAATGGTTCTGATCATTTTTCAAACAGCATAGATAACGGGTTAAATGGCAGCTTGACTTCGCTGACAGACCCATTTGTCTGTCGTCATGGCGGCGGCGGCGGCGGCGGCGTGTAGAGCCGATGACGCGACGGCTTCCGCCTTTTCCGTTTTTTGTCCCCCTTATCTCGGCTAATGAAGTTGTCACCATGACAAATTAATGAGCTCTCAGCCGACACTGACGGATGACATGTGCAAAAATAGGTGACATCCTCTATTATTGTGTCTTTTTGTCACCTCACGCTGTGATGGGATTAACAAAGGATGACATCTGTCTGTGCCCCCTGGATCCACACGGAGAGGCGTGTTCTGATCCGACACCTCAATCAGCAAGAATATAACACACTGGGTACAGGAATCAGTTGTATGATGTGTTCACGGTGTGGTTAAGGTCTGTTGAGGGTTAGGCTGAAAAGCTACCGTGGTCGGGGCGTCTCGGACAAACGCATTAACGGAAACAACGAAAGCAAAAGCCACGACACGGGAACACAACCACAATGGAAGCGAGCGACAACAGATAAACACTCGGGGAAGGTTCTTCGGAAAATCATGATCATGCTTCCAAGAAAGAAATTAAAACTGACTTGAATAATAAAATACAAAATAAAACCTGGTCTGCTGTGGTCTGAAACTCCCTCTGTGGACTCTGACAATAATGTCGCCTTACTTCCTCTTTTGCTCTCATCATAAATACCACGTCCACTTGAGGGCATCATCCCTGGGACGTATTTTCTTTTGTGTTGCAAAAAGAAAAGTTTATTAGTGCTATTAAGTTAAGCGAAACTAATTTGCTAATTTAATTAGCTCAATGTACTTAAAACGTAACTTTTGGGCCGAAAGGGTTGGAAACACGATGACAGGAAGTTTCTGATCGGTTGGCTTTCGATGGTGCTCGCTCCAAAAGGATAAAGGAGGGGGTTCTTAAAAAACGGCCTTTTGTTTGAGTGAGCATTAGGAGGAAGGATCGGGATGTGGGGGGGGGAATGACTTCTCCTTGACTGCCTCTTATATCTCTGACTGCCGTCTAGACGGGCAGCTGAGTCTCTGTGTGTCCCTTAACTCCTCAGTGCAGGAGAGACAGACTGTCTGTCTCTGTCAGCAGGCGCTGCTCCCCTCTCAGCGATGACCCTTCACATTCAGCCGTCTCTAGACAGACCCTTTCTTAACCCCTCACCATGGACTCGTACCTCTGCGCCCCCCTCTCACCTCAAAAAAAGCCCCACGTCCACAGCGGCTGATTCTTTTTCAGACACAAAGTCACCCCCACCCCTCTCTGCCACTCTACCCTCTGCCCCATTGTTCTGTTCCTTCTGGCTTCCACTCGTCTCTTCCTCTCACTCCATCTCTTCAGGTCGCCCTGGTTACATAATTGGGCCTCAGCTGGGAAAATGAAGCAGGAGTTGCAGTCAATGTTTTCCACCGTTGTCAGAGTCGGAGAGAAATCCACTCAGTCAATTCATTTGTGTCATTTTCAGTCTAATTGCAGCATCTTGTAAACCCTACGGTCAAATGGGGTTTTTCCTCACTAATTACTCTTTGCCTTTAAGTTAGAGTATTGTTATTAGCTTAATGTGAGGCTGAAGAGCTGCAGACTGAGCTAAATCCCTTTGTTTTGCTCTTGAGACAAACGGACGTTGGCGTGATGAGGTCCTACAACAGACTGATTAACTATCAGGGGAGAATCACAGCCACGCTCGCTGCATTTACAGGCCATTTCAAACTTTACCGGATGGACTAACAGGCAACGGGCAATGGAGGGATTCTAATTTGATTGAATAATGTGCATAATTATGTTGTAATAAGGAAAAGCGACACGCACAGTAGCTGAGCGATTGCAGTGCCTCGCCTTTTGTTATGCACATGAATTACCCGTTGCCTCTAGAAGCCGACTTTTTTTTTGATAAGCACCTCTTGAAACATTTGTCTTTACAAAAGGCCACGTATCATGAGTGCATGCCTGGCGTTGACCTCGACTGGAGCCGGCTGAGGCTGGAGGAGAGAGACTGACAAGAGAGGGGAGGCAGGAGAGTTCTCTGCAGCCTGACAGGAAAAAGCTTGAGGTGCATTTACGCCTTCTCTCACACATCAAACACTCATTGATTGAGCTTCTGTTCGCTGAGCACGCACACGTCTTCTTTATTCTGCTACGTGATAACACTCCCTGAAAAAGTTAAAGCACCGGTTCAGCTCAGAAAAGATGAAATATTTTTCTTTAGCCTATAAATAGTTTGGATTTATTTTTTCTTGGATGGACACTGAGGTCCAAAAAAGGTCCAACAGCTTTTCCAAAATTCTCCGTTTTAGGTGCTTAAAAACTGTAGAGTGTTTGCCTCCGCACTAGAGCTGTAGGGGTGGAGGCACCTCAGTTGCATTGGGCTGCCACCTGTGCTGCTCAAATAATAGAAAATGTATACTTTTAAAAAACCCACTGCAACAATAGTGTCCTTGTTACTCTGGACATTCCACAGAATACAGTCAGTAAGACTCTTTCTTTAGTGGAAAGTATCGACAGCTCATCCAATACATCCCTGCTAATGTATTGGGGTTTTAAGATAAGATAAGATAAGATAAGATAAATAGATTAGATAATCCTTCATTAGTCCCCCAATGGGGAAATTTACGATTTCATTTGTTGAAACAAGGGGAAACTAAACACCACCTATCCACATGGCCGACACCACTAGAGGGAAATGTCAACTGCTCCTTTAAAGTAGAATAAACATGACACAAATCAAACCAAACAAATTGAGTCCACCAGATAATAGCCACAGCAAGTGATGCAACATCACCCCTCACATCCATTCGAGGTCGTAAAGAAAACAAAGGGATACGTGCTCCGCGAGTGTGATCTTTACTCTCCCCACCCATCACCACCAGCCACAGGGCGAACAGAGGACCGTACTGTGCGCCGCCGCAGCTGCTCCGAGCACCAGAGCCTGCTTTTCGTATTTCCCCTTCATTAGTGAGACAGAGAATTTGATACTGGCTTCCACAAACACTGGCGCGCGCCTGTTTCCCGCGAGCCCCCCACAGCACACACCCCACCCTCGACATCCTCTCCCTCGGCCCCGAATCGCCTGCATTACCCCGGCTCGCGTGCCACTCCCACTGCCATCCTCCCCTCCTGCACGTACCCTGCACATGCCCTTTTCCATCCCTCCCTGTGGTCATCTAAACTGCCCAATGCCGAGGAGTTGGAAGCGTCTCTATATTTACTCCATCTCCACCCTGCTTCCACCCCGACAGGCAGTGCTATGCATCTTTCATCTGAGGGACTGGCGACCTATATTCTCATGCTGGCCCCGTGCAGCCACAGTCCTGCTGCACTCCGTCCGGCGGCTCCTCGCACTGGCCCCCGGGGCAGCAGCTGTGGGTGTGGCAGCCTGGCTGAATTAGAATGGGCACTGCAGGCACACACTCACATTCAACCAAATCTATCTTTCGCTGTCTGTGGCACAGTGAACCGGGAGGAGGACAGAGACGGAGGGAACAGGCCCGTACCGGTGGCGTAATAAATATGTCAACACTGTTTGGGAAGAGTTGCTCCACGAGATACTCAATGCTTCTGAATATAGGTCAAAACAGCTCTTATAGCTCGTGACCCAGTTTACCTTTTTTTAATTTATTTTTTTCCTCCACACTATTATCATACGCTCTAATGTGATTCAACTAATTATCACTTGTTGTGAGATTTCTGTAGACTTATAAATTCACAGACAGAACAGATCAAACACAGCAGAAAGACGATTCTGTAATTAAGCCAAATTGCTCATCAAGTATGCGTTCTTGATTCACAGCTTATTATCCTTGAGACAACCTTTTTTTCTTCTTTTTTTTTTGTAAGCGTGAATATGCAATCATATTCCCACTAATTCAGGTCAGTAGGCTGAGATCGTTCCCCGCTGCTGCTGCCGCTGCTGCTGAGATAACGCTGCTCCACAATACCTAATCAGTTACTTCTATTTGTTTTTGAAACCGATCGCAATACTCTCTCCGAATACACGATATTAAAAGGTACCACCCACATCGCTCACAGAGGCACGAGAAGGTGCAATTATGAAACTCTGGAAATATCACCGAGCGAGGTGGCTGACGTTCGGATTAGCACATTAAAAGCAGCGTTGGTGTGAAACAAAACGGACGCATCCCTCGTTATTTTTGTTCTGTTACCTGACCAACTGCCTCGGAGGAGACGGTGCCAGGGGTTTAGTACCAGGGAGCGCACTGACACGCATCCGCTCACGTGCACAGTGCACATAGCGATGCATGGGCTTAACTTGTTTATCCATATGCTAACAGGGTTTAATCATTTACGGGTTAATCCACAAAAGCTGTTTAGAGGGTTTCTCTTTTTAACAGATGTCACCACATTCTGCCTGTTTATGTTTCTGCCCAAGTCTCCATAAATCACTGCTTTCTGTCCATCCCTCCCTCCCTCCCTCCCCCTCCCTCCATCCCTCCATTCATCAATCCATCCATCCCAATGCTTCAACCCTGGAAAACAAGGGAATCATGTAAAGTGGACACTAGGCAGCACAAATGACTGCGGGCAGCCCCCATCTCAATGGCCGAGCACTTCAAACCAATTTGTTAAGTGCGCACTATTTCTACATGGGGAGATAGAATTGCTGCTCTTCAACTGTGACCCCGGTGCGTTCAAAAACCGTGCATGGAAATGGAATCAAATCAATCTCCGAGGCAACAGCTTTAAGGTTGAATGGCCACATTCACTTTTCAATATAAAGTAAAAGCCACTGCACCAGCACCAGGGGGGGAAAAATGATGATTAGATGCTCCTTTCCCAGTGGTGTGATTTGTATTGCTAATGTAACTGCCCTCTGCACCAGAGCTGCTGAGTCACAGGCGTTCCCATACCCCTGGAAAGTGACCTCCCTTCGGACTGGAGACAGGTGTCTGCCCCTTCCCCCAATGGCAAGACCCCGAGCCTGCAGACACACTGCATACACACACACACACACACACACACACACACACGCATGCATGCATATAAACACAGAGGGCAGCTTCCGGGTTATCGGGTCACTCTGACATGCACTGGCCAAGCTGTCATGTCAGGCTTTATTAAGAGCCTGAGAGTCTGGGACATTTAATTACTGTGGCCTATGTGAGGTAAGTCCCTCGTGCAGACTAGGTGCTGGGGTAATGTAGGGTCTAATAATATGTCTCTGACTGGAGCAGGGCCAGGACTGGGCCATGCTTGGTTAAGGCTGTGAGGTGCCAGTGACACACTGGCTTAGCTTTCCAAATTTGGATTTCTACCAGACTAATAGTGGTCAGATCGGGCACTGGACTACAGAGTTCACGTGAGGAAAGACAGCAGAGGCTCAGGTGCTTCCTATTTTCCTGAGAGAAGAGAATAGCATTATAAAATACAGCCTAACTTCAGGATATTATTCTTGTTGACAAACATGCTGCTCTCCCTACAAATGGCACCGTAAGTGCTAAGAGGAGCACGGCAATTTCATTTTTAATTCCCTCACAATATGTGTGACTAACACTGCACATGATGCACAAAGAATTGGCTCAATTAAATTACAACAACAAATTTAGGATTCATTTTCCCAGGTATTTGAAAATGATTTCTGTCTCCACCCCTGTACTGACAGGATGAGACCAACCAGCCTGAATTAAGAAGGTCCAGACCCAGTGGAGGCGGATGATGGCGACGCCTTTATTCTGATGGAGAACACACCTCATCCAGGACACTCTCATTACATCCATAATATGTTTCAGAACGGCAATCTCTGTTCGCACAAGCGTTTAGCACTCTATCGATTCATCCATACTCACACGCCTGAAAATGCACATCACGTGACCATTAACATACACTAGGCATGTGCGGTGTGAACAGGAAGCAACTTAAAGAAATAGTATGATGGGTTTCTTTTCTTGGACGGCTGACGGGGTGGAACCACGTTTTTGCCTTCACCACTGGTTGTCAAGTCGTGACCGATAAGAGTCGATTTGGGCGTCTTACAAATATGTCCGTTTTTTTGCATGTCCGTACTACGACGCAGCTCCAGAGTTTGTAAACTAAAACAAGGCCAGCATGGTTTCCAAAACCTTCGCTCGAAAACTCCGGACTGCCGGCGTGAAGGTGGCAACAGAGATGGGTTTTAATACTAAAGCGTAGTCGTGTGGATGCAGCCTCTGTCTGCTGAGGACTTTGTCATTATGAAATCCACAGTGCTCCCAAAAGAGCACTCGCACCAAAACTGACAAAACACTCGTGTGTAATTCAAGTGCACATAAACTAAATAAACTAAGCTATATAATTACTTTCTGTTTGCTTTAACACGAATTCAACTGTTGATTTTCTTGCTATTGTGTCATATCTTCTCTGTCCAATTCTTTTTCCGTGGGCTTATTAAAGGATTATCTTATCTTATCTTCTCCAGTTTAACACACACACGCTGTTGTCACCTTGAAAACATCCACATCCACTCAACAGTAACATTTCAAATTCTTGACCGTATTGTTTCTGCTTGTTCCCTCTGACATCATTTGGCTGTTCAAAGCTGCACCTCTTGCAGTTTTGCTTGTAACTGCTGTCATCCTGACTCCCACCCCTGTGATGATGTTGTACAAGTGGATGTGTTATTGTGAGTGATGCGTCTGAGTGTGTGGCGCACGGCTCTCCAGAGACAACTTTGTCTTTGATGTAGTCGCCAGCCAGCGAGTTGGACGACTGATCAGCTGTTTCTGAAATGGGGACGAGAGGCTATCAGGGATTTGAGCTCCACAGCCGCAGGCAGATGGTGTCGTGCGCACACACACACACACACACACACACACACACACACGCACACACGCACACACACTCACACCAGCATGAACGTACATTGCAGAACCTGTTAAGCGCACGATACGACATGTGCGCACAAGCATTCACTCGTAGACGCGCTCCCAAACGGTCGCACACAGATCCACGGACACGTCTGTAAGAGGCAGTGGGTCGAGCAAGGCTAATTAACACACACACACACACACACACACACGAACACAGCACCCTCTCGGACATTTTAAATTCCTGTGACAATAATTGCATCAGTCCAGTAAGTAAATTAAACGAGCATATGCTTGCAGGACGGAGCGCTGGTCTCTGCCCGTGTACTCTGCTCTGCTGCTGGTCGCCCTCCCAGTCCTTGTCATGTTGTCAGCTTCTCCACTGTCACACACCATTAGCCGCAGCCAGCCACCATTTCACACACACACACACCTGCACACAGACACACACACACACACATAGACACAAGGCACATGCACACAAACACACAAAGACATTTGTAGCTTTTTTTGATTGTACATTTTCTGATCTGTGTCAAGATATAATTCTACAGCACATGTATTATTCACAGCTCTTTGCCAACTAGCCCTGTTTTGTTCCCTCTGTAGCTACTGGGAGCTTAGCACACACCTGAGAATACTAAGTAGGCAGCCATGCAGATACAGTACAGATGGACAACACAGTACGAAAAGCTGCCTGCTTGTCATTATGTCCACACGCAGAGGCAGCAGAGCGGTAGCAAGCCCAGCATAGCCAGGTGTAGGTGTTTGAATCTCTATCTATGTCGGTATCAGGAGTCACATCACGTCAAGGGTGCTTCTGGTCACAGCTAAGGGGCTTAGCCAGCTGGACGCCTGTGACCTGTTAAACAGCTGATAAGCCCTGTCAGCACATCACCTGCTGAGCTTTGTGCATGTTACACACAAGATGAATATGTACGGGAAAAAAACGTTCAAATATGCAGCGTCTTTCAAAAGTCTAGGATGTGGAGATACAAACGTGAAGAATTACAGTTAGAGAGAACTTAATGCATCAACACCAGGGTGCAGAATGTGGTAATGACCTTGCAATTACAAACTAATATCTTATAAATGACTGTCTTATACAACACAATCTATGAGAAAATAAAGACATAGCTTCTTGGGAAGACTCAACAGACTTTCTTCATAAACAATCACACATTCAACTGAGGAATCTGACCTAGATTAAAAGAAAAATGTATGTGTTCATCAACTGATCATAATCAGAAATACAGGCCTCGGGTCTCTTTCCTAGAAGCTATTTTTGTGTTATCTAAATATTTATGCTGACTCAAAACCCAAACCTCTGTCAAATCTGGGGCATGGACTAATGTAAAAACAAACAAAAAAAAAAAAACGCTGAAGTTTTACTTTTTCCAAACACACGAAAACACACGCAATGATCAATTCCTGGCTCGTGTCTGCACTCAACAGACAGACCTGGAAAAGATATTGATTTGGAAAATGGAACATAATGGTTGGAGGTAATGAAGCAGAAAGGGAGTGGGGGCTGGATACGACGCCACGTACATATACATGTCCCAGGAAAAATCCATAAAGTAACTCAGACAACGGGGGCCACACTGACGGCAAACCAAATTTCTGCTGTCACACCGAGTTGAGCAGAGGCCTTGATACCACGACTGTCCAATCCCATTTAGACACGGGATCCAGGCTAGAGACAGTGTCAATGCAAATGAGCTGGAATTAGATCAAACCAAGAAAAACAGCCACAATTACCACCACGGCCTGAGCTGGCATCCGCCCGAACAATTACTGTGCCATCTGATGACGCTCGAGCTCAAACGGTGGAATATATTCCGCCGGGAAGGCAGTTGACTCCGCAGCAAAACAGAAAGAGAACAAAAGGAGTGTTTAGAGGTGTGGCCCGCTGGGGACGGGCTGCATTGTATTTAGCTGTAAGCAACCTTACATTTTAAGACTTCATTTATATTTCTGATGAAAAGAATCAGTAACACAGAGAAGAGATTTCTAGACAATGTAACCACAGTGGATAATATTAAGGGGAAATTATTGCTTCATTTATACTGAAAGCTCTATTGTCTCCGTGGACATTAACATTTCTTTTCAGGATTGTCTCCGATAGGGAGAAGACGTAATTTATGCCTCTTGCTACTGTGCTGTCTTCTCCGGTTTTGAACTGTATTGTGGTGATACTTTCTTCCTACTGTCTACTGTGTGTGTGTGTGTGTGTGTGTGTGTGTGTGTTTGAGTGTGTGTGAGTGTGTGTGTGAAGCATTTGAAGGTGTCTTAATGCCTGCGGCAAACTGGCACACTCAGCAGATGGGAGAGAGACTGATCCCCTGTTTGTTGACAGTGCACTTAAATGTGCACGTTTGTGTATGTGCACATGTGTGAGCGTATGTGTGTGACGACTAAAATCATAAACCAGCGAATAGTAAATAAATAATAAACAAGTCCCTCAATGCCAACGACATATGAACAGGCTTTGCACAAGTATTGAGGTTAATACATAAAGGAGTTATTAACTGACATGGATAGCATTCAAACTGCAGAATTCAGGAAGAAATAATATATATAATCTGATCGGCTAGAGATAAAGATACACGGAGGTGAGTAGTTTTAGAAGACTGGAATCCATGCTTCACTCAGGTGGACAGACAGAGGCTCAGGCAGACAGAGAGAGACAGAGACACTGATAGTGAAACATAAAGACATGACGTCCATCATAAATGTTTCATGGAGCTCTCAGAACTGTGAAGGATTCATCAAATCCAGAGGGAGCTCCCCCGGCCTTAGTACCATTCCCTCCTCGTCAGTCCCTGCCGTCGACGCTCCTCCCTTCTCTCTGCGCCTCACACATGTACTTTAAATCAGGCCTCCATCTTCCCCTAAAGCCACTAACACACGCTCACATCTGGCTTTTATCTGCAATGGGAATGGACACGATCAACATTCACTCCCGGGTCAACTGACTCGACTGTAGATTGCAGGATTTTATCGGCTCTGGCTCCAATCAGCAGTAAAAAAACCCAGATGAACGCGTAAATCTGGCTTTAGAATTTTGCAAGGTGAGAAAGTCCCTCAGTTGTTGGTGCATTCTTGACATCCTCCTGGCGATAGGAAAAGAGTCAACTACCTTTTTAGGAGGTTTAAAAAAGTGGTGCTATTTATCCCCATGAATCCCGATGACATAAATAATACCTAGACCGCACGCACACACACATAGAAGGGTTGTATATGAGGTTACATAGATTCAGCTGCAGAGTTATCATCATCCTTTACCAGCCCTATTAGCCCCATACCCTCTCAACCAGACCCTTTGGTCCCTTTTCACAACAAAACTATATGATTATCTTTCTGTCGCTCGTCGATTCCAAATCTATTCAGCCGCTTCCCACAACTCAAATACTTGGCTGAATGTGTTCTCCGCTGTCTGACATGCTTGTTTGCTTGCTACCTGGCAGACTGACTAACTACACAACTTGTCGAGGGCTACCTGGCCTGTCGGGTCATTTAAGGAGCGTAAATGATGAATTCCGCAGGAGACGAGGAGCAGGTATGCGGCTCGGCCTCCAAGCACCCTTCTCCTGCACACCAGGGGCAGAGGGAGTTGAACTGACAGGGAGTCTCGGTCTTACTACGCACCGCAGCTCCGAGCAGCGCGCGACAGAGCACGGTCCAACACGCACACAAACACGTAACACGCACACAAGACAGAGATTATGAATAATAATGTTCGGAGATCTTTCATGTAGATCAAAGCAAGCTGGCAACAATTTGGTCACGTTCATTACGAGCCATGTATAATGCATGTCAGATATTTTGAACCGGTGGGGTATGTTAACGAAGCGCTGCATGTTTGGACAAGTGAGAGGAATGCGGTTAATTATAATTCCGGCGAGTGTGCATTGTAATCAAGTATTTATCATTCCATATTAAACACATGTGTTATTGCCACGTATGTTAAACAAAGACAACATAACCTGAGTGTAATGGTTAGATGAGAGTAAAGGACAACATGGGAATCTCCCACTGCCGTAATGGCACTGATGCTTCCCCTGACAATAACACTGTTTACTGGCAGCCTGGCAGTGTTATCTGCCACTGCTGATGAATCTTTGCTGCCACAGGTTTATGCAGCCCTACGCTGCTTTACACTGCAACAAGAAATACAGCACATTTGATGCAGTACATTTCCAACGTGCGTCTGGCGGTGTATCTAAAGAGAATATATCTTATAGAATATATACTTATTTGCTACTTTATTTCAGCCCAGTATTCTAGGAATTATGTTCATACTGGAAGAGTCTGCAACTCGTAATTTGTGTCTGGTGCCAACATTCAGTGCCAAAGCAGAGAGTTATATGCAATATAGCCGATGAAGCAAGGCAGACAGTTAGGGTGTAGCCGTAGTCGGGTGGGAGCAGTCTGACTTTTATACAAGAGGCTAGCGTTGGTGTCCCTTCAGAGGTTTGAGAATATTGATCTTAATTGTAGCTGCCATACGCAGATATTGACAACACTGGATGTAAAGATCCATCTATCCATCAATCCATTGTCCTCTGGTTAATTCGGGCTCTGGTCCCTTTCCTAGCCAGGCTTTCCAGCTCTTCCTAGGGGATCCCAAAGGCATCCCAGGCCAGATGGGATATATCATCCCTCTAGGGAGTTCTGGGTCTAACCTGGGGTCTCCTCCCGGTTGGGACGTGCCTGGTAAACCTCCAACAGAAGGCACTCAGGAGGCATTCTTTACCAGAACCACTTTTGACATGAAGGAGCGTTGGTTCGCCCCCGAGCTCCCTCCAGAAGTCTTAACTCTTCACCCCATCTCTACATCGATGTCAATACTTCTGATTTACTGGTCGATCCACCTTCCAACACTCACCCAGACCAAAAGAATGAGATTGCATGAGATGGAATACAAGCTTGGTGTGTCTGGATGTAAAGATGCATGGGCATTAAACGTCAGCCAGGGATTTGGAGAATTGTCGACTTGATAGAGTTGTTCATTTTCAAGCTCGGCTTCTCCATGCCGGCTTTGATGGGGTGTGACAGGGGTATTAGGGGTATAATGTTTCCCGTCTATTTACTGTGGCCCGAGTGAAATGGTGTTGTGGTTATTATGACACGTCAAGGAAAGTTACATCTAATCAAAATCAATAAAGGTAGCGAGAATGCAGCAAGCTGTAAGAAACAGTAGGACAGAGAAGCTAATATGCAGCCGACAGGCTTGATGAAAACAACAATTGATTTTTCCATCACAGATCAGGTGCGTTAAACATCTGCTTCACCTGCTCACTCTGCTGCACGTGTGCTATGTAAATCCATGTCCCTTCAGTCCATCATCCAGATGAATGACAAGTAGTGGGAGGTTAAGGATTAAGAACACAGCAAGTTGCATATTGTACCTTTAAAGGTGCACATTTCCTCCACAGCTTCACATGGCAGTTAGGAATGTGTATTGATCACGCTTGTATTGCACGAGCAATTAAGATCCTTCTTTTGCACAGTCAAACAAACCCAGCATGTAAATTTAAACTTTAATGACAACAAGTAGAGCAGTGCTGCTAACTATCATTGCAAAATGGCAGAGTCCTTATTGTTCTCTGAAAATACCTCTGAACGTTAAATTTAGCTAAACACTGTCTTTACCGCTCGTGGCTTAAAATCCATGCTACAGACCAATAAAATAAGCCAAATGTCTTTTAAATGACAGGGGGCGCCTTGAAGGACAGTAATAGCCCCACAGAACGACGAGTCTGAGGGAACCTGGAGATCAATAATAAATTAAGGACTTCTCAAGCCACTTCACACCAAAATGACTCCCTGGAGGTGATGCCAGCAAGTCTCTTTATCTCTCCTAAGGAGCTACTCTCTTGATATTGTCTTTCCCTCCAATAAGCTGTGGGCTCCTGTACTGAGACATACTCTCTTAAAAACATTAAAGAAAACAGAACTTTTTCAAATACTGTTTTCAAATCAGAGAGCTCTTGTTCCACGCCCCCACACTCTGTGATGCGAAGGAAATTACATTCCACCCAAACCTGATACCTTTCTCTGAGGCTGCTGGGACCCAAGGGTGTTGGCTCCATGCAATTTCTTTCTGATTGTGCCAGACCAGGCACGATGGTCCAAGGCCCAGTCTGCTTGCCGGTAAGCACCACAACAATGTCTGACAACAGAAGGGTGCCTCAGGTGACGCAGTGGACGAAGGTCAGCGCTCCTTTGGGTGTCGTGAATCACTTTTTTGTCTGGCCTCTACCCCTGGTATCAATTTGCCATGGGAGGAGACCCTACCAGGGGCTAATATAGAGGCCTTGTACACCCCCCCCCCTGCAACTGTGACCCAACCCTGGATTGATGGATGTTTCAAATCAATCTGTCTGACATTCTTCAATACACCGAATCCAGCTGCAGTGCTTTAACAGCCTTATCAGAAAACACTATTCCTCAAATGATTGTGCTGCTGAGCAAACATCCCTCTGTTCAAAGACGGTTCCCCTGAGAAACCCAGCTCAGAAAAGTGGTGGAAAGCGCTTTGTAAATGATATATTCTCGAATGGCGTGTGTTCAAAAGGTAAGCTGGAAGGGGAGACGACCAAAAACACAGGTGACATCTTTGTTTAGATCAAGATATTTCAATCAGGCATCTTTGTTTTGAGGATTATTCCAATTCCATGGACTGCACATGAACTGAACTGGAGAGAAATACCCTTTCTACAGAAATCTCTATATCGTGTGATTTAAAGATAACAGAACTGCAAATGGCTGAATCTGTAGCTCAGAGTTTACATCCTCAGTCACTCTCAATAAATCTGACTCATAGATGGCCACTATCTTTTTCTGCCCACTCTGCATCAATATGTTTCTCTCTCCTCCTGCTTGTTTTTCACTGCTTATCTCATGTCCTTTGTGTGACTCCTCTTGGCCTTTCAGCCTTTTTCCAACTCATGTCGCTCCCTAAAGAAGGCAACAGGCTTGCGGGGCGAGGTGGCAGCGGCCAGGTGGCCAAACATGCAGGGACGAGAATCCCTAAGCAGGGCTGAGACAGGAGCGTGCTCTGTTATCTGCCAAATGTATAACTGTGGTGTCCGGCATGTGGTCATGCCAGCAACTCATTGTTCATGCTGGTCAAACAGGCCAGTCGAGCCCCTGCCAGCAAAGCTTGTCCACATCTACATGAGGCTGGAGATAAGACAAATGACAGGGGAGGTCATTAAAACAGAAACAACATCGCTGCGCTCGCTCAGCCTGAATATGAATCGTGCGGCCAACTTGGATATGCGAATGTGTAGACGCGTGCGATTCTCAGGAGAGGAAGCTTTCGCCTGTTGCTTGACGCGTTGGCTTTCTCTTCTCTGGCAGGAACCACGAATGCAGAGCGAGGGGTGCGGGAAGTGGACGGTCCCACAGTGGCACAGCGCTGCACACACTCTCCGCTATTCCCTCAAACAGCCACTCCCTCTGTAGTCTGCCCTACACATCCCCTCTTTTCAACCCCAGGGAGGTACTGGCAAAAGGCCAACCATCACTGAGTGTGCTAGGGAGTGAATATGCGCGTGTGTGTTTGTGCATGTGTTTTTGTGTGGGAATGTAGGAAACGCTCGCTCGCCAAGAGCTATGCTTATTAATGACCTACAGACTAAGTGCTCTCCTTTTCCCCCTCTCCTCCACTTCTCCCCAACTCGGCCCATCTCACTCGCTCTCTAAATGGCATTGCTGGGAGAAAGGGAGGGGGTGCTGCTGGAGGGAAGCGTTCCCCGTTTGATGCCGAGTGCAATCAATACACTCAGCTCGGAGCTGCGCCTCAGACAGTCTCACACTACTCACACTGACCACATACATAACCCAGCAACTCTGAACATTTTCAACAAGAATAGAATGCAGGACCCTGTCGAGCACACCTGGTTACCTCAACTCAATTCAATTTTAAACCATGACACGATCTGCAAATGTTTTCTTCTTTGCATTCACTAGAAGATCCTCCCTGTTTTTACGAAGTTGACATTTTGTAGCATGCACACAGACACACACACACACACACACACACACACACACACACACACACACACACACACACTTAAGTTCCTCCATGACCTTGTCACAGGGAGTTTCTGTGGTTGCCTTTGTGCTCGGGCATAATGTTGTTCTAATAGTTCAGCTTACACTGGCTGAGAGTGTCATAACTCTATATGAGTGTGTTCTCTGAGTGTGTGTTAAGGTGGCTGTGTAATGAGACACCTGGGACGGGGCATAAAGAGACCCATAGGTCCTGTCTGAGAGACCGGGGGCAGAGAGACTAGAGCTAGTTTAAACATATTTAAGGGCCCCATAAAAAGAGCTGGGTCTCTTCCATCTACTTGAAATATGGTCCCGGCCAAGTCTTGTTGTTTTCCCTGGCTACCCTTCCATCCTGTCAACCACCCCGCTTCACTCCGCATCCATTAATATCCATCTCTCCTTTACACTATCTTCCTCTCCATTCGTCCCTCATTGCACTGGGCATGCATGGCGGCGTGCCACGTTGCCCTCTGGGCACTCTTGTCTGATTAAGAAGAAGAGGTTTTTGTGGCCGTGGCATCTGGCAGGGTCAGGCCGCAGATGAGGAACAATGTCGTATACATTCTGCAGCGCAGGGCAAACAGAGAGAGACGCACCCACTGGACCTTGCTGAAAGAACCACATGAATGCAAACAGACCCGGCACTGCAGAGTGGACCCCCTGAATGAGGGGTCCTGTTTGATTTAATCCCAGCGATGCGCCCTGAACCTCACGCACACACAGATTTCACAGGCATTACGCGGGGCCGCTGTTTGCACTGAGGCTGTAGCGCAACGCAGAGAGGTAACCCACTGAGGATGCCAAAGGTTTGGATTTTCCCATGATAGCAACCACTCTCACTGGATAGAGGGTGAGTAACCAGGAAGGAATCTGTCCCTTTCAATGGCCACTGAAAGGGGAGCTGTGAAATTGTCCGAAATTTCTGTGTGTAAACAGAGGACTGAGAGGGGGAACCCAGAGACCCTGCCTGGGCCAGACTGCACTGCTTCCCTGGACTCTCCATCGCTCTCTGTCTCTCTGCCACTCCTCCCTTATTCACTGCCTGCTCCTGTCTCAAATTAATTTTCTTTCTGTCTGTCCCCCCTCCCCACTGTGAACAAGTCCCACACTGTGAGGACACAGGAGCACTTTTGCACGCTATTCTCAGATGGCATTCATTCGTTTTTCAGCTTTTCTTATCAAGAGACAGATGCTAAATACTTAAATAACACGCAGGGCACAGAGTGGGTTTCCCTCCCAAAGCAGAATATTGCCTCATAAATGTACAGAATCTGTTACTGTGATAAACTTCATCCGACACAGGAACTCAGAAGTGTGGAATCCTGTTGCTCCAGTTAAACAATTTGAATCCTCTCCTGCTTTGAGCGAGCATGACCACACGCAGGAATTTCCCGAAACTTTTCTCTGGTTGCTAGGTGACGGCTTCAGCTCCTGTGAGCATGCTGTGTGAATGAGGGGGGGGTGGGGGGGTGGGGGGGGCGATGTCCTCACCCAATGACCACGCTCTCAACAGACTGCTCTTGTCCAGTAAAAAAAAACATTATGCTACTTCCCACAATACAATCAAACACACTGCAGAGGCCCCACTGAAAAGCACCAACACTCAACATGTGTTGTCTGATGTGTTTCAATGTGAGAAACTAACAATCTAATGGCACTTAAAGGGGGGGGGGGGGGCTATCACATGTGCAAGTGCTACAAAGACTCAGAGAACCGCATTTCAGAGTTGCTTTTACAACAAGAGACAGACGTTTATTATGAATGTGACAAATTTCCTACTTAAATCAAGTTTTTATGAAAAATAAGAGATGTTTTATTGCTATTGATGGAGCAAAGTGACGCTAAATGATTTGTTCCTTGTTCCTAGAGAATAATCATGACTATAGAGAAAATGATTTCCACAATCAGCAGAGTGAAGTGATTTGTTATTTTAATAAAAGTAATTCTCAAGGTCTTCATAACTGAAGGACAAAGCAGAAAAACTAAGGGGAGCCACATCAGGAGGAGGTTCAGTGGGACTCTGTGCAGTCAGAATGCATTTCCTCCATGACAACATTTGGTTATTCATGCACACTCACTCATACATACATGCACACTGTGTGTACACACATGCTGTGAACATGCACAGGCTGTGACAGAAACTCCATGAAGTTAAAACAACTGGTTTTCAGTGGGAGGAATAAAAACATCTCCCAGTCAGAGTGTCGTATATCTGGTTCCAGACCGCCTCTGCAGAAGTCCCCTCATCTATATTCCTGACAGACCCCATGTTTCGCCCATTTGCTTTAAAATATACATTTGTGTCAAATGAATGACGCTATAATCAATCTCTCTGCCAATGTCAGAGCCAATGACAAAACCAGCCACTGTCCCCTTTAAACTCTCCTATTTACCATCAGAGGAAGGAACTGCTAAATTACGACTCTAACGCCCCCCCCCCCCCCCCCCCCCCCCCCCCGCTCAGTTTACTCCATTTAAATGCATTTAATTCATCTTCACAGAATAAATATGGCAGGGAATACAAGAAGTGACTTCAGAATTGGAGCTGTGCTCTGAAGCTAAATCATATTTTAGTGCACTTACAATGCCTCTAAAAGCCCGGGTGATGTGTCCTCACAGCAAGAGCTGTGGCTCGCGGGACTGGGGGCAGGAGGAACAGCTTGAGACGCCTCGTTACAAAACCTTTAAGCCAACCGAAAATACCAGATGCTGATGCTAAAACGCTCCTTCAAAGTGCTTCTGCCATCACTTTGTACCGAATGCTCAGAAAGTCTGTGACGGAGAAACTCAATGAATCTATATTCTTTAGTTAAATGTACCTTTAAAAAGTGACGGCACTAAATGCAGTTTTAGATTCTGACCTCTGGGTGTTGAAATCCTGCTTCTTTTTTTCCGTTTGCGGACACGAAGACCAAAGTGTTTTTAAATTGATGAGCAGAAAGTGGTGAGTCCTGATTTCCTCACTGAGACTTTAGGAAACAGGACGAGAAGGTGAATATCCCTTGTACGTTTGAAGGTCTTCTGCAAAATGAAAGATACCAAACTAGATGTTAGCGGCCACCAGCGGGTGTTGGGGACATAGAGTAACTTCAGTTGTGCGTCACGGTGTCCTGGCCTCGTTATCAACGACAGAGGCCGAACCTGAGGCTAAAGGTAAATCTGAAATAATGTTGGCTCAGTTTTTCCCTTCTCCCGTCCAATCGTTCATTTTGTCAACTGGCCTGGGCCTCGTGCCAGTAAATTCTAATTCTAATGGCTGAACTCAGCTGAGGGCGAGGTATGGGAATTTAAAGAGTGGCCTGTTGAATAAGTTAGGTTTCCAATTTTTATGGATAGTCAGTTTCATAGCTGGCACGCAACACATCAAGTTTGACTCTTAGCCAAGAATCGACTATAAACCATCTACCACTATAGTGCGTTCCCTTGCCATTGGGGGCTGTCCATACTGTCTGGGTGAGATCTATGGGACAAAATAGCAAGATAGAAGAAGAAACTATTGCGACATCCCCTTTGGCCATTCCCCTGTTCTATCACTCTCTTTCTTTGACAAGGTTTTATTGAAACTGCAGAGATTAAACCCAGTGTTCCAGCTAGTGGAGAAAGACCAGGACAGGGTGGAGAAGAGATGCAGAGATGTACAGCAGATGGTCTTCAACTTTATCGGTAGCTAATGGATAAAAGAAGCGCTGAACACTTAAGACGTATCTTGGCGTCCATGCAAAAAAAAAACACAAAGATTATCACTGATTATCTCGTCTGTATTCTACAGTAGATCGAGATAAATTAGATTCAGAACAAATAAGGAACTGGCTGCGTTTTCTCTTCAGTCTCTTTCAGTTTCTTGAAGGGGATTTAACCATCTCTTCCGTGGTGAGTAATCTCAGGAACATTTAAAGACTGGCGACGAACACACATTCCTAATGGGTAAATGATGGAGCCCAGCTATTCATCAAGAACGCTGAATGAAGTGAGCGTCGTTAAATATCTCTGCACATTCGCTCCGTGAGTCATTTGCTCATTTGCAGAAGATGTAAATGCCCGTTTGAGATGGATCTGTAACTTTGAAGAGAGGAGGAAGTTTGATGAACCTCACAAATCCTCACGACAAACGTATTTGTGTTCTTTCCGTTGCGAGGAGACGTTGAAATTGCATTTGTAACGACGTGTGAAGCTATGAGACCTATTTGTTGTGACTCCGCTTAAGCGTCATTGTCTGAAAATGCTAAGAGGGTTTGTCACTATCATCCCAACTTGTGATGTGGTTGTTCAACGCTCTGATCTTCTCCACTTCCTCAGAGGGCTGGTGTGGTGGCCACATCAGCTCGACTCTAATCCGGACTCCTCCTCAAACTTCTGCTTATCCCCCCCCCCCACCACCACCCCCGCTCTTATCTGAAGAGTTGTTCTCTATAACAACTTTTTTTTTAAGGGCGGGCATTAAGAGGCTTAGCAGCGGCAGTGCTTTAGTAGCCAAAAGGTCACTTTTGCAAATTGGGTTCATTAATCTTCTGGTGTACGGCAGCCCCGATGGGACACTCTTCATACACAGGCGCAGATTAAAATGGGGAAAGCGCTCGCAGATTAGAGACTGTTGGAATGATAAAGACTCTGCAGACGAAGCGGAGACTTGGCTCTCTAAAGTCAGATTGCCAGTTTCACTCATATCACCGAGCCGGGGAGAGAGAGAGAGAGAGAGAGAGAGAGACGGAGCGCGGCACAGTCGTAAGTGAGGGGGGGATATATGAGCCTGGAGTGGAGTTTGACTGAGCTATGATTATACCATCACGGATGATTATAGCTGGGCGTTCCTCCGACCCAGTGCATGACAAAACCTCTCAATGTCCTCTCTCTCTCTCTCTCTCTCTCTCCCTCCGCCTCCCTTCTTCTCTCGACGTCTCTGGGTGAGCGCCAACTCTCCGACAGCAGTAAAACACCTGCTCACGCAACAAGGGGCGATATGAGCCCCTCGCTGGTGCTGCGAAGTACAGCCAAGAATATCTTCTAACAGCGCCATGGGCTGCAGAGATAGTGCCGGGCCGATACGTATTACCTCAGGCACAAAGACTTCACTCGGCTGCGATACAAAGCAAAGGGAGCACAATGTATGAATAAAACTGAAGGAGGCCAGAACCTAGTTAAATAGATAAGGACAGAACAATAATCTCCCAATGGGTTTTTTTTTTTTGTCTGATTGGCTCAAGGGCTCCCTTCATCAGATCCCATTCATCTTGGGTGTTGTAATTAACACCACACAGAAATACAGAAATGGATTTTGTTTCAACATTTTTTTTTCAACTGGAATGTGAATAGCTAATATTTCTGTGGTTTTTTAAAAAATCATGTTTTCCTCTCAATTCAACCATTTTCCACTACTTTAATCATCTATTACAATTGTTTGTTGATTACTTTTAACCAAATATGTCACGAATCAAATGAAGCCAAATATTTATTTGCGATCCATTCCTTTTAGAGAACTCCTCCAATCTCTTGCTAATTAATTCACTTTTTCTCTCAGTATCAAGATGAGTTTTTTTCCGCACAGTCACCAAGTGCATTGTGGGAACTGTTGGGTTTCTCTATCATATTGTAAGGTCTTGATTTAATTATGTGAAGTGCCTTGAGATAGTGTATGCTGTAATTTGAGAATATAGATTAACTGCAGGTTCAGCATCACACAAAATGTTACTCTATTTAGTATCCTGGTATAAAATATGTATAATTTATAGAATACTAAAGTGTTTATTAATGAGCGGTATCGGACAACATGTGCATCTTCTCTTATGAATACATATCTCATGATAACTGTGATTTACTTCATGGTCAGTCATTCATTCATGGTGGGGAGTTAAAGTCGTTGACATCTATTTCAATAACACTTGTTTAATGCATTAATAGGTACGTGTTTATACTCTGGTTATAAGTTCAGTTACTACACAAGCTGCGTTCAAGCTGCTGGAAACCCTCAGGATACCAGTACATGTAGCCCTGGTTGAGAATCTCGGGGTTACGGACCAATGCTGCTGTTATCACACCACAAAATAAGATAAGTAAAGACGGTACTCATTCTTTCATTGTTCTCATAAACCTAATTCAACTCCATTAAATCTTTACTGTATAATAAAAGTGAAGCGTATTATCATAATATTGTAATGACCACACTTTGAACTGAGTAGCTCTGGTTCTGAGGAGGCCTCAGTCTGAGCCGTGCTGCGTGCATGCTGATCACCGTCTCCGATCCAAACACGCTCTCAGGGAAATGGCGACGAATGGCTGTGTAAATTAAATCTAGACTTACTAATAAACCAAATCAAAATGTAATTTATCCATTTTGTTTTGACAGACCGTTCTCACAGTCCAGATGATGTTGTGTGTTTCCAGTCGCCATTCTGCCTTCATGATGCGTATTCATAATTTATGTCTCATAAATGACTTATCGCCTCCTTCTCCACTCGGCTTTTCTCTCAGTTCCTTCTCTATGTGTCATGCACGCTATGAGCGACCAGCATCGGCCCACTCAGCCAATGAAAATGTATGACTGCTCTGCAGCCATAAAACTCCCGCTTGGTAATAAATGGTGTGTTTTGTTGTTTGTGGTAGTGCTTCTCTTAGAATGATTATGGTCGTGACACCTGCATTTTATGCAGAGCCACATTTAAGGAAGTCGTCTAATGTGTTTTCTGTGCACATAATAAAACACGGGGGATTCAGGCTGTGGCAAACAAGTCATCACTCACATAATGAAAATTATTCTCACCTAACCATTGTCATTAAGGAGACCTTTAAGGGCTCTAATGAAACTAAACTCAGAAAGACTTCCTGTAATGATCAGCGAGGGTGCAGATGGGATTTGTTGCTGCTCGCACTCCCCGAACACACAGACGCACACGCACGCTGGCGTTCAGAATTCGTATTTCATATTCTATCCACTGGGTGTGTAATGACGCCCGTTATTAAAGCGGGTAATTGTCTTGAAGTGCTGCTGCGTTATTGGATCCAGGGGCAGTTCTCCAGGCGCCATCGGAGGCAACTGGATGTAAAGTCGCTGAGCAGTGAAATAGGGAGCAGGGCTGAGCAGACACACAGGAGATGGTATCAGCGTCAGGAGGAGATGCTGGCATTGTGCTGTCTGACCCTTGTGAATGGCACTCTGCCCACCTGTTACCCTATCCCCCCCGAGACTCTCACCGACTCTGTCCGCTTCCCTGCTGGAACCAGACACCCGGTTCACCAGAAGATCTGATAAAGACCCTGCACAGTACGGAGCACGGACCCTTTGAACCTCGGAGCAAACGGGCCTCTGCAGTTCCTCTCTCACAGATCCACAACAGATCATCATCCGTACAAAGGCATCTGAGGATAAACAGCTCAACCTTACTCTCCACTGCAGAACAAGGCGAGAGTCATTATTCATGTAGAAAAGTCTCGACCTCGTTCCCCAACATACTTTTTCAAGTCTTTCATTTTTATATTTTGTTTAATACTGAGGCCATCGCACCAAGAATTTATCCCCCCCCCCCCCCCCCCCGGCTTTTACCAACGCTTTTAACTCAACTCGCCGGTCTGCCAGATTTGCCATTAGTCTGCTGTCATTACATTTGTAATCTGCTCGGCAATACTTATCCCTGTGCTTCACAACTCAGTCTTTTCATTTAGATTTTGTTTTATTTTTTTTTGCCATTTCCATGCACTAACACAAAATCTCACTAAGCAATCATTAAAAAAAAACGTGGTTTTAGATTTGAAGGGGAAAATGCAACACGTTGTTCTTTATAAACGACCATATAATAATACATTATTAAGGTATCTTTCATACTTAAAACACAGCACAAGGTTATCGATGTATACGATTCAAAATGACGTTGAAAGAAAAATAAGAAAATATAAATATAAAATCTGAGAAACAAAAGAAAGTAAAAAGAAAAGAAAAGCACGGCTCTCTATCCTAACCTGGAACTTTGTATATAATTAAATGTGAAAAGATTTACCGTGGAAATGGCCGTAAAGGTTTAAGCATCGTAATGAATCAGTTTAGCTAACATCTCGGGATAATGCGTCTGTATTAGAGGTAATGGCGTTCAACCTAAAAGGGGGAAACCGCGGCGTAAATCAGCAGCTAAATGGATAAAACACTTTTAAGATTGCTGCTGCTCGACCATAAGCCAGCGAAATTCTGCTTGTGGCAAACAAATGTTGTTGTGATTTATGAGCAAACCATTATCTGGAATGAACTGCAGCCATATGTAATGCAAAGATTGCCGATGTTATTGAATTATGTGTTGTTGACCAGCCCAGAAAAAAAAAGAAACTAGCTTTAAATCTGTTGCTTTAGTCATGTGAGCTGCAGGCAACCGGTTCTCCTGCAACACGCTGACAAGCTATTTAAAAATGAAGCAGCTGTCTAGCGGAGGTGTATGTGCACCTTGAATGTTCCTGAAAATCTGTGAGATATTTATGTTTCACCGTCGGAAGAAGAAGACAAAAACAGTCACTCTTAATTTTCGGTTTAATTAAAAAGTTTACGGAATCGTGTCAGACGCTCCACTTCTGAAAATCAAAGAGCGATCGAGATTTATTAAGGGGTATCGCTGTGACTCCAGAGATCACAGAACGAAACAGACCGATGAGGACACGAGTCGCTGCCAACACAGAAACAAAGAGGACGTATGATGATTTCTAATTAACCAGCAGTGACCCCCCCCGGACGCGGGGCACAAATCAGCAGTCACATTCAGATGCTGCCTTTCACCGCCTCTTTGGTTCAACAACAACAGAGCCATCCTCCTTTACAGCGTCATTGAACTCTTGTTTAACGCTGGCCCCACAAACAACATTAATCTAGTTCCCGTCCAGCTGTGCACAGTGTGAGGCGGAGCTGGCAGGAGAAGAAGGAGGTGGACTCAGACGCGCCCATTACCCCGCGGTCTGCACTCTACCCTGCCAGCTGGTGTCATTGGAGCTCTCCTGACTTGGACCACAAAGTTGAATGCTCAGTAGTCGGGGCTGCGGGTTGGGATAATAGCTCAGTGTCTTAAACACAGCCCTTTACCGGAGTCATTTTAGCAGCGGGGTGTTTTCAGGAACAGAGTCCGTGGGCACATTGTTACGGGAACACTTCGCCGAACGCACAAAACCTCACCTCTACGCACACGGACCGAAAACTGCAACCTATCTGCAGCTATATGTGACCTATCCAATTAGACCCATCATGTTAGTGTGGAGGAGAGTAATTCGAGTGGAGGGCCTGATGGTGTTACATTCTCACTTTTCGGAGGACATGGGCCAGGAAGCCATTATGCCCGTCTAGCTCTGGCCAGCGCGCACTTTTGAAACAGCACTTTTCAAAAGTGTGAAAGCTTCTGTGCCCAGAGGTAACAGACACAGCATCCAACACCAGCCAAATGTCTGAACTTCTGAGCAACAGAAAGTGTTGGAAGCTCTGTGTGGATTAACCGTGTATACTCATGGAAATTAAACATGCACTGTAAAAACACCAGGCTGTGTTTTGCTAAAGCGCAGTGACACACTTCTTCTAGTTATTTCCTCTTTTTTTTTGCCAGACCAAAGGCAAACCGGTCTTTCAGCCCAACCTGTGGGAATTATTTTAATTTTACAAAACCACTGCATGGATTTTAACATTAAAAGGTCAGAGGCAGGATTTTCTTTAATCCAACTAACTAAGAGGCAGTTTAATTTGTCTGCTGTAAATACTGCATATGCAAAGCCCTAAATAAGACAGAGCATAAGTATAAGTAAGTATAGTCAGAATAGCTGCTTCCAGACATGCACTTAAATCTGGATATTCTCCTGAATTATCACAGAGGGGCCGTGTGTTAGAACCCAAATGTTTGCGGTGGATATTCTCTGGAGATTTTCCTGCCAGCCCCCCTCGTAAACATGTCAGACAATGTCCAAGTGAGCCCATGTGAGGATACAGCAGGAAAACAGTATGTCCAAAGAATTTACCACGAGAAAGTGGGCGTGTCGATGTAATTTCTAACACGTGACGGAGGCTACTGGAAGAAAGACATGTGTAAGGATGCAGACAAAAATATCAAGTTGGAAAGACAACAAATGAAAAGCGTGTGACGCCACCCTGATCCCAAACACTTCCTGTTAGCGTCTGACCCCGGAGATTCTCCCGCTGCGTTCCTCGAATGCAAAAAGGAAAAGTTCATGTCTGAATAACTACAGGTGAATGTATTTCTCATCTACTTGCATGGCACGAACAAACTGTCAACGTTTTTCTGGAATCCTCGTGATTTGTCAGCAAAGTGTCTTCCCATCGGCTCCACTCACCTCCGTCACATCCATCACATCAGGCCCACGTCCCTTGTCTCATGAAAGGCAGTCCATTATTGCATATTAGCGGCAGAGTGAGGCAGGGAGATAAGGGAGGCTGCTGATCAAACACAGACAAATCGCCACTGACAGAAACACACATTTGTTGCTCGACGTTTAGCTTTGATCTCCGACTGCCAAGAGCCACGGAGTGAAGTAAGTCTCAGCCTTTGAACTGGGGCTTTTCGGAGGAGGTCTCTCCCTCTCTCGCTCTCCCTTACAGAGATCTGTGCGTTCGCTCATACGTAGCCATCGTTCGAAATCCAGCTCCACGACTGGCAGCACCGACATATTGAGCAGGACAGTGAGGCGATGGATACAGAACGGGGCGGTGCAGAATATCCACATCACTGAGAGAGAACATGACACAGGAGATGTTGAGGCTGATTGTTTGAGACGCTGGGGCCTCCAGTGGGCTGACAGCGGCCTATTATAGCCAAAGGACTGTTCAAGGTTTAACAGCAGCGTCCTGATAAAACCTGCATACACCTCCACATCACAACAGGTTGCGACAGGAGGACTGGGTTATGCAAATGTCTCAATCCCGTGCATGCAGGCACACGTATGTAGACATACACATAAAGTTCTGATCCACCTTCCCTATCTTTTAATCCTCTGATCCCTGATCACATTTCATTTTGTTTATATCCTCATAATCACGTGCGAAAGTCATGCGCGCACACACACACACACACACAGGGGAGAGTGAGACTGTTTTTGCAGCATAGTAATAACAGATAAGTGGCTGCTGTGTGTCTAAGCTGTCAGCCATGGATCATCTCATTTCCTGACCAGGCCAGCCCCGGCCCCCTGTGTGTTATTACAAACAGCCCGGATCATGTGACAGGGGAGGGAGATTACTGGGGAAACTAATTGAGGCTGCTCTGTGTGTTCTCTGGTGGAGAACAGTGGGGTGACTGTTTGGCCCGGGCGGCCTGATACTCGACCCTCCCGTGTCTCCTGCGACCACAAAATGGCCATTACAAACAATGACCCCCCCCCCCCCCCCCCCCCCAAAGCCAGCAGACGTGGCCGGCCGGTAGTGAACCAGATCGCTCGTTTGAAGCCCGGGTTTCCCCCGTTATTCTGACGGGGGTGATAAGGTATGGGATTCTACTGCATCCACACACCTGGCTCAACAGATCTTATTCGAGGCGAGTTTCCAGTTGTGATCAGACTGAGAATGTTCTCCTTGCTTTAGTGGAAACAAAACATGAAAGAGAGAGAAATATTTTATGGATCTTGCTATTCCAGTGCTCTATGTTGTACGTTCACTGACGTAAAAATCGACCTTATATACGCCACTCTGAGCTTCATCCTTTCCCCTATGCCTCGACCTAAGTACATTATTCATAGCATGTGGCGCTTTGGCTGCCGTGTACAACAACTGCCCCGTCACAGCATCACCACCAGCTCTCGCTCGGTACCATGCACTGCTATTGTTACCTACAGTATAGCGGGGCTGGAGGGGGGGGGGGGGGGGGGGGGGGGGGGGGGCGTCACAACAGCAGCTATGTACACTGGTCCTCACACGGGAACAACTGTCAGCTAGCATTTTGCTCAGAGTGGAGTAGCATGGCTGTCACACAGCTATTATTATGATACAGCGCTGGGTCAGGCAGAGGCTCTGGGATGAAACAAAGTGACCCTGTGTCATCACATCCAGCAAGTGTACACTGTGAGGCCTGAGTGCAGATGCATTCACGTTGAGAGCCGCACAAAACCCCTATTGACAGGATGATAGACTTTGAACTATGAAAGAGAAAATGCACACAGACAAGACTCTGCTGAACTCTGCTGTGTTCATGAGGAGATGTGCAGACGCAACACCCCCCCCCCCTTACACTTACACAGCGAGCCCTAATACCCGCTGCCTTCACACAGCATAAACAGTCCCAGATACACCGGCACTTAGAACCACATCTCCAAACACACTTCTCACAAGAGAAGATCCAGGCCCCCGGCCAGTGGAGCAGACAGTGGGGGGATGGGGCCGTGGAAAGAAGTGAGGGATTGTATTTCCACTCAGGAAACGGTCCCTGTGTTTTTATGTGCAGTCCGGCCCCGTCCCAGCCTAGTGCCCAGTGCCAAGGCTAGCACAGGCGCCAGCGCTGGCTGGACAGGCCTGATAGGACTTCTACAAGTAGGAATCTGAGAGCCACTGTGCCCTTAAAGCTCGGCTACTTGCGCTGCATCTCAAATGACATCCACTCACCACCGATAAAGCAATAATCTTGACCACTTCTGCATCAAGTGGCTCTCCAGTCATAAGTAATGCACTGTACGTGAGACTGGGTGATCCGATCCCGGCTCCTGGGAATGATCGCCCTCCTTGGACAGGATCCTGGCTTTCGTTGGAGAGGAAGCTGGTGATTGATCGCTTACAAGTGCTCAGATCACTGGGAGAGTATTTGCTGGGCAGTTGACCGTTGAGTCGCTGGCCCTTGCCAGGTCCTCTGGGAACCCGACCTGTGACTGAATGGCTTCTGTTCAGTTGTTGCTTGAGAACATTTCAGAAACCGTCCAAATCTGACAAAGAAAATTGCCCCAAGTTGAAAACTGATTCAAATTACAAGCGGCACACTATCCTGCTCACCCAACAAACCCCAACGGAGAACATTTTACTTAAGGCCTTCTTTTTGTTTTTGTGCACCAGATTTGCTGCATAACAACATGTTCTGTATCTCACATTACTGCCAATTTACCAATCCACTGACTTCCCGCACTGCCATCATTTTAAAAATGACTCTGGAAACATATATAGTGATTTTCTGAGAAGACATTAGCTAATTTCCCCGGCACACTCTGCCTCCCCAGCCCACAGAATTGCTGATGATTATGCAAGTTGAAAGCTCCAGGTTCAGTGGACTGGATAGCAGTGTATCTTCGAGATGAGGCTGTGGTTGTACGAGCCAGCACGACCAACAACCAATTACTGACAACTACTGTTTGTCTATCTGGCAACACCCTGCCCATATACATTACACCCCTCTACGCTCATATAATGTGATGGGTCCGGTGATTTGTTATTGCACCTTTATGATGTTGAGGGACTTGCAAGAGAGAACGTATTTGGTCAAAATCGATGGGACAGAGGCACAAACCTCCTGGGTTTGAGTCCTTTGCATTTATCAAGCTAAAACATCCTACACTTCCCACATTGTCTCTCATCAACCTCCATAATAAGCAGATATATTACAAAATCCACAGCCCTAATTTGCAAAGAGAAACATGCAATGACCATAATTTAGAACTTAAAGACATTGAGCAACTGTTAACAAGTTTGCGTGCGTGCATTAGCAACATTACACTGAACAACAGACCTTTCAACACTAATAGGTCCTTTGTGCCACTTGTTTTGATTCATGACACCAAGGCTCCACCCAGCAGTGTCTCGCAACCAAATCTCCATCTCCTCCTTTACAAGTTAGTCACGCAATACTTCCCCGTCTTTCAAAACAGAGCGTAAACTCCGGGTCTGCTTGGTTGCTCCGGTTAGAGGCCGTGAAACAAAAAGGAGAAAAGAGCAGCACTTCCAGGGATAATCCCTCCATGTCGTGTGATTCCCTGTGTTGCAAGACACCCGCACTTTCCCTCTCACGCACAGATGCTACAGGACCTGTAGAAACAGCTCTTTGGTAGCTTCACAATAAATCCTTTCTTTGGTGCGATGTCCGCCACATGTTCATCATCGTGCCAGTTGGATTTTCAGCTTTACACCGACACGGATTGTGTTAATGCTGCAGAGCTGATGGGAGAATCGAATAATCAGAGTTAAGAGGATCAGAAGACACATCCACCTGCATTGTGGGTAATGTTACACTCCCGGCGACATAAGTGCGTCGCTCCCTGCTGCTGACCCCGCGCCGTCGTTCCCTGAGGCACTTTCATTATTCCACTGATGCGACGTGAAAAGGTTTGTGTGTTTACACAGATTGGACGTATTAAAACCAACATGCTCACGGATGTGGCGAGTTAAGTGACAGCGGCAATTAGAGCAAATTCGCAGGTACACTTCTGATTCATTACGGAATTATCATTGTCATTGACCATTTAGCGGTGCCATACAAATAATCACACTCCATTATGAGCAATATTGCGGTGAAGCCGTTTAGTATGCCGCGGCGTAGGTGAAGTGAATTTGTTTATTTACGGCTCGCTGGCTTTTGATTACTCAACATTTGACAAGAACAAATTCACAGTCATGCCAATTTTCTTCGGAACCATCCGGCGTGATAAAGACAACAGGGCTTTGATGGATTCTCTCAGGGGACTGATCATGTCAGCCAGATAACAGAACACTCGTTAAAGGACACATACCGCTTCTTTTGAACACATTTGATTAGGTTTGTAAATGACTTGCATTCCTCGCGGAGTTGCCTTCGGGGATGTGCAAATGGAAGTCTGATTGTGATTTCATCCACACGTGCAATTACGGAGAATTGTGTTTTCTCCCCCAGTTCTGTTGACTTTTCGGGGGGGGGGGGAAGCTGGCATCGCAACCAAATACATAAATGTCCTGTAATGCTGACAAATAACCTTCAGTGCAAGTGACGGGCAAAACTAGCTGCTTTAATGGAAGAATCATACAGCCTTGATGGATTAGGAGCAAACAGCATATGAATCAGGCAGGGAAATAGAGAGTGAATTAGCATCGGGACAGGTCTCCTCCCCCAGCCTTCCGCCAGCCTCCCATCATTCATTACGATGATCTACGGCTGCTCTTTATGCCCTGACTTGATATTTCAGACTCATGTGAGGTGTGGATCATTAGGGAAAGCTTTTACCATTAATAAGCAGACGTTGTTTACATGACTAATATTCCAAGAGGCAATGAGGTTGAAACATTTAGAGAAGGGCATTCATCTTCCCCACACCAGTAAATATCACCCAGATGCTATTGATATTTACTGGTCAGGAAGAAAAACAGCTGGAGTGGGCGGACTTCATCATTTAAGGCCATGTTTGAGGAAGGAGGGGACGGAAGAGGAATGAGGAAAGAAAGAAATGAAGGAAAGGGAGGATGGACGGAAGGAGAGTAGGAGAATCAGAAAAATAAGCCCATGTGCAGTATGTTTGAGGAAACCAAAGTGAAACACGGGACAAAACAGAAAGACTGAACGTGTTGCAGACAAGTGTGAAGGTATCTGGGTATGTTTGGAGGAAGGAGTGACGGGGGTGGGGCTGTTTGCTCAAGGAGTCGGTCTTTGCTTTTGTTCTTATCAGACCAATTAATATCCAACCAGTGGTAAACAGGCCACAGTGCTATCAGCTCGCTGAGATACCAAGGGATAAGGCAACGTGGGCGAGTGGACTCGTGCGTGTCCACACACGCAAACGTACGCACGCATGGACGAACGTGTTTGTATCCAGAGCTCCTCCCACAGTTTGATCAGCAACAACAAAGCCATAACGAAGGGCGACAAATGGAAATTAAGGGAAAGTTGAATGCAGATTCTTCCGTACAAGTCATAGGTTTACATATAACTGGTTTGTTGGATAAATTACATTTTGAAGTGTACAAAAACTTTAGACTAAAGCATAAACTTACCTTTACAAGACTTCTTATGCTTTAGTTGCTTTACAATTGGATGGTGTGGTGCAAGGCGGATTTGAATTGAATATGAATCGAACACTAATTGAAAGAACATTGTCTCATCTCAGACTTCCAGAGATTTGTTGAATCAAAACCAGAGACACAGAGGCCCACAATGGTTTTTCCTCTAATTCCTCATCCATCTGTGCATGCACATGCAGGACCCCACACACACACACACACACCCACACCCACACACACACACAGTGAGGCTGGCACTAATTAAAAGTTGGTGAAAGGTCAGGCTAAACAGATGCATCTCTTGACCTTTTCCCAACATCATCACAACATAATAACCG
Source organism: Reinhardtius hippoglossoides (assembly GCA_006182925.3). Classification (NCBI taxonomy): domain Eukaryota; kingdom Metazoa; phylum Chordata; class Actinopteri; order Pleuronectiformes; family Pleuronectidae; genus Reinhardtius; species Reinhardtius hippoglossoides. Next base: position 3,149,893 of record CM031670.1, read on the forward strand.
AACGTGTGTGTGAGTAAACAGACGACAACATTGGCATGATCTGATGGTAACATGGAGGAGGTGGGGCAAACCGCTGATGACCAACTGGGCACTGACGACGATTCAGCCAATGACAGGGGTACTTAAACGACCCCGGTGAAAACACTGCGATAGCTTGGTCATGCTGAGATCACTGCTCTCATGTACATTTTTTGGATCATGTATTTCAGCCAACAGGCTTGCGCATCAGGCCTTGTGTTAAAATGCAATTATGTCGTTGTTCGTGTTATAATAGAACAGGAGTAAGGGATGGACGCTGAGGTGGGAGGATGAGTTTCCAGGTAGGGACACGGTTACGTTTTATAATATTCCTGAAGGAGCTGGCAGGAGATGAGGGCAGATATTTCCTGCCAACCGATAGCTGGAATCGTTGATGACTGATGACAACGGAGACGTGTCCTCCCACCCTATAGCTTATTGAGATGAGCTTTTAGGCCCGCCTCCATGCCTCAGATCCAACCAGGAAAGGAGAGTGGCTTAACTTGTCATCCCTTCAGAGAACGATGTAATTAACAGGCTCTGATGAGCAGCTCAATCTCCACAGACAGGAGGAGATTGGCCTGGTTTTGAAGACGAGGTGGCGAGAGTGTGTGTATGTGTGTGTGTGTGTGAGAGAGAGAGAAACAGAGAGCGAGATAAAAAGAGAGACCCAGAGAGACACACCTGGCAACATCCCTGAGCCGATTCGTCCTTGAATTCAACCTTGTGTTGTTGTTTTTTGCTGATTTCTCACTGTATTTTTATTGTGAGTTTAATGAGTTTAAATATTATGAGTCCTAATGGGTTTTAATGTTAAATTGTGGCAGGAAAAAACCCCTGATAATCTGCCAGCAGAAGCTTAACCAGTGGAATTATCCAAAATTTCCAAATGCATTTTGACAAATCTGGACAGTAGAAGGTAGTATTAGCTTGTGGACATGAGATGAAATGGGGAGTGCTAACGTCAGGACTCCGGCGGTGCCGCAGAGAGGAGCAGCACTTCCTCCAGAGTCTCCCCCGAGGATAAATATTTGAAGCAGATTATCTGCGTTATTTCTGTCTCTACCGATGATGTTGGCTCTTTGCATCAGAGGAAACGCTTTCACACACATGGGAAAAAGCGCTTCATCCGGAATAATGTATTTAGAAATGGCAGTAGGGATGGGGGCGCTGAAGAAATTCATAATGCATGGTTACAGAGTACATGCTGTGGTTCCAAACAAAACACGTCGCCATCGCTGGTATGTGCTGAGGCAATATGTTAGCATGTGAGAAATGTGCTATAGGGAATGACTGAAATAGTAAATAATGCTGGCAAATAAACTTTTTGATAAGAAAGTTCAACTACCCTGTTTAAACAGTAACTTCTTGGTGAGTGGTGTTCTAAAAGTTACATGTGAAGGAATAAGAAGGTAATTCTTGTGTATCAATAACAAGCAGAAAAGTTGTTTGACCGAATACAGAAAGTTTCCAAATCACCAAATTGATTTAAAAGAATTTCTCAAATAAGAAATGCTCACAGTTCAGTGCATACTCTCACCAATGCTCAAGATATCAGTGCCCTAAATATATCTGTCTTTTTCATCAAGACCCATAAATAATGATAAATAAATAAATGAAAAAACTCACAATGTTAAAGGAGATCTGTTATGTCCATATTTAGATTTTTGTTATTACTTGAAAAGGTTTACATGCTCTGAAGTTCAGAAAACACGTTACTTTTCTCATGCTGTCCGTTGCTGCAGCTCCTCTTTTCAGCCTCTGTCTCTTTAAAGACCCACTGCTGATGAAGCCTGGTCGGCTCTGATTGGCCAGCTGGCCCACTCTGTTGATTGGTCAACATGCCGGACAGGTTGCTAGAGATAAATGATGTAAACATGGACACATATACAGACTTTCAGCTTTTTTTTTTTTTTTAAACTTTGAAGACCTTTTACATACACAAAGAAAACGTATACAACACACTGGAGGAAAGAAAAACTGAAAGAGCATAATATGACTGATTTAAAGCAAAAGTCAGATTTCTTTGACCTTTGAACATCCAAATCTAATTATTGAATCCATGAGTGCAAGTGAACATTTGAACCAAATTTGAAAGGATTCCTTGGAGGAGTTCCGGAGATAATGCGTTTACAAGGCAAAACGTTTATCTGTGAGGTCACAGCGACCTTGACCTTTCCCATAAAAGTCGAATAAATCAATCGCTGAGTCCAACCAACGTTTGTACCAAATTTAAAAGAAATGTCCCTCACGGCGTTTTCGAGGTATTGTGATCACAAGGATGAGATGGACAGAAAACATAAAAACATCATGTAATAAACAGGTAGTGTCACGTATCCGAGTGGGGCAGTCGACCAAAAAGGTAATGGATAGGGAAAAGTGCATTAGGCTTGTATGAGCAGCTCAGAATTATTACAGTGTCTTTTTGATACAAGATTTTTGCTCCTGCTTCTCTGATATTCCAGACATTAACATCCATCTAGGTGAAATATGAACCATCACGAGAAGGAGAATAAAAGCCCAGAAAACCAAAAGACAGAAGAGTTACGATGATAACCCCGGCTCAACTTGAGTCCGGTACTGAATCTTTCTGAATACAGCGTCACGTGATATCTCTATATATATATATATCATCTGCTATTCCAAATACACAAGCCATATGTACCATGTAGGCTTAGCTCGAGTTTGCTCTATGTTTCTCTAAGTGGATGCAGAGCTCAATCCAGTAGAAAGGTCAGGCACGAACAATGAATAAATCAGTCTCAAATATCAAAGGTCGTTATTAACAGCTCTAACCAACTCAATAATTATTCCTACAATGTTGCTGAATAGAAACAACCATATAGTTAATACATGGGAAAAGATTTAGTAACAGCGAACAGAGCAGTGAATCAAGCCTGTGATATAAATACGAAGACTTTCACTCGACCTCTCGCTCACTCTCTGTCCCACTTTAGCGTCTTATTCCTCCTTTGATCTTATATCATCAAACAAGTCACTTTTTCGAACTTTCCACTTTCATGCGTTGTTCTCTTACGCAAGGTCTCCGCTCTCTAACATCCGGCTGTGTCCACACGCAGCTGAAAATGAAAGAGAGGTTCGTGTGCACGGTGAGAAAAAGGACAAAGAAAGAGATTGACTTATCCAAACTTGTGTTTTATTCTGAAGTCACGAGCGGGCAGCACGTATATGCCCTCAAAGTGTAGACGCCATAAAGATAACCAATACTTGGAGCTTGATTTCCACATTCGTGTCAAACTTTGCAATGAGAACAAGTTGCTTTGCAGAAATAGTTCGATAAGTCCTTTTGCTTTGCATAAGCTTGTTTAAATATAAGTGCACCTTTATAATGACTAAACCTCTTCTAAATCCCTCCGAGGCGTTTGCAGCTCTTTCACCTGAGCACCTTATACATCGTTGTAGCTCTGTGAATACTTGAGATTGCTATTTCTGCTTCCCCTGGATTGCAGATACCTTCTAATCTTTGCGCTCCCCCGGTGCGCCCTCCGTGCAGTGTGCAAATTTGCAAAGAATGTGAATCAACAGTGGCTGTACACAAATACTTTGCATGCGCTGCTATTTTTGAATGTTTTCATGGGCATTATGTTTGAGCAGGTAAAGGGTGAAAGCCGTGAAGAAAAAAAAAAAAAAAAGCTGTTCTCTTCATACCAATGTCTGAGAGTTTTGGGTTAATATTAGAAACTTAAGGGCCAGGAAGTATGTCGGTGAGAGCTTTTAAAGGAAAAGTCTTCTGAAAGCTTAGAGATGTGCATGAAACATACCAAATGGAGCAATGCCACCAGAAATTGAAGGGGGCAGTGTGGCCAACACATCAAGCAAGACTACCGCAGGACACGAGGAATACATTTCAAAAATGGCGGAAATCGCTGGACATATCTCTTTTCATACATAAAGGTAGAAGGAGGAATTTAACATCAATTACTGATGAAGAAAGTCTAATCTCAGCTGGTTAAGACATTCCAGGCCCGAACTGCAACAGCACGATAGCATTTAGTCACCAATTGGGCTCTGGGAACTACCAACTAAGCACTGATCAGCTGATCTGTGCCCGAATCTGTAGCAGCTGTAACGTGTTCTTGAACCAGTAATCAACATTCTGTATATTTTTGTAACTCAACTCATTATGTGTGTGTGTGTGTGTCATGAAAATTCTAATCTCCAGTTAAAGATTGTGGAATTTGACCGACTACAATCAAACTGAACCTTGTTCCGGTCCACACCTAAAGCCAGATCTGGTTAGCCTCCCTCCTCCTCGATGACATCATCCTGTCTGGGAGTGAGGAATGCGACTGACCCTCAGATGTCCTCAGACATTACACCATGCCCATTATATCCAATCCATTAAAAGCCCTGTGAAAAGCCAGTATTGGAGTGGAGATACCCGATCAGAGCCCATTGGACCCCATCCAGGTTCGGTTGGGTTCGTCACATTGGTTCTTCTGTCTACTTTATTTTTGTATACAGCACCTCCCTGTTTTTGGGGGGGAGACATCAGGCTTGGGTCAGACACACAAATCTGAATGCCTGTCAGGTTCGGGCCCGGTTTGGTTTCTCTCTCTGGCTCGGTCGAGTGCGGTTTGAGTTGCTTTCTGGCCAGTGTCACAAATAATAAAATGAATTATATTCATCTTATTTACCCTCTGGCTCCTCATTGTTGGACTGAACTCTGTTTTCCACTCTGAAGAGACTTCAGAGACAATCTTTTGTTCTAAATTGAAAACTCCTGTGTCTGTGATTCATTCTCCTCCAAACTGTCCATATTCTTCTGTCAATAGTATAAACACGTCCACATCGTAAAAACAGTTACACTTGAATCTGAAGTGACCCCACTGATGAGAGGCTGCATGTTGTGTGCGTAAGACAATGAAAGGTTTAAGCACAGATGAAGAGTTGTTCTGATATGATTCTTCTTCACTAAAAGTTGTGTAGGATCCAGCGAGTTAATGTGCTTCAGTTGCTCCTCATTTCACATCATACATTTTAGTTTGCCAGGACTTTTAGGCTGCTGCCAATTTCTATTGTTTCTGAAGGTGTTTATGCTAGACACACACACACACACACACACACACACACACACTAGACTGTACTCATTAGTCATTCTGTCATAAAAGCGATGTCAGCATGAACAATAAACACGGCTCATCCAAAACAAGGCTTTTGTCTGTCTAAAAGAAATAGTGTTGGCAGGCATCGCCTCTAACAATGCAACAACCAAACAGGCCACACACAAACACACACACGCACACACACAGAGAATCACACACACACACACACACACACACAATCCTGCACTAGATGTCTGATTGTAGTAGGTGATAAAGGAGCGAGAAATTAGCCTATCCACCGGACCATCTGAAGCTGAGGCAAATAAGACGATGTTGGACGGAGACAACGGGGGAGGAGGCAGATTAGGCATACGTAGGGAGCAATTAAAGACGAGGATGGATTATGGAGGAGAAGGTGGTGAGTGAGGAGGAGGGGGAGGAGGGATGAAGCAGTAGAAACATCAGTATTAGCTTACGCCTCCATACAAGGGTGACAGGGTGAAGGGCAACAGGTCAAAGACAAATACGTTCACAATGCATGTTCAATGTGAAGAATGGCAGGAGAACAAGTGATATGCATGGAAGGAAGGAAGCTAGGAAGGAAGAAAGGAAGGAAGCTAGGAAGGAAGGACTGAAGGGTCAACATGGCTCAACAATGAAATCTTGACTTTGAAATATGGACATTTGACACACCTTTAAGAAGTGAAGTACCTCCCACTCTGATTTTGCAAAGCACAGAGTCAGTTCAGGCTGGAACACACACACACACACACACACACACACACACACACACACACACACACACACACACACACACACACACTCACGCACTCAGAGAATAGCAGCATTGATGAGTCACTTCATGCTAAACCAGTTCCAGGCAGGAAGGAACACTAGAAAATATACAGAATATGTGAAGAACCAATAGGAGATTGTCCGGGACAGATGCGTTCACAACAACAGGGTGGTGTCTTGGTGCAGCATGCATGGGGCAGGACATGATGTATCGTCACAAGCTCTCGAATCTCCTCGTCGTTCCAAGTTGATATCTTAGCCGGCGTCCTCTTCGCGTGTTACAACTCTTTTTCATCTAAAGATATTTGCATTCTCTTTGGAGTTTTTTTCCACTTTTGCGTCCATTGGTCTCACTTAGCCATTTAGCTAAGGGACTGGCAGGAAAGGTTCCGGAAAATGTCTGGAGAAACTCACTCGCACATTTGCGTTCTCACATATAGCCTCTCTGGAAACTTTTAAAGAAAATATCCAGAGTTCAGAGAGTGTCTGAAAGCAGCTCTAGTGAATTCTTGGGGGCCTGCATGTGTAGACGCCACACAGGCGGTGGCAGATTGGCTCCAGCGGCGGCCAAGTGTCCGGATGCATAATTAACAGGCCGGTTTGGCACCTGACAGCCTCAGAGGTCACGGCGTCCTCTCCATTAGCCGGGGCGCCAATCAGCCTGTGGATCACCTGAACACGTCTTTGTCCCAGTAGCAGATTGCCCAGAGGACATCAGTCACATTATACAACCCAGTCAGCGGCTGGGACTCGCACAAAAGCCCGAGCAGAGACAGTTAGCGATAGAGTACAGGGGTGATGTCTCCCAAATGAAGCTGAGCTGCCACACAGGACAGATGGGGGGGGGGGGGGGGGGGGGGGGGGGGGGGGGCAAGAGAAAAGCACACCCTGCACAAGGATACGACCTTCCACATGCAGAGGCGTTTCCTAACAATCGAAACGAGACCAGACGGACAAACACATCCTGATTCAGCCCAGTAGATGGTGCCTGGTTTTCTTTACCGATTTCTTCACTCAGTGCTGGATATATTCACGTGTCTCCTGAATCCGATTTGCCGGAGTAATTCCACTGATGGCCGGAAAAGTGTTTCTTTTAAATGTCAGTCCCTCGCAGGTCAGTGTAATTGTGTTTCTGAAAATGCCACAGCAGGTGTCACCGGCTTTAATCTTTCTTGGACATTTTCTGGCATTTCGTTGAGACGTGTTGAATAAGTTTTGCAATATCAATAAAAGAAAAAAAAAGAACAGATTGCATTAACTTTCGTTTGAGGATCTGGGCCCAACCGCTGCCTGAGACCGACCAATGAGATTGAAAGTGAGAACCGGCAGCTCTGTCGTCACAGTCATATTAGTTCTGCTGCAGTAATACTAAATACTAATGTCAGCAATACCTTTCGGTTTGATGGAAGTTCTAAAGCTACTTCAGGCTTCTCACCAAACAAACCATTTGTTCCCACTCAGATCGCAGCTCTAAATCTCTGGGCTCCCATTGACCTGGAACCGGGCCTCAACACAATGCTGAAAGACTCCTTTGAGAGGGCCAGTACGGCAGGAGGGGTCTGAGGGCCGGGAAGCTGGGCTGGGGTACTGTGAGTCGAGAGTTCCTTAGCTCCTGTTTCCCAGCTTAGAGTGATAGGGCCCGAGGAGATGAAAGACCCTCAGACGCTGTGAATTGAGCTGGAGACAGGTCCCACAAAACTAGACGTGGTAACACAGGGCCTCCTTCAAGACCACAGAATGATTGCTCTCAATTGGCATGTCTATTGTGTTTCTCAAGAAAGCCGCCATTTGACTTCTGTTACGCAACCGTGCGGTGGAAATGTGGTATTGTTGTGGCCGAATTGAAGTTTTCCTTCGTGAGGCCTGAAGCAGCAATGACATAACAAATTCAACTCCTGCCCCTTTTTCCAAACTGTATCTTTTGCTTTGAGTCAAAGGAACGTGACCACAGACTGATTCAGCTTTCACATTTTCCGTTGCAGATATTTAATAAAGAGGAACATTTCCTAAACTCAGAGAGAGGTTGAGTTCAATGAGCCCGACAAAGGTCCAGTTTGATGAACCAGCAGCTGCGACCAAGGAGTGAGTTTTGTTTACCCTTTCTTATTATGGGTAAATCCTCTGATGAAACCAGCTGACTCGGATAATATCTCAATGTTCTTGATCTCAAACACTGCGGCCGCTGCTGCTGCTGCTGCTGCTGCTGTTGTTGTTGTGATGAGATTTATTTTGCAAATCAACTCGGAGGAACGGTGCCTCTCTGCTGTGCTTTGCTGCTTATTTCGTATTCTCTCCGAATGACATCCTGCACATTACCTGCCGCCCTTGTTAATTATTTACCCTGGTGGAGAGATACAACTGAGGAGCCAGGGGAGTACATTTGTGTTTTAAGGGTCAGGTTATGCCCAAAATGAACTACTTAGCATGCTGTGTTGTCCAGTTGAAGGTGTTTGTGTTGCTCTGAACAGCCGCACTGGAGGGCGTAATGAAAAAGTGACTTTCACAGAGAGGGGGGGGGGGGGGGGGGAGACGTGCTATGGTTTCAATATGGGGGGGGGGGGGGGGGGGGGGTAAGGGTGCACAGTTTTAGACAGTCGTTTCCTGAAAGGCATTCGTGGTGTTGCACTTAGTTGTTCACATAAAAAAACGTGACAGAAATATTTGTGTCAGTAATAAAAAATTAAATGTAAAAAAGCTGAGAAAGGTTCAACCCTCGCTCCTGATTAACATTCACGATGTGAAGTGCATGTGAATGTCATATTGTCGTTTTTGGAATTGTTGGACACAGCCCAATTTGTACTGATGAAGATGTCCCCCTGCTGTAATTAGCTGTAATGCACTAACTAGTTAATATGCACAGGAACTCACTGAGCATTACACCGGTGGCAGCAGGTTAATGGACCTGCTGTATATGACTTGATTTACCCGTACGGACCAGAACGGAATATGAAACGACGTAGACGGTGAGAATGTAGAACCACGTCCGAACTAAGCCGGCTAAATCTATAATCACATCTTTTTTTTTTCCTCCGAATTCCCTCCACAGTCAAGCCTGGTTTATACTTCTGCATACACAGGAGTGGTCTTCACCGTTTGGATAGTTTTATTAATATAGAGCAGATGTGTGCATTTCTTTACCTTCAATTGATAAACACCTGAGAGCAACAGGAATTTAATAGGAACATCCATTTTATATTTATTACCAAGGCTATGTTTATATTGCAGGACTTTAATGCAGGTCTGTTTGCAGCTGGATTATATAAAAACTACTGAAGAGAAACGTGGGGGGGGGGTGGGGGGGGGGGGGGGGGGTGTGCCAAAGAAGAACCCATTCATTTATGAAGGAGATTCAATAAAGGGGGGGAATCTGGTCTTTGTTTTTTATACGGTTAGCTTATCGGCTATTTTCTCCTTCCACTGGTTGTATTGGTCCCTTTTAATGGATCGCAATTATTGATTAACATTTGCTGCGTACAGTGTATTAAACTTGAATACATTATCTCATCCATTTCTCAAGAAATAATGCAGAGATCTTTATGGGGGAAAAAAAATCTGCTATGTGTAGGGTGCTAATATCTATAAGGGGCGGATCTCAATATATGTATAAACACACTAATCAGCCTTGGTGGAGGTACTTGCTCACTCAGGGGCCTTTTGGTTGATGAATAGGAAAAAGAAATGTTAAAAATATCACTGAGAACGATTAAATTATGTCCAACTATCGTGAAACAGTAACTGTTCATGGAGACCAGGAGGGAACATTTGTTTTCTGTGACAGCTTGATTGGCTGTTGTATATTATTTAGTTGATTGCCACTCAAAAGTGTAGAAGAGCAAAGTATAGTATCTCCGTGAAACGCATCTAGAGTTATTTCATTTGCAGTAATTTCCCCTCTGAAGGCAGAAGCTCGTCTTTCAGTACGTGCGACTGTAACAGCAGCGCTACGTGACAACCACGACCATTATGCATCCACACCTTTGTGGGAGCTGACAAACACATTCTGGACCCGTCAATGCTCACATAAGCAAAATCATGTCTTTGAGTAACAAAGGAGAATAGACCGCACAACCCCCTCTGGCCTCTGTCGCCTCGTTTCCCTTTGCTCCCCCAGCCAAGATCCTCCCAGCCTTCACAGAGTGCTACCCACACTTCCATCCTACTTGTCCGTCAGCCCAGCTGAGATGTGGAGGTTTTGTTTTTAAGTCTTAAAGTGTCTTTAATCCTCTCACGAGTCTGAAAGCGCTCGGCTGGTCCGTCTTGATCACACGATTAAAGCTTTTTTTTGGTTCCTCTTTGAAGATATAGATGTGGATTAATGCTACGTGCAACATAAAGGGGTCGGCCGTTCAAATCCATGGTAAAGAGTCTGTCCTGACAGACGGATCGGCTGCTCTATAGAACATCAACACTTTCATTTGCATGATCAAATTGTGTTTTGATCCGTCGATGGAGATGTGAATGTGAGGCCAACTGCATGCAGACATCCTCAGTGTCGTCTCTCTCACAGTTCAAGACCTCATTTAAGTTGAAAGAGGGAAGACTCAACTGCAGTTAACCAAGTTTAAGTGTCCTCGCTGATTCACACACGCTCACACACACACACACACACACGCACACACACACACAAAGCCCAATTAGTTGGATTGGCCAGTGCCATTAACATTCCAGTGAAGGGAACTGTCAGTCTGTAACATGTGAAGAGGGATGATCGTCTCTCTCAAGAGATACCACCCACTCATACACACACACACACACACACAGCACAGAGATATAAGTTAAAGCAGAACATTTCTTAACTCCTGCAATTAGAGGATAATCTAGGTGGAGGAATAGTTTTGATCTGGATATATAAGATTTAGTAGATTCAACCTGACGAAACACAAAAAAAAGTGTTTTTGTGTCAGTGAAAACCATCGACGACACATTTTTATTAAATTAAATAAAGCAATAAAATAGATTTTGGGCCGAGCTCAGAGACGTGAAGGCTTTCATTCCTAAACTTCAACTGCCAGGATTCCGCAGAGCAACGTGATGCATCGTTGTTTTTACTGCTATCTTATCAGAGCAATTTTAAAAAACATTTCAAAGGGTCAAATAACAAACATAACCTAATACCAGAGAGTAATGTGAAAATCCACAGACATTCCCCAACTTTTGGTAGAATCTTAAAATGTCCACATCAGGGAGGCTGTGGATCCAGAGACACAGCAGATCAGAGGGTTGTTGGTTTGATATTTATTAGGGTCGGGGGGGGAACAGGGGCCAATCCCAGCTGACATTAAGAAAGATGCGGGCTACACCCTGGACAGGTCGCCAGCGTATCACAAGGAAGATAGAGACAAACCGTTATTCCCACTCAGATTCACGCTTAAGCTGTTTCAGACATGACCTCCGGGTAAAATCCAGGGAATTGGCTCCGGAGTTTCGCCACAGTTTGCCTGCACAACACAGCAGGAGGTTCTCTGCTCAGGCGCGTTCACAACTGCAACAAGTCCTCTTCATTATTCAGGCCAGAGGTGGAGCAGCCGGGTGCAGCAGGCAGAGACAGGAAGTGACGTATAAACTCAATTTAGGTTTGTATTGGAGTTTAGCTTTTCCAAACGACAACTCAAACATAAAATGCATCCTGCTTTGATAACAACAGAAATAAAAGATTTTACTTTACTCTCAGGGTTAGAAGCAAACCTGACTGGCAGGTTTAAATTCATTCTAGACAACGAGGACACTTTAGTCATCTAGTTTACCGTTTACTATGTTTTTTATTTGGTCTGTGTGAAGCTTTTAATGGAGCTTGATAAAAACCCAGTCAGAGAAAAAATGAACTGCTGCGATGCTAATGCGGCTGAAATGTGCCGGTTGGAATAATCTATCAGCCGTGACTTCTTTGGCCTCCAAAAAATAACCAGCTGCGTTTATCAGCGATGTTTTGTCACAAAGAAGCACCACAACAACACTGCACCAGCAAACAGCCACATCTCTGCTCCGTGACATGACTGTGGACGGGATCATTTATTTATCTTGTGTGTGTGTGTGTGTGTTTGTGTGTGTGTGTGGTGTGTGTGTGTGTGTGTGTGTGTGTGGCTTTGCTGAATATATGTTGTGTCACAACATCGCCTCTTGGCTAGGGCTTTATTTACTGACCGGGTTTGGTATGTGTGTGTGTGTGTGTGTGTGTGTGTGTGTGTGTGTGTGTGTGTGTGTGTGTGTGTGTGTGTGTGTGTGTGTGTGTGTGTGTGTGTGTGTGTGTGTGTGTGTGTGTATGTGTGTGTGTGTAGCGGGAACACGGCCGCAACAGATCACTACATGACCTTAATTATGTCATCAGTCAACTCCCGGTGTAAATATCCCAGAAAACGTATTGAGCCAAGAGGAAAACATGTACACTTCACAACACACACACACACACACACACACACACACACACACACACACACACACACACCGACTCACAAACTCTGTCAAACGCATCAAATCCCATAAATCACAGTATTTTCCTGCCACCTGACTGACATGTTAGTGTGTGTGTGTGAGATCAATATGTCTATGGAGGAACAGTGTACCTCTTATTTACAATCTGAGCGTCTCACCAGGTCCCGTAGAGCAGACGCTGGGCGACAAAAGGAGAACTTCAAAGCGTGCTGCACAGGACAAGTGCGAGAAAGAGGAGGGAGGATGGAAACACACTGGGTGAGGAAGAGGGAGAAATATGGAGAAAAGACAATTCAATCATTGAACAAGCTTCTCGAGGATGTCTTTGGGCACAGCTGCTCTGTCACAAATTCAACATTTATCACACACGTACAGAACATGCACACTCGCACACATCCTGACATACTTCAGCGTGAGTCGGACTGTCAGAGTCAGTGTTGTTTATCCTGCGTGAATATATGAAATATGGAGTAGGGCTGTGTCAGGCAGCCCGGAGCAATAGAGTCTGTATCTGTGGGAGAAATAAACGTCCTGGGCCAGGGAGAGTTAAGATTTGTTTTCAAAGGACGCTCCAGCCAACACTGTTGTTTTGGCTCCGAGGACCTGCCTGGACCCATGCTGCAATAATAACTCACTCCGGAGATAACTTTCAATATTTTCACCTCCGCCGTGGAACAGCAAACAAATGGGAGAGCCAAGTGTAAGGTATCACAGCTCCCCAGACGTGTGCTGCTCCGCTCGAAGTCAAGAGTTCAGAACCCAATTTGAATTTAAATTCAAGTAATTCGGGATTTATTCCTGAAGTCGATCAGCAAAAACTGAGGGCTCAACCTGGGAAAACATGCGAACAGACAAAACACAAGCATATTAAGACAGTACCGTGGGCTGAAAACACACAATCGAATAGATAAACACGCCACAAATAGCACAGACGACAATGGAGGTGTTTCTAGGAGACACAATAAAGTGACAAAAACCTGTGCTGGGTTTAGGCAAAAAGCTGAAGTCACAACGCTGTGTTACCTGAATCATGTGCTCACCGTGTTAAAAGAAACCAAAAAGCAGATTTTCCAACACCACCGAGAAGCAGCCGACTTCACAAACTTCAAAAGTCGCAAAGCATCGAACAACAAGTTTGTCCCGGCCGGGTTCATCACTGGGAAACACTCCTGTTGTCATCTGTGCTATTTGCAGCATGTTTGTGTATTTGTTGTGTATTTTCAACCCCCCGGTGTCGCTGTGCTACACGCTGTGCATTGCTTTGTGTTGTGTGTATTTACAGCGTGTGTATTGTCAAGCTGATGAAGATGCTTTCTTAATTAGCACGTGTTTTCCTAAGTTGTGGTGCGTTGAGCTCTGAGTAAAAAAAAAAAAACACTCTTCCTCCCTGCAGCTCTGTTGGATATTTTTAAGAATTGATGAAGACGTCATCTGCTTCCACCTGACGTGAACCACCCGTGACATTCTCACAGTGCACACGTACATTTCTCTCAGTCGGGGTTCTCGTTGATGAGACGGAAGTGACACTATTTTAGTGTCACTGTCCTCGCCGTGGAGACGGAGTAATTACCACGTGTGTGACCCTCTCGCTTCCTGTGCTGTCCTGCTTAATTGTGGTTATCACCACGACTTCCATTTAGCTGCAGATAAGAAGCCGCTGGGTGCTGGTGCGCGCAGACTCGAGTCCCTTTTCACAGAGGGCGCATCAGGAAGATAAATGTGTTTACTAATAACTCTGCCACAGCCTCCATTCGGGCTGTTCATCGCCTGCTGGCTGGTGACTCATTCTCATCAGCAGGACAGGCAGAGGTGCCATATTACAGCTGTGTGTAGATTGGTATATATAGCTCGTAATAAAAGCCGGTGATGGAGGGTTTCGGTGATATTTATAAAAGACAAATTCGGCACAAAATTATACAGCTACGCAAACGACTGTGCTCATTATCCTCGCGCAAATCCGACAACACACACACTGCGCCGTGCGAGTGTGTGTCTGTGCGAGTGCGAGCCCGACGTGAAGTCCTCCGACCCGCTGTCTGCTCATCGCGCGCGAGGTCAACAGTGAAATGTACCATTGAAACTTGTGATTATATAAAGAGCCTTACATAAAAGCAGGAGCCAGATGAACAACACAGAGCCCAGTGGTCTTAACCCTATATATAGGTCTGCCGGTGAATTATTCACCACAAGCAAAGCATGACAAAAAAAATAGACAAATTTACGCAACAGCTCACGTAGCCTGCCTGCCTGCAGAGATTTAAGGTCGACGCTGTAAAGTGGTTTGAGCAAAGTTTGAATGCTGTAGTTTTTAGTAGGCAGTAAAAAGGCAGGGGGTCTGGGGAGGGGGGCGGGGCGGGGGGGGGGGGGGGGGGGGGGGTCTGTCAGTGAAGGAGTGAGACAGAAGATTCATGTTTTGTTTGACATTTTGTCTCCGTTTGCTTTACTTTGCTCTCTGTTAAATGTAACCGGTGTCTGTCTGTGATGCTGCTGATAAGACAGAACCTCCTCTTGCCCCTGTGTTGTCTGGAACACGGAGGATACCATGTTCCAATTTTTTTTTTAAACGTCCTCCTCATCCTCGGAGAAACGGACGACAACGAAAGGGAGACGTGCTCGTTCTCGAAGTCGCTGCTCGACCCGGGGCCGCCCCGGGGACGAATTCATCATCTGTTGGCATTTTTCCTCTGCATGAGCGTTTTTTTTTATGCAAACATGAAGTTCACAAACCACAGTGTCACACAACACCATAAACAAACACACACACATGGGAAAGTAATCATCACATATTGATCTGAACATTTGAACACTGATCTCATCTCTCACGCTTTCTGTTTTACATATGTAAATATTACCACAAACGGGCAAATCTAATCTTTCCCCTCAGGCCCAGTTTTGTGTTTTTTATTCACCCCTGGGTTTCTGCAGGTTTAAACAACTTCAATTTGAGACTTTTTCAGATCGTAATGAATGAAATTCAAGATCTTTGTCAAGCACAACCGATATACAGGAATATCAAAGTCCCAGAATTACTTTGATTCCCCATAAGTGAAGATAAGGTGAAGTAGCCTGGTAGAGAATAACTCCTGAAATACGCCGATAGAGACAATAGATATCCATCGTCTTTCCCACAGCCAAGCAGAGTGTGTGTTTGCCCGGGGGGGGGGGGGGGGGGTTGTAGTTTTATCAGTTCCACATCGGTCTCGTTGTTTAGTTACAGCACGCTAATATCTGTATCCTAACCCTAACCCTAACACAGACATTACAAACTATGAATGCCCCCAAAACCTTTCTCTTGGGAAAATAAAGAAGTAACATTAAATCCAGGTTGACATAATTAAACAATTAAAGATTCGGGAGGCTCGGTTGTTTCTAAACTGTTTCAGGATTATCAACCCATAGCTTTAAGACCTGCATAAAAGTATTCAAGACATCGTACTTAATATTTCAGCGTATTTCTACAACTTTTTTAGGTCCAAAGTTCTGATTATTACATTTTTTTTCCTTCTCTGTACCTCAGCAGAAACATGAAAAACACAAAATCCCAACCAGGATGTCCAGATGAGAAACAGCAACAAAAAAAAAAACAGTGTGTTACCTCACAGTACTGATGTAACAACAAAGCTAGTGTTGTGCTTTTGAGAACAGTTAGCTGACCCTGGATCTGTGTCCCACACCCAGAGGGGAGCTGATGGATGGGATCAGTGGAGGACCCCTTCACCAAAGTTGAAAGCGTTCTTGCTTTGGAGCCTGGTGGGTCTGTTTGGTACAGCTCAGAACGCTCTGTGTGTGTGTGTGTGTGTGTGTGTGTGTGTGTGTGTGTGTGTGTGTGTGTGTGTGTGTGTGTGTGTGTGTGTGTGTGTGTGTGTGTGTGTGTGTGTGTGTGTGTGTGTGTGTGTGTGTGTGTGTGTGTGTGTGTGTGTGTAATATAAGTCTTGATGCTGCAAAATGAAACAACCCTTTGATGTATTAGGTTTCCCGGGAGTCCACATTGAGAAAGTGTGCGATCCTAAAAGAAGTGTCCGCTGCCGTGTAAAACTAAAAATCTTAAAAGCACAAGAGACTTCGGGAGAAAGAAGGCAAAACCTTTTGGGAACATTTTGGGAACCATAATGGTTTGCAGAGTGGGCAAATCCACTGAAAATTTCCATCTGGATCTCATCATGGGGAGGCAGAGTGGCTTGCTCTTACTGCGGCGACTGAACTCACCACACACACACACACACACACACACACACACACACACACACACACACACACACACACACACACACACGCACGACAGGAAAAGGAAGTGGCGTGCAGCTGAAACATGTATAACTGTACCTAAAATTAATTGTCGCATCCTAAAAACATAGTTTAAAAGTCAAGCGAACCGCGCAGGGACATTCCTCTGCAGGGCATGGCCCCCGGTGATATACCGTGTGGCTGCCACTGTGTAGCATGGCAACTGGCACACAAGCGCTTCATTCATGATGGGGAATTAGAGCAGGTCCAGGTTTTCGGTTTCAGAGTGTTGATTTCTACTTCTGGGGTGTTTTTACATTCGTATGCTGTGTTGGGCTGAAAGAAGAGCGTCCAAACGGGCGGCAGCCAAGGAGAAAGCATAGAAAAGTGAGATATCCCCTTTGTTCCCTTCTCTCAATCTTCTGGCAAGTAACAAGCTTCCTTCGCTCTCCTCCCTTCACCGGATCCTTCGCCTGTTCTGCCGTTCTCCCTGCGGCTAAATGACTCCCACCTTTATCCTTATTTTAAATATATCAATTACAGCGAAGATTCAGAAAAACAATTCGGTTTTTTTGTCTGCTGCAAATTCAATCCCCGCAGTTATAACCATATGCTGCGAGATCCAATGGCTCAGTGTTAACCCAGCTATTTATTGACCACCTGTTGTGCTGGCTCCACACAAAGCGTACTAACGAACTCCTATGACAGTATGAAATACTTTGTCTCGTAATAATCTGCATTTGGTTTAGCTTTTAAGTTGATGTGTCCATTTCAGCACGACATTATAAACATAGCAGGCTTTCCTACTTGCACGTGCAATGCACACAGAAAGAGGCTAAATATAGATTCCTCTGAGATCTTTAAAGAGAAGCATTTCCTCGGGAGGTGGGGTTTGCCGGAGTAAGTGAACGTTCAGCCGGAAGAAATTAGAGAAACAGAGAACAAGACAGGTGGAAAACGTCGGCTGTGTTCACCGTTTACCCAACCACTTGACTTCAAACAGCACCCCCCCGCTCTCCTTTTGTATTACAGCGAGCCCTTAAAGAAAGATACGAAAAGGAGATAGTGGAGAAAACAGGGTATTAAGATGGAAACGAGGGCAGAAGTCCTCCCTAGATGTGAGAGGCAGTGAGACTGACAAAGAAGAGGAGGAGGAGGAGAGATGCTCCCCTGCTCAGCCGCATCCAGGACAGAAATATAATTGTATGGATCATCAGAAAGTTTCTACCCACTCACTTCCTGCTCGCTATAATTAGACCTGTACTCTCTCTGGCAGCCACCACCAGCAGCACTGGGAACCCTCTCTGCCTTGAGCTTGCACAGACACTGGTCTGGGGTCAGACTGAGTGCTTTCCCCTCTCGAGGACGAGGGAAGTTCTTTTGAGGAGGCGCAGCTCTGATCTGGCATCTCGCGCCTCGGGCAGCGTTTATCTAAAGTGCGGGACCGGCACGTTGATGGGAACCTGGGGGACTCCAGATCGGCTCTGGCCTGCGGTCATTAGGAAGGTAGGAGAGCTCTAAGACAATCCGCTGACAACCACAAGGCCTCGGTCACGCAGACCTGGTCCAGCTGACCCCACATAACGTCTGCCTCCACGCACACGCAACGCAAGATCAATAACGAGGGCACACAACAGCCCAACAGTTTGGGAAAACCAACTGTGTGAGCTGCACCACAGTACATTCCCATGTACCGAGCGTGACTCTGCGGTGCGTGCGTGCGTACGTGCGTGCGTGTGCACATGCTGTGTGAGAGAGAGGTGGAGTCGAAGCTTTTCTATAGAGCGAAAAAACAAACAGTCTATAAAGAGGCCCTGCCACTCTCCCATTTCAATGTAAATGAGTCTGACTCTGTTAGGAGGTTAAAGAACTCTCTAGGGGCCTGGCGACTACCACCGCTGGGGTCACACATGCACTACCACACATGCGCACACATACACACACACACAGGCAGGAACGCACAACACACACATGCACAGGCGCAAACATGCACACATACACAAAAATTCTGAGGCGAGAGGCCCAGATAAAGAGCTCAGAGAGCCTGTCAGAGTGTCAGCTCCCATTAGGCCAAAGGCTGCTGTGTGTGTGTGCAGGCAGGCGTAGTGCTTTTTACATTTTATTCAGCACACACACACACACACACACACACACACTCCCTTTTCTCACACACACATCCTCCCAGAGCCGCCCCGCCTGGCTGACATGCTGTTTCAGACAAGACACACAAAAGACAACGGAACCCGCCTGAAAAGACAAACATCTCCAACATTTCCTACATCACACGCTGCAGGAGGGAAAAAGGAGAGGAAACAAAACAAGCTCTAAATGATTGTAGATGAGCGGAGATTGTGCTGGAGGAAAAAGGAAACCGCGGAAGCTTACGAGGATTCCCAACGTGATTAATCTCTCTGGAAAACGAGAGGAAACTTCCCGAGCAAGCGATGCTTTTTAAGGGTTTGTAGTTTCAAACGTCAGAGTTGACTTGTCGTGGCCATGCAAACTGTGATGTCACGCATTACTGTGCAGTAATTGAGTGGACAGGCAGAGAGTAGAACCGCATCAAAGTGAGGGAGGCGGAGGCAGAAAGAGGAGGACGACTCCGAGAGGCTGGATCCTCAGTGACCTGCTCAATTAGTCCCGCGCTCCGTCGGCTGCCCGTGGCCAAAGAGCTGCGGTTCAGCTGCTGGGACACAAACAGAGAGGACAGGAGGGCTGATCTCCATCCAAACAGCGTCCAGAAACACGTTGCAACCTGAGGAGGAGGAGAAGCACAACAACAAGCTCCAGAGAGGGAAATAAGCTGTCGTCTTAAAAGCATCAACTATGGGAAATGTCCATGAGTTTGCCTTTCACATATGAAGAGCGTAGCAGGAGATTGTCCAGGTCAGACGCGCTCACAACAACAAGATTATTTCCAGAACATTAAGGTGAAGGGTGGCGCCTGGGTAGAGCAGCAGGAGGCAGGACATGACTTATAGTTTCCACTCTATGGAAAGCAAAGTGTTTTTGTTTACACAGCCCTGATCACTAAAAGCTCTTGAATCAAGTTGACATCTTCATCTGCGTCTTCTACGTGTGTATGGCTCCTCCTCTTCACCCTGAGACATTTGTGCAATTCCAGTTTTGTGTTTGTTGCTTAATAGAGAAGTCATAAACACGCCCACCCCAATTTCCAGGACATTTTTTTCCTGCTGTTGGCTCACACAGACGTTTTCTAGAGATCCGTTTACTCCCTGAATTTCACAACTGTCGCATATTAAAAAAAAACCGTCATCAACACGCCCCCCCTCACTTGCCAGGAATACTGAGTCAGATGTTTTCCTTATCCCAGCAGAAAATTGTCAGGAAAATGTCCAGCGTGGTGCCAAAAAGCAGCGACATAAAAACAAAGAGCGTGACGACAAGAGAGGGGGAGAAAAGCCTTTCGAGGCCGAGTTCAACCCAATCTCCTGAGAATAAACAATGCGCACACCCACCGGTCTCCAGCTGTGCGTGCACTGCCTCAGCTGACTCAGGCAGGTGTGTCACTGTGTTGCAGCCCAAAGCGCTGGCAAGCTCGGGCAGCGAAATCAGGTCTACCCACACAATCAAGTGTCAGAGCTGAGGAGAATGGCTGGAATGGCTTTCAGTCTTTCATTTTTTGTTGTGTGTGTGTATTTGGATCCCCTGGTCTTTAAAAAAATCCTTCTTGTCTTCCACCTTTCATGCAGCAGCTGCTAAAAACAGTCATCTGAAAACCGCGTGCGCTTGATGAAGGGGGAACTCCGGCCACCGCAGAACATTCATTCTACACTCACACATGAGCGGGACTGCTACTGACACACAGCTCAGTTTGCCTCATCACTCCCTCCGTTCAAAAGCTTGAAACCACAGCCCGCACCCCCTTGGGCAAGAGACTGATTCGCAAGCACACAGTCAGAATCTTTTCACATACACATGCTCAGAGTGCTCATTACCGAGTTTACTTTTCACCCACATACATCTTCCCCAAGTCTAGGGATTGGCCGCGCATCAGTCATGGCCCTACGTGTACGCACAGGCTGAGACCGGCAGGCAAACAGACAAACAAACAGGAACACAAAAAAAAAAGCAGACGCACAAACTGCTCATTATGGATTTACTGCTGACTTCATGTTGACAGGGGCAGAGAGCAGTACTCTTCCATGTGATCCGTGTGATGCATCAGGGACCCCCCCCCCTCCAGGTCCGTCAGGGATACACCCAGGAGCTTCGGGGGGGGGGGGGGGGTTGAAGAGGCCAGGTTTGGCTGCTCTCCCTCATACTGATACACTACTACAAATGAAATAGGTATTTGAAAGTGTTTGGGCTTTTCAAAGCTCTGGCACTGACATCAAAGCGCCTGCAGTAATAGAGCTGGCAAGAGCTCACATAAAGTCTTTAAATACAGCTTTTCAAATTTAGAATAAAAAAAATAAAAAACCTTGGCAAATTGGAGGAACAAAGCGCGGTTGAGTTTTGTCAAAGAAAACATTCTATGTGTGTTGAGAAACAGTGAAGTGGAACAGGAGATTGAGACAAAAGCCGTTTTTTCAGACGTGAACTCCGGGAAACACGTGAGCACAATCGGGTCGGGGTTCTCTCTGGACTCAGAACGCACCAGGAGCTTCTCTGGGACAGACGCGTTCACAACAAAAGGAAAATCACAGAACATGATGTTCACACTACCGCTGCGGAAATCACGTGTTTTTGTTTAAGGGACATCAACACAGGCATCGCCCCTTATACTCAATACTTTGTTCCTCCTTATACTCACTATATTATTGTGTACAGTGCATTTACATATTTAAATATATTCACGCTGCTTTCTTTAGATTGAGGCCCTTCTCAGGCTGAAGAGAGTAGATCAGACGTTACTCAGCAGATTCCCGTTATAGGTTATAAATGTTAAAAAAAACTTTCTAAATTGAAATGCCTTTTTTAAAATGCCTTTTTTTATCCCCCTCAGTCCTCCTCTCTCCACTGATCCGCTCCGCTGAACCAACGCCCCGAACTTCACTGTCACACAATACCTGTTGTTTCTGACATTTGGCTGCAGACACAAGGACACACATATTGTAAAAAAAAAAAAGGCTTCCATTCAGCTTTGTTTGTGCGAAGCGGCCATTCAGCAATTTACCTCTCAGAGAGATGAGGGAGCCCAGGCCACTGGCCACAGGCCCGGCCGCATCCCTGCCTATGAAGTATGGATAATTGTTTCGAGAGCCCCTGTTGAGAGCCGCCGTCTCATTTCCATATCTCCATAGCAGAGGATATGATATAGTAGAGTGGATCCACTGAAAATGGCAGACTGTATAATAACCCTCTGACAGCTACATACTGGTTAGCTCCTCTCTAGCAAAAAAAAAAAAGATTGGGGAATTAGCAGGATTTGAGAGGGATAAAAGAAAGAGCAAGAAACTGGAGGATTAAAAAGGACACAGACAAAAAAGAAGGGCATCAGAAAAGGAGACAGAGAAATTGAGAAAAGCAGTGAATATAAAGTGAAATTGCCCAAGATAAGGCTCATCGGCATGACTTATCATCTGCTGGTATCCATGACTGCAGCTGTAACCTTTGGTAAATGACTCTACTTAGTCCGCGACACGGCCACCAGCTTGATGGGAGATAAAATTAACATCCCACTGCAATAGTGCGCTGACACACATGCACACGGATGACAGTTAAAATGTCTCTGCAGCGATAAAGACACACACACACACATAACATACGGTATATACACAGGCGATGTTCTTCATCATTCTGTCTTCATCAGAGAGACAATACTCCCTTCTCCACAAACTGGGAGTAGATGTAATATCAGAAGCAGAAAACTACAGAGAACACCAGGATATCATAATTCAGGGAACGATCCCATTAACAGTGGCTGGGTGGAGAGAGGAGAAGGAGGCAGGGAAGACTTGATTTAATGTGGGGAGCACGGAGGAGGGGGTCGGCGAGTGGGGGGGGACTTTATTTAACATGCAGGATACCACTTGTCTATAGCCCCAGGTAGGACAGAAACACCGAGATAAGCTACTTCAGCACTCCATCCACCAGGAAAAAGTGCAGAGAAAGGGTTTTCCCTCTAATGGAGGCCATTAATTATCATATAGCCTTATACTTTGCAGTCATCACTATCTTAAGTTTAATCCTTTAGATGGGAGTGTGCATTGTCAAGGACGAGGGTTTTTTTTTCCCGATTCTCGGTAAGGCATCTGTCGGTCTGCCCCCGGAGTTCACTTAATGCTCTGTACACACTCCGGAGCTGTCGCATGAAACTGACTGATGTTATCACCAGATGAATGGCCACGCGGGTCAAAGGTCAAGTCCAGCTCCATTGTTTTGACTCTGAAACCCTGTGTGTTGGCTCTGCTTCCTCTCCTGTAATCCCCGCCAGCTGTGGGCAGACATGCACTTATGTGTGTGAGGCTAATAGAGAGAGAGAGAGAATAGCTGGAGTCGCCGGGTGTGCGTGCGTGCGTGCGTGTGTGTGTGTGTGTGTGTATGTGCGTGCGTGTGTGTGTATGTGTGTGTGTGTATGTGTGTATGCGAAAGCCAGAGAAATCATTTCACTCTACTTCATTTAAATATGAACCTGTGGGAGATATAAGGCGTGTTTTGGATTCAATGACAGCTGGCATCCAGCAGGAGCACAGAAATCTATCGAAATATTAATTTGGCGCAACAGGAAGGAGAAAAAAATCAATCCCATAAAAACAGAGCACTTAATATCGTTCCATTAAAGCAGCTCTCAGTGCTGCACCGAAAAATGGCCACTCCACTGAAGTTAGGGCACCGAGGGGCCGTGTTGTTTTCACCAGGCTGCAGCTCAGACTGAATAAAGTCATGCCCCATTTTCAGCCAGTCCTGACAACTGCTTTTTAAAATGACACCTGATACCCTCACGCCCCCATCGCCGCCCCCCCCCCCGACCACCACACCACCACCATTTGGAGACACTCTTGAAGAAGGGCATGTGTGGGAGGGGGATGAAAAATAGATCAGTGGTGTTGTGGAGGAGTGTGTGAGGGGTCAGACGCCAGGGTTGCCATCTCTGTCCCGCCACCACACACACACACACACACACACACACCACACACACACACACACACACACAGACAACACACACACACACACACACAGACAGACAGACACACACAGACACACACACACACACACACACACTCACACACACACACACACGAGACTGTCTCCAAGTGTTTGTGGCAGTGTGTGTTTCACATTCCACCTGGTCGGTAAGAGTGAAAGTTTCACAGAATAGACACATTCTACTTCTATGTTTGTAGTTTTTCATTTTCATTGGTTCATAATACGACTGTACTCTCAAAGTTAAAGATATGATCTGTGACAATTCCTCATGAAAATGTCTAAACACAACTAGAGCTATGTTGTACATGTTGTTGACTTGTGTACATAATCCCCACTTTCCTCAAGTTAACAGGACTTTTTCACATTGCGTCATATCCTCTTCACCCGCGGCTTTATGACCTCAGATCTTGGGATGCAAATTTTCTAAAAACGTATTCTAATGCAGCAAGAAACACATGTAATAAGATGGTCATAGATTGAAAATTAAATAGATTTATGATCCAGATTGAGCCAAATGGTAGAATAATGACCCGAACTGTCATTTATTACAGATGAGTTATAAGTGAAAAGCGGTGGAGATTATCTGGATGGAACAGTTGGCTTGTTTACAACCTGTATGGTCACTGCTCTGTGACAGTGTTCTCAAGTATAAATTATAAATTATAAATTATCAAAATAAAGAAAACAGTCTTTTTTTCCCCATTTCTGATCCATATTCATGCTGATTATTTTTGGTCTAATTTGACATTTATTGGCTAATACGTTTCTTCTTCTACCTCAGTATAATTGAAGTGAATTGGATTTTGGACAGCGTGTTTTGTGAGTTATTAGAGTAACCAGACGCTGAACTTAATTTTTAATGAGGTTTTTTTTGTAAATTTGAAGAACAGATTTTTTTTGTGATGAGGGCGTGGTGAAAGAATTCGGTCTGGCAAGGACGAAATAGGTCTGACGTAAAAACGCTGACACATAAGCGTGGAAATTTCACAAAATCTTACGTGGTTCTGCGTCGTGTCCGCTCCCACCTTCTCCACTATCGCTTCATCCCCCGAGGAGGTGTGACAGAGAAGCGTGTTGAAGCCGGTCGAACCCCCAGCGTGGAGGCTGGAAAGCATTAACCCTGTGAGGTCTGGCCCGGGTGTGCGCTGCACTGCGAGTCTGAGAAGAACGATATCCCTGTTGGTGTGTGCTAATTAGACTCCAGTTAGTGGGGCCTGCTACAGCTTGTCTGATGGCTGACCTGGAGAGACGGGATTACCTTTCTCCAGCTGCTTTCCTCCCTGCTGCCTTTTCCTTTATTAAGGGAACAGGTGACGCGGGCTCTGTTTCTCACTCCTCATTGTTGGTGCTCTGTGGTAATCAGGGGTGTCACAATACACAGTCTATGGTCACAACCAACTGGACGTGGAGAAATACGTCAAGCAGCAGTAACACGATTAGAGACTTTTTTATATGCAATGTCCCGAGAGTAACACCAGACGTTGGCCTTCCTGTATTTGCCGATTTCCCGGAACTCTGCCTGTACACGCTGGATCAGAGAAGGAGGGAGAATGGAGCTGATGAAAAGAATAAATGGAGCTGGTTCAACGGGCACGAGTCCAACGCGAGGGACTGTGTGTTTCGCTACGAGGCAACATGAGCCGGCCCGGTGTGGGTGTGAGCGTTAACATTTGCTCTGCAGTTGAGGGTAACTGATGTAAATGGGATAAGGGCTGAGGATGGTCCACTGAATTCCAGCATAGCGGTCCTCCTTGTAAATCCCAGCATTTGCTATTGTCATGCAGGCGAGGCCATTCTTGCCATTTCCTCTCTAACACACACACACACACACACCACACACACACACACACACTCTGGCCCCCAGCTGACTGTGTGTGGACACCTGGTCTGGATCGAGTGGCCGATGGCATCCCTGTGGGCTGGGAGCTTATTCCCCCGGATTAGCCTATACAATCCAGCTAAGGGTTAATCAGCAAGAAGCATCCCATCAGGCCAGTGCAAATCTTTATGTGCACATGAAGATTTTTGCCTGCATGGATATTCAAATATATACCCACACGCACAGAAGTTAAGAATATAAATAATAAGCTGTCAGAAATGTGAACTGAGGCTCCCCAGATCATTTATTTCCCTTACAACCTATATAGCACGTGTTTGCTCCCCCCCCCCCCCCCCCCCCCCCCCATGAACTTTTGCCACCTCTGAGAAGCAGAAAAGATGCCATTTGCAGTATTTAGGGTATTTTGCTGACATGAGACATGTGCTCGCCCCAGCCTGTAGAGAAAGTCCTGGATAAAGGGCTTTTCCCTTAAATCCCTGATAGCCTCCGAGCTCCAAGGAGGACTAAGCTGGCGACTGACGGCCTGGAAGGTTGGTGGGACGGGGTTTTTCATGCTTGGGCTTATATGGCTGGTGCCGGGGTTGGGTAAGAGGGTAGGTCAATATTTGGGCCAGCAGTTGTTGGGTAAAGTGCCCACATTGGCAGGTTGTGGGGCTGGTTGGGGTCAGAGCTGTGGCAGGGCAGATATATAGCTTCAGGATATAGCTGCAGGAAGTTCCCTCTGTGATGGGATGTGCAGCCGCGGCAGGCTCATCTTTCTGTACGCTCAATGGTGGAGTATCATGTTAGAGACACTGTGTTCTCTGTGTGTGTGTGGCTGCAGTTGGCTTTGGGGCCCTTGAATGGCACCTTGCAGCTGCCCTCTGTCTGTGTGTGTCTGTGTCAAATGCTGCGTCCGGTGGTGGGGTCTGAGAATGCAACAGCTACCTCCCACCTCGCCCAGCACAAGCTCCCACCCACAGCTGCTCACCAGACAGTCAGTACCACACACAGCACCTGTCTGCATGTGTACATTTGTGCACATGTCCGTGTACGTATGGGTGCCAGCCAGATCACACGCAAGAATAGACCCATATTTCAGAGCGTGTGAACCAAGCAACCTCTTCCTTTCCTGTTCACACTTCAGCCTCGCCCTAAACCCCGCTTCTTTCCTCCTCCAATCTAAACCCAGTCATTTCCTTCCTTCCTGAAAATGTTGACTTCCCTGTTAGCTCATTAACTTCATTACTGGGAACGTGGATCATCTGCGTGGTTGCCTGCTCTGTTTGCAGCGTTCATTAATGGGGCTACGCTGATAGATTTTAACAAAGACATTATGGGATCAATGCCGTAATGAAGGACACAGTGTGTGGGAGTCCGCGTTTATTATCATTATCAGAAGAAATAAAACTCGAGCCCTCGAACAACGGGCTCCCGCCCACGCCGAGTGAATGTCAGTGTTCGACTTGGGCCTGGACATGATGCTTAATTGGTGGAAACATTGCGCTAATGGCGCCAAGGTGGCTTTGCATTAAAGTCACATCATCATTCATTTCATGCATAAGATGGAGGGCAACTGTGTCACCATCGGCTCCAATCCAGGAACATTCCGTATAGCTCTCGTACGTGAGCGCTTCGATAACCAAGCGGATTAAAACATTTAGATAGGAACTGAAATGGGATCAATAAATAATGAGTGGGAAATGTCAGGTGTGTCACTCAATCATCTGCAGTTCACAGTGATATGGCAGCTTATCGCAGGCCGCAAATTACCCACAGCACCGGCTATGAATATGATTAGCATTCTCATTTTCTCCAAGAAAACTCCAATATACACAATTACATTATATCCAAATTTATCACGTAGCTTTCTGCGCATTTCCTCCGGTAAATGTGACAGTCACCGGGATTGCATCAAAGCGAAGCAGAGTCATTTAGAGCAGAATACAAGTTATGACAAAATAGATTTGCTTACCTCCTTCGCTCGGCTGAAAAATAATCTCATAAAAAAAGGAAGGTGAAGGAGCAATATGTGCAAACAGAGCACAGGTCATTTCACAGCAAATTACAGATATATGTTTCAGCCACACCTCCAGTCGGTGCATTAAACCGTGGTCTATAAAACTTGTCACCTTTCTCTGACCTTTGGTTAAGACGGATTTTTTTTTATAAAAGCAGCCGGTGAAGTACACTGGGCGGCATAATCGTCAAATCTACCATTTTTGACATGCCGCTCACCTAAAGAGCAGGAATAATAACCCTTTGACATTTAGATCTAAAAAGTTATGAACTGCTTCTTACTTAAAGTCAAACTGGAATTGATATTATGCATTTTTTTTCTGGGAGGACAAATAGTATAAATAGTTTTCTGGATCAAAGCCCCATTCTTCTGACGGTTTCCCACAGCAGGAGGTGACGGACCCTTGACGGCCGGCATTGTCTGCAATGTCAGATTCTGTGGTGTTGACTGAAGTACGTCACTGTCCTCGAAAGCCTGTAAACACTGATACATGTTTATTCCTCTTTTTTAATTTATTCCTTTAGGTATGACTTTATACCACCTTTTAAAAAACAGCTCTCTCTATTTATATATGTCTATAGAATCGTGACCTAATATATAAATATACACGTGTGTGTGTGTGTGTGTCATGTACCCTGTTACGTTTCAATATATTATGATATATTGCAATACTGATACTTTTTCTAATATTAGTAAAACTGTTAGAAGAAGAAACCATCATTCACATAGATACATTGTTATGTTGAAGATAAATTACACAGTTATCGAGCAGATGGGAGGATTGAACACAACCCAAATTAAACCAAGGACCTGCCATAAATCTTCACATTTTGAGAATCAATAAAGTATCAAAACATAATGTTGCAAAACTCAAGCATATTGTTATTTTCTGACACCACTGATGTAAATGTGTTATGTTTTAAATTACCATTTGGTGTTTACTCTAAGCCAAAAGGCGCGGACCAGAGAAACTGCACAGATTTTTGACATGGGTGGCCGGAATGGATCCAGCTGGGCTGCGGATTTAGAGAAAAGGTCTCCGTGTAGCTTGGAAGACACAAAGCTTCTCAACAGGGCTGCACAGTCAGGTGACAAATGGTTCCCCGGGCCAGTCGAGTGCCAGAAATGGCCTCTTAATCAATCAGAGGTCACCATGGAGGGCTCAGTCCTGACTGCCTCCACCCTGAGGGGCGGCCATCTGATAGAGCACTCAATGCCAAGCAAGACGCCAACAACCTCGTCTCCTACTTAACACAACACTGTTTGTGTTACCGTCATCTCATCAATTCTGAAAACTGGCCCACTCGCTCTGTGTTCTTTCTTCATTATGACAGTCGGGATATTGAGTTGTATCTGACCATAGACAGTTTATAAAGATGGACAATGTTTCTCCACTTCCACTCTCTAGAAACAAACCGAAATAACCTGGATACGAACGCTGCCAATCTTGCGATGACGCCATTTGGACCCAGGGTCTGTGGCAGGACGGTCGGGGGAGGGAGCCACAGTTTCCAGGTCCGACCAATACACACCCTTGACCAATCAGTGTGATAAGAACGACCTAAAACGACGGAAACCATCTTTGAGAAAAATATATTTAACATATATTTTGACTTTAATTTGGTCCATGTCCCATTCGTTAGCATGGTGGAGGCGCGGTTTATGACTTATACAGTCAGCCACCAGGGGGCGATCGTGATGCTTTTGGCGTTGTTATTCCTGCCATCTTTATAAACAGGCGATGCATTGAACGTGTAATTCAATTTGACAACTTTTGATTTTGTACCTTTTCTCATTCAAGATGTATCCCCTGGTCTTTCTTTGTTGGAATCACACATTCTCAATCCTCTGAGTAGCTGGTGGGAAGTGGCGATGGAGTAAATCTCTTCTCTGGCCTCCGCCCCAGCTTGAAGTCTGCAGCCCCCCCGTCCTTGACACATGGCCATCTGTACCAGCATTTCAGGCAGTTAAGAAGGGAGTGTAGGGTAGTGCACTGTCTGGTAGGCCCAACCTCAGGCCAAGCCCTCACATTCTCCTCTGCACCCCGAGGCCGACCCTCACATGTCCCCGGGGGTCGACCTACACACTGCAGGGGCCCCTGGGGAGCATATCAGGCTTTAGTGGTAGCACCGGCCTTCTGTCATCTGTCTATCTCCACTCTTTCATCATCCGTCTTTCCATCTCCCGGCATCAATACATTCATCTGCCCATTCCCACTATCAATCCGAGCATACTCTCAGACTCTCAGACCTTTGTCATCCAACCATCTGCTTCACGGCTATATTTGTAAATGCCGTCGCAATTTAATCATGTGTTCTCCCACGACTCAAGATTCTGCTCAGTTTTGGCAAAGGAATCCAAATAATAAAGCATCCCTATTTTGTGGCATCTGCGTTTCCAATACCTTCTTTAAATAATCTCCATTCTCTCCCAAAATGATATATGTAGTGGATATATATGTGTGTGTATGACGAAGGTAAACCATTGGGTGTGTGAGTTATCCTTTAATAAATCTCCCCGCATCGGTGACAATTACCTTTATGATGAGAAACGCATTCCACAAGCAGATTAAGAATTGTCAAAGCCAAAAGTCCTGTACGAAAACCCATTAAAACCCACTGAAACGGTGTCACATTGCCATTACAGCCCCAGTAAAACTGCCATTTCACTGGATAAAAGACCGATCAATACCTCGACCAATCACCAGACACCCACAGATCCATATATCCATTCACCCAACCTGACACTCAGTGGCTGCGTCTAGGCAAATCTTCGACACATTGATCCATCCATCTTCCCCCGCTGCCACAGTAATAGATGCTCATGCTGATTCAGTCCCCACAGGACACTGACGCATCACACACGAGAAACCCAGGACTGAAGGAAGCGTCGGGTGCAAAAGACTGAAAAGAATGAAGGTGACATCTGCCTCAAATGTACTAGTTTGAAAACGCAACGTCTTCGGTGTGGTCGTTGGACTTTTTGAAAAAACGATGACGCTGTCGACCACATTCAACTCCCTGATTGTTTTTTATCAGTCACGACTCGAGTAGCGGCCGTGAATACAAAACATTGTAACAAATGACTGTCAGTGATAGTTCCACCTTGTCGTGGGTCAAAGAAAATGAATCCTTCATGTTACTTTCCGCCATAACTTCTGCTCATTTGCAGTATTTTTGTAACGACACAACCAACAGCAGAGCAGACAATCTGCTTCCTGTTCACACTGGCACACAGGCCCAGTGTACGTGAATGGTCATGGGATATACGTTTCCAGTTTGTGTGGACGGAGATTGTTTTATTAAAACACCGATTTTAAGCTTACGTATTAGTATGTATGGAGCCTTCAGTCTATCAGCGGAGATAAGATTGGAGGGAAAAGAGAAACTCTAGGGGGGCCTGAGGGAGAAAAGACGTTCTGGCAAATGAAGAGAAGGGATAGTAATCCAAGAAAAAAAGAAGAGAGTGAGACAAGCGAGGGTCAAGCAAGGACAAAGACATGGAAGACGTGCCAGAGCGGGATCAGGCAGATCAGCAGTGCAAACTAGTGTTTCCTGTGCGAGTATTGAGATGCAGATCCCACTTTCTCCACTCATAATGGGGGCTGTCAGGAGAGTGTGCGTGTGTTTGTGTGTGGGGGGGGGGTGAGTGGGTGAGGACGTTCATGCGGGAGAGATTCTCACACATCTGCTAACCCGCTTCTCTAATGGGGTGCAAATGGGCCTCCATTGTCCCAGCGCTCGCGGTACCAGGCTGGAATAACCTGACACGTTCACCGGTTCACATGCAGACGCGAACATGTACTCGCACCGATGCTGACACACACATGCAGAATACCTAATGCCTATGTATAGGCCGAGCAAACAAAGCACTGAATAGGGGGCAATACAGCTTCCCATAGAGATTAAGATGTTTGCAGGAATGTTAAGTTATTTGTTTTGCAAGGAAAAAAGCTACTTGAGGGTTTTTTTTTTTTTTTTAAACAGACAATGGAAGTTTTTCGACAAAATGTTCTGGATTGGTTTTTTTTAAAATCCTTTCTTTGTTAAACTTCTGCTCTTTGTCATTAGTGATCAGCTGCAGAAGTAAAAGCAGAACCTCTTCAGTGCAAACATTTCCACAACTGTGTTTCACTAAAGCTGACCACAGCCCAGCTGAAATGATTTGTACTGGGCAGCTCTTGCTGACTTGGGAGTTTGGGGGGGGGGGGGGGGGGGGTTAACAGAAGAGGGGGGGGGGTGCAATACGGGGTCACACAGGAGGAGAACCGGGGGGGGAGGGGGGAGGGGGGGGTCGCTTTTTCTCTGCGGGCTCCAGGAAAGAAAGGAAGGAAGCCAGAGCGAAGCAGAGGAGCCCGGACCGACCGAGCGGAGAGGGATGGTGGTGGTGGTGGTGGGGGTGGTGGGGGGGGGGAGGCGGGACCGGAGCAGGGGCGCTGCTCATTGGTTGGCCGCGGCTCGCTCTCTCTGGATGGATTGACTTAGCACGGGTCGAATTACACCATTTGTCGTGCATTAGTTTGTTTTTCTCCCAGCCAGGAGAAGTTGATTCACTACGACGCGCACAATATTTTGTGTGTTTTTTTTTTTCCTCCTGTGGATTAACGGCAACAAATCAGGATACAAAACCAAAGCGGTTCCGATGAGGTGAGTTCCCGCGGATGGACTTTAATGCGCCGCGTTACGCAGCGAAAGTGTTTTTTTTTTTTTGTTCTGGGAAAGAAATATCTCTTCTGCCCACGTCGCTCTGCAAAACTGATGCTTGCAGAACACAAATAGTTCAACTCCGGACTGTTTCTTTCTTTTTTTTAAAATAATTTGTAATTCAAAATGCAGTTTTCTCTTATCAATTCATTTCAAACCTGGCAGCGTTTCTCCGTGTGTCTGTGCAGCGCCTCTCCGCCGCGTAACAGAGAACCAACCGAATCCAAATACTCGGCTCCGCTCTTTATTTGTGAGGCACTTTATATCCTCTCTTTTGAATCGGTCGTAAATCTGTGTAGTGTTTCTTTCTAAAGTCGCGTTATTAGAATCCCACTGATAAATCCTCTATGTATTTAACCAACCCCCTGTTTGGATGAACCAGCGCAGAAAAGTGTTAAGCGCAACTGTGCGTAATTCTAGTATTGTTCCTTTATTCCGCCGGGTACGTGCTGGATCACGGTCCACCTCGGTCCACCTCGGTCTCCCTCGGGAGTCCACCTCGGTCCCCCTTGGTCCACCTCGGTCCCCACGCCCTCTGTTGTTTTTATCCCGGGATTGAAATCAATGATTGTGCGTAAAGTCGGAGCGCGGGGAAGCGAGGATAGCCCGTCTTTAATGTTTATGTCTTTTCCCCCCCTTTCGTTTCCAAAGTTAGCAGTATAGTGGAAGGGGATGGTTCCTTGGTGTGTGTGTGTGTGTGAGAGAGAGGGAGGGAGGGAGGGGGGGGCGGGGGGGGCTGTGTGGTCGTGGCCAGAGCTTTGAAGATCAGTCACCAGAGCGCAGGGGCCCGGGGACGGAGGAAGAGCAGGCGGAATCATCTGAAATGCTCTTATGTGGCGAGCGGAGCTGAAATCTGTGCGCAACTGTGGATAACAGAGAGCGAAGCGGGGTCCGGATGGAGAATGAAATAACAGGAATACACACGCTGGGTGTTTTCTCTTAAATGGATTACCAAAGGAATAATGTGACATGCGTTTGGACTGCCCAGTTCGTGAGTGAAATTGGATACTCAAGGTAGGTGTCCTCGATTATTTGTTTGAATTAATATATCGAGTGTTTTCAGGGCAAACTCACTCTTATTATTATTATTATTATTATTATTATTATTATTATTATTATTATTATTAACGTGGATCCAGGATGGAATTCCGGCTGTGTCACTCCTGGCTGTTATTCTATCCGGGGAGCGACTTTCTAGTGATTACAGTCTATAAAAAAAGGGGATCAGGTACTTATACGTGCTAAAGTAAAAATGTAAATTATTTTGAAACGGATGGATCTGAAACGTGCATCATTAAAAAAATAACCCACGGTAAAAAATCAGAGCCACGCCATATTAGTCCTCCAACGCACCTTGCACGCAGAGAAGTGTCCTTTACAGTGTCAGTCCCAGCAGCTCATCTCTATTGTCTTTGGTTCCCGAGTGGAGTTAAACGGTTCGCGCATTAAGTGTTTGCATCTCCACAAAATCAACTTGGAAATCAAAAAAACACCGTGCACAAGATGGGACGGAGCACGCGGCTGAATACAGTAATAAACAACAAAAGACGCACGGGATGCGCAGCTTGACTTAAAGGCTCCCGACTGATCCTCATCTGTTTAATGTATTTCCCAATTTCATTATGGTTTTCTTCTGTTGCATAATGAATCGGAGAAGCGCTCGGAACCGTTTTTTGATTTTTTTTTTGGATTTGGGGAGGCACATCAGCACGGAAGCCCAGCCCTGTGGAGGCAGCTCAACGCAGCCCCATCACTGCTGCCACTCCGCCGCTGTCCCCCGCGTCTTTGTTGTCTTTTGTATTAGTCCTCCATGTGGACTAAAGGGACCTGAAAAGATTTACCACGGATAAAACTTGAATGCCTTCACGCCCTGGTCGACACAATGCGAGCATTAGAGCCCGGGCTGCTGCGTGGACTGCGTGCGTAACAGAGGAGCGGAAGATCTCCAAGGAAAACTAGGAAAGCGAAGGAAAGAAAGGAAAGAGGGTAATGGAGGAAGATGGATAAACATAATGGTTCATATGTTTAATAAGGAATGGGTGAATTTTCAGTCATTTTAGGATCTGTTCCATTTTAGTTTATAATTCAAAAAAAAACTGGCCAAATTAAGTAAATTATGCTAAAGTTCACAGGATAGACTAACCCAATGTGCTAAAAACATATTTTTTTAAATGCTGGGTAAAAGTACATACTCTTATTAAATGTTTATTTATTCATTGGTTAAAATACTGTCACAAACCAGCTGCTTTACAAAGACAAGGACACAAGTTCATTTATTTCAACATAAACTCCCACTTGTGTTGATTTCCCAGAAAATCTGAAGTGCCTGAGCTCTGTCACGGAGGAGAACGTTGACTTAGTAACTGAAACTACAAACTTAATAAATGGCAGGAGCGCCAAACTCCAGCCAGGTCCAACATCAGAACCAGCTTTGGGCTCATTGACAGCACAGCTGGCTGGTGCATCTCATTCCGCCTCACTGGCCGCAGGGTCAAAACGTAGCGACCAGAACGACCACCGTTAACCCCCACTTCAGCCGGCTGTAACCCCGGAACAACCACCGTTAAACCATGCAGTGATCAGCGTTAACCCCTCTGCAGCCTTATGGTTTCCATAAAACCGCCGCCTCGAATCATACTGTTACATTCTCAATTGAGCTGAGTGATAAATGTTTGACCTTGTGCACATTTTGAGTCAAGATGTTTCGATAGTTTGTTCTGTTGAACCCCCCCCCCCCCCCCCCCCCTTTTACGAGCCCCAGAGCAGCTCTCTGAACGTAGGACCACTGGCCGGGGGTGGGGTTCCATTGTGTTGACTTGCCCAAAGCCCCTTTTGTTTTCCTGGTCACACCTGCAGCTCAGTCCCTTTGTGCTCCACTATAGCAGAACTACCGCTGAGCACAGCCATTCTCCTGTTTCACTCCTCCTCTTGTCAAGGTAGAGAAGAAAGGCAGGAAAGCAGATTTTGGGGGTGGCACAGTCCTCTCCCTTCTGCCGAATCTCTGAAGCAACAAGTCCAACCGAGCCTCTCAGAAGTGATCCTTCAGGTTGGCGGTTATTACTGAAGTGGGGAAAGGGGTAGCAATCATTTCTGGGCCTGTGCGCTGGCTGCTCTAATCATCTGGCTGGCTCACTGTCCTATGTGGCTGAATCTTGATTACTTTCTCAGAGGCACAGTTGAGAGTTCAGACAACCCAGACATATCCAGCTTTGGACGGACAAGTCGCGCATGCCTACAGATGCATTTTGACGTGCATACATTTTGCCGAGTGTGAGGAGCGAAGCGCCTGAAACCGAACCCCTGTGCTATCTGATTTCCTGCGCTGTTAGGTTTACAGCTCAGTATGGTGCTAGATGACAAGTCAAGCAGCCTCAAGCAGCAGCAGCCATTGTTCCGCTGGGATTACATCCACCCATCACATTCACACGCAACTTACGAAACGTCACGCACCTCTGTTGTTTGCCTTCCCTTTTTTATTAGCCCCAACTCCTGCAAGAAGACAACCGTTCTGTGTGGAAGTGGGTGGAGGAGAGGCTACGGCTGACATATGCCAGTGAAAGCACAGCTAAGAAGGAAATGCGTTAATCCGTCACCTTAAACTCGGAACACTAAATCTTCTGCTAGCGTTGAGCTGCAGACCCCCAGACCAGGAGAGACAGTATTTCAGCCGACCCCCTCCCCGTGTTTAACTCCATGGGCCTGAGCCAACAACATCAGCAGGGAAAGAGCGCGGTTGTAGGACACTGAAAAGCCTGTAATAACAGAGGTAGAGTGAGGCAAGGCTGAATGGCACCGAGTTGCGTGACAAGCCCAGCGTCTCTAGGCTTGTTGAGTCCTACATGCACACGCACACACACACACACACACACTGGAGGGCAGGAACAAGAGAGTGCAAAGGAATAGTCAATAGAAAACACGCTGGGCTCACTAGAGATTGAGAAGTAATTTTAGATCGCTGACCTCTGAATGTCTTCTGTTCCTGTTTTACATTAACGTTTCTGAGGAAAGCCTTCGCCTCCGCAGCGTGGCTATTACCATGCAAGGAATCGTGGGAGATCAGAGCCGAGCCTCTGCCTGTGGTTGGACTGATTTTCTCCTGACTTGTTTAGTGAAGGAGAATAGCAGGAATAAAGTGGCGTGAACGAGCGAGTTTATGAAGAGGCGATGCAGAGCAGGACTCTAAACTCTGACAAGCGGGGAAATGATTTACTCGCGAACACGGCCAAGTTCAGGTTCGAAGCGCAGCCTGCAGTCTGTATGATAGCACTATAGAATTGAAATGCGAGCTGGGTTTATTTACCTTTCATAGCCCCCCCCCTTTTCCCCACTGTTGTTGTGCGTGAGGTATCTATTCCTGTCCCAGGCTTCTCCTCGAAAGTCAGCAATTTATTGCTTGGGTTTTAACACAGCACATTTCTTGGTGTGAGAGCATCTGAACCAGGTGATAAAAAGAAATAGCTGCTCTTTGCCGAGCAGCGCCATCACTTCTGGTTTAGATTGAGCTGCTGACAGTTGGTTTTGGATATAGATCTGCGAGACTGTGTGCATAGATTTGTCGATTGTTTGTGTCCAGGCATTCATTTGGATCTGGATTAGAGTGTAGTGAGTCTGTGCTGCATTGATGTTTGCGGTTGCTTGAAAGAGAAATCTTTTTATTCCGTCAAAACACCAAACCCGTAATTTAACTATTAAGCGGACTAATTAAGATGAAGTGCCTCCTCGTCCTGGCCTTGCATTCACTCAGCCATAATGACACTGCTCTTTCACAGGCCTCAGTATCCCACAGAAAACTGAGCAGCCATGATTACACACAGTTGAGGACTAAAACACGCCAGGATTACTGTGATCCCATCTCACCACCACTTCCATTTTTTGGTGACACATCATCGTACCGTTTCTGTCGGCCAAGAACCTAGTTCTCTACTTCACAAGTGTGGTGGTTCTTCAGAAATCTTTAAACTCTTACGAGAACAAAAGCAAAAAAAATTCCCACTCGGGGCCACAGTGACGCGGTGAAGCCCACGCGCTGCCTTCGCTGGTCGCTGCCGGGCCGCGCTTCCTGTGTGGATCAATCAAAGCACTAATGGCTTGGCAGGCCGGGCTCTCAGACAGCACTGGAGCAGGTGTGCTTTGGGGCTAATTGAAAAACGAGTCGATACCATGTGTGTGTGTGTGTGTTTGTGAGCGCCCGCACACATGCTTCAGTCTTTGCATTACACCATTTGAAAGAGCGTTTATGTATGTGCAGCCATGTATGTGTGTGTGTGTGTGTCTGTCTGTGTGTATCC
Organism: Reinhardtius hippoglossoides; assembly: GCA_006182925.3. NCBI lineage: Eukaryota > Metazoa > Chordata > Actinopteri > Pleuronectiformes > Pleuronectidae > Reinhardtius > Reinhardtius hippoglossoides. The sequence goes on from CM031670.1 coordinate 3,187,368, forward strand.
CACCGTGCTCCCAGCTAATCCATCCCTCAGCCCGTGTGACGTCTCCCAGTAAATTGTTTATATCCGTTCAGGCTTTGCCAGCATGAATAATTTGTTTGTCTCATAAATATTTCAACGGACACCGATCATTAATATGCACATACACAGTCTGTCTTTAATGCACTTCTCAACACACTAACATTCACACTAAACCCCTGCCACTCCCACGATAAATTATTACCGACGTAGCTGCTGCTGATTCATGTCTGCAATCAGATGCGTTGCAAACTATTATCCACAAAAATGACAATGTCAAAACAACAGTGCGTGGCTGGCCCCCCCCCGAACACAAAGACGAGTAAAAAAATCGCTGCAATAAAGCACAGTAGCCCCGAGGAGAGGCTGGAGCAATAACAGCCCACAGAGCGCTAATAGAAGTCAGCTAAGGTCAGAGCGGGGGCTGCACCAGTGATGGTGAGGAGGTTGAAATGTGCTGATTAGTGTTGAGCCGGGCCCAAGACAAACCAACTGAAGCACAGATGTACAGACGCAGCAGGGCGGCCACGTCCCTCACAGAGTGGACATCCGCTGCATCCAACACTCACAGAGGAGCCCCGTCGGTCAGTTGGCTGACCTTCCCCGAGACAGCAGCTGCAGGGAGAGGCGGAGGGGGAAAGCCGCTAGGGCCACTGACAGTTCAGTCGTCAATAAGCCAGAGAGCGCTTTCTTTGCATTTCACGTTTTGCGTTTGACGTGTAGCGACAAGAAAAGAAAAATCCGCTGCAGAACTTGTACTTTCATTGTTGTGAGTTTGATGATGCTTTTGTATTTGACTCATACGCCCACAGCTTGCAGTAGGGGGGGGGATATGAAATGTTATACTACTATAATACGCTAACCAACAAGAATGCATTTTGTGTGTGCTCACAACAGGTAACAACTCCACCAGTGTGAAACAGGAAGTGTCGTCTGTGAGCAGCCATGGGCCAGAGAGCTGCGCTTCTGCTCAGTGAGCTGCTGCTGCTGCTGACAGCCTCACGCACTCTCCTCGCAGTCAGCTTCCCCGAGGACAGCACGCCCCTCGATGTCGTCGACGCACACTGTGAGTGCACGCACGTAAAATGAACTCGGCAGGCTGAGAAAAAGTGTCCTTTATGTGCCCCTTTTGCTAAACAATATTTTCACTGAATAAAGAAAAGCACCAACCTCTTACTTCTAGTCATATCGGCAGTTCGGACACTATCATGCCATATCCATAGTAATAAAATCAATCGGCTGTATGGCCAGTTGAACCATTAAGTAGAGTTCATTTTCATCTCTGTGATTTATTAGCAGAAGGGAGAGATGTGCTGACATAGGCAGCCGTTATCTAAAGCACAGTGACACACACAGATATAATAATAATACGGAAAATACAGGAGATATTGGTACTGTACTCTGACTCATGACTGATTGCAAGGAGGATTCGTATAAAAGCTCAAATGTGGCGAGAAGTGAGTGTGGCTTTCCCACGCAGCAGTGTCCGCTTTAACCATGAGTTTCCAATTAACTGTGTGTGTGTGTGTGTGTGTGTGTGTGTGTGTGTGTGTGTGTGTGTGCGATATCTTCACAGTTACACGGAAGTACCCTGTGTTCAGAGGCCGGCCCTCTGGCAACGAGTCGCAGCATCGCCTTGACTTTCAGCTGATGACCAAGATACAGGACACCCTGTTCATCGCTGGCAGGTAAACTCAACACACACACACACACGCACGCACACATCAATTATCTCCATCATCCTTTCTCTCTCTCTTGCTCTTTCACACATCCCCCACACCAATATACTCCGTCATTCCTTGGCAGGTAAACAGTGGCGTAAAGGGGGGGGGGGGTAAAAAGCTCTTAGTGTTATTGGATCTGTGGCTTCTAGGCCTGCGTCTGATGTATATAGGCAGCATTGATCCAGGAAAGAGGTCTATCATCCCGGCCTGACGCTCTGTCAGGGGTTTCTTGGCATCTTTACATGTCTTTTGGGTATTTATGGGCACTGGGATTAATCTCCAGAGCCGCCGCAGTCACCGGCACATGTATCACGGTTGTCAGGTGGATCCTCCTCTTGCCGGTTTGGGGCAGTCGATGTGTTCACTGAAAAGGGAATCAAAATGCTTTTCTGTAGTTGTTGATAAAACCAGCTGACACAAGCGGAGCAATAAGTGACGTGTCATCGTAAAAAATGTATAGCAGTGCGGACTTTCAGGCTTTTATGTAACGGCCATAAAAAAATAACTCTGCAACCCATAATACAGATATTCAGATATAATTTATAAGTTTTTTCTGAGCCAGGTTTAGAGAAGGAGAAGTTTAGTGTTTGTCGCTGTAAGAAAAGGCTGAAGCCAATGTTACAAGGTCTTTAAACGACAGATACAGTTCAGAAGATATTCTCATAACGGCGAATAAGTACCCAAAGTAGACAAACGTGGCAAGTGAGCGGCTGAATCTGCAGCCTTTTCCTCTAATAATGTTGAAAGAACAGCTAATCCATAGAGGAAGTGTTTTTTCAAAACAGAAGAGATTATCAGTAAACCCTGATTACAGTTTATATGAACATATTCCTGGTTGTGCTGTGTCGCTAAGCTGTGTTGTGTTGTTGTTGTTGTGTGTCCACAGAGATCAGGTGTACCTTGTCAGTCTGAGAGAATCCTACAGGAATGAGATCATTCCTTACCGGGTAAGATTCTCACCGCAAGCTGCTCTCTCAATCCACAAACAGTAAAAGGACTCCATAGAAAATACAGAGCCATTCATCACTGAATGGACAGGTTGTAAAATGAGAAACTGGAAAAGGAAAGACTGTGTGTGTGCATGTGTGAGCGTGTGCAAGTCCATGTGTGTATTTCTGTGTGTGCCAAGAGTGTCTAATGCTCCATGTTGGTTCTTACAGAAGCTAACGTGGCGATCAGGCCAAGCCGACAGAGACATGTGTGCCGTCAAGGGAAAACACAGAGTACGTACAAAAAGAAAATCATTCACCTGATAGCTTTCGTTTCGTGTCCCACCGCACGGACAAGGAGCCGTGAACAGAGATGCTGGCTGCCTCTCAAAAACGCTGTTTTGCGTGTTGTGTCTCTGTTTCTTCAGGACGAGTGCCACAACTTCATAAAAGTGCTGGTTCCCAGAAACGACGACCTGGTGTTCATCTGCGGTACCAACGGCTTCAACCCCATGTGCAGATACTACAGGGTCAGTAGCCGGTGCCTCGATCATTTCACAAGTCAAAGTTTGGACGCTCAAATGTGCATAAAGGAACGCAAACAAAATCCGGACTAGTTTTGTGTTAATATCCTTAAGTAACGCGATCTTTATTTCCTTTTAAACACACACGACTTGACTCTCATTTCATTGATTCATTTCTATGTGTGCTCATTTCCACGGCGTTTCTTGACAAACCTCCGTTAACGTGTGGGCGGCCGTTGTTTTCTCCTCAGCTGGATAACCTGGAGTTAGATGGAGAAGAGATCTATGGACTGGCACGGTGCCCGTTTGACTCCAGGCAAACCAACGTCGCTCTTTTCGCTGGTAGGGGTCAAACACACACTCGCCCACACACACACACACACACACACACACACACACAGTCTTTCTGAAGAAAAAAAAACTGGTGTGTTCCTACTTCCGCTCTCATTATCACCTCTGTGTCTTTGCCACAGTTAAACTGGGCCGGCAGCGTTAACAACTCAGCCAATTAAACCTTATAAGAGAGGAAGAGCAACAAAGCATTGAAGAGCAGTGAATCGCAGTTTTTTGTTGACTCTGCTGTTTGTCGTTGTTCGTTTTTTTCAGAAGGGAAGCTGTACTCTGCCACCGTGGCTGACTTCCAGGCCAGTGACGCCGTCATCTATCGCAGTATGGGTGATGGATCGGCCTTGAGGACCATCAAATACGACTCCAAATGGCTGAAAGGTAAGCTAACGCCTCTCCATCGCTCTCAATCTTTAGTCTTGCTTTTTCTTGGGAGGTACACGTGTCGACCTGCCACCTAGCCTAATACGCACAGCGGCTTGGCATGGCGTGTGTGTGTGTACTTGGCTGTCGGAGCAGTATTTTGGAGTGATACACAGTGCTCCCGCCTTGCCAAGCTCCATGGGGATATGGCCTGTTCTCTCCCAGGCAATCTAGGTCACCCCTAGTCATATACAGCCTTGCACAAATCCCTGAAATATTCAACATGCACAGTGGTGGTGGTGACGGTGCAGAAATCCACTTCAACTCTCTGTCTCTCTGTCTCTCCCTCAGAACCTCATTTCCTGCATGCAGCCGAGTATGGGAATTATGTGTACTTTTTCTACCGGGAGATCGCGGTGGAGCACAGCAATCTGGGCAAGGTGAGAGACCGTGCGCTTGTCGTTCGTAATCTATTACAAATTCCACACAGACGCAGCATGCAGGCCTTTTATCTGAACCCCCCAAAAAAAAGGCTTACACCTCCCTCAGTGCATGCATCTCTACCACAAATGGCCCCAGTAGTTAAGGGGCCCATTCAGGCGACGACAATACGTCACGTTAGAATACAGGGGAGTTTTCAACAGCCTGCATTTGCTGGGAATATTCAGCTAATGTAATACCATTACACAGTGGGCCGATTTGTGTCCGAGACACTGCGGACTGCCTGCTGAGGGCATTAGGATGTTCTCTGTTCGAGGCCAACTACAGATTTGAACGTGGCTCATCCCTCAGCTGGTCTGGCAGAGCTGCAGGAAGCCAGCATCCTCCATCAGCCACCGGCGAATAAATATTTCAAACCTACTAATGCTGGGGCGACACCTGGCCTCTGATGGAGGTTTGCGCTGGTAAATTATTAAATCTGTCCCGGCCAACTGCTGCACACACTTCATTACGACTCAAGGCCTTGGTCATACACATGTGCAATCGAACATGCAGTCACGTGGGGCAGCAGGAGGCATCTCAAAGGTTCGTCCTCTTTAAATCGAGCACTCCCGTCAGGGGGAAGCGTCTCCACACACAAAGTTAAATAGGAGAGTGTGTGTTTTGCTAAGTCGTCTGTGCCGAGTTGCTACAGGATGGACAGATGCATTATTCAGCATGTTGAAGTGTTTTTAGCGATGTTCACTCAGCTGCTTTCCTCTTCCGCCCGCCTCTGTCTGCTCTTGAACCCCTGCGCCTCTCAGGTTGTGTATTCTCGCGTGGCCCGGATCTGTAAGAATGACGTCGGTGGGTCACAGCGAGTGCTAGAGAAGCACTGGACGTCTTTTGTGAAAGCGAGGCTGAACTGCTCTGTGCCGGGGGAGTCCTTCTTCTACTTCGACGTGCTCCAGTCCGTCACTGACATCGTCGACATCAGCGGGGTTCCCTCGGTGGTGGGTGTGTTCACCACACAGATGAACAGGTGAGCCACGGCCGCTGTTAGTTGCTGAATGAACGAGGACGGAACTTTGAAATTTTGAATTAAAAAAAAAAAAAAACGACATTTCTTTGTCTCCACAGTATACCAGGGTCAGCAGTGTGTGCCTTCTCCATGGCCGACATAGAAAAGGTATTCTGGGGTCGGTTCAAAGAGCAGAAGACTCCTGATTCGGTGTGGACTGCATATCCGGAGGAGAAGCTTCCCAAACCGCGGTAAGGACGCAACATTTCTGTTCCTCTGAAAGAAACATTTTAAACCGTCTACAGCTGCACTGAGCCAAGACTCAGAAAGGGGCTTTAATCTGAAAATTCAGATTTTAAACACGGCTCCCTTTGACTTTCTTTGAGGTGGTGCCACTTGACTCATGTTTCTCCCCTTTTAACCCCTCGTTGTCCGGGTCAACCCCAATGGAATCAAATCTTTCAGCAAAGGGACCGGGTTATTAGCTTTGACCCGGCACACGCATTCACCATCTGCTGATGATTTAATTATTAATTTGGCATAATTAGACCCGTTGCATATTTAACCTGTTTACAGCCGGCACGTATATATATTTGTAGCCCTGCCCTGTGTCCCAAACACAAAGTCCACGAAGCACCTCATTACCCCCGTAAATCATTGATGGAGGATAACCACGCATATGTATATTTTATGTTTCCAACTGAGGCCCTTTTTGTGATCCTAATAAGCACCTGCTCCACCCCCCCCACCCCCACCCTCTTGTTGCACTTTATTCAATGCACGTTATTATGACTCTCTGGTGTGTGATAGTATGGGCTGATCTTTGACCTTTTGCCCCGTGTGTGTTTGTGCAACCTTCATCCCAGACCCGGGAGCTGTGCAGGTCATGGTCCGGCTGCGTCCTTTAAGAGCTCCATCGAGTTCCCGGACGACACCCTGCAGTTCATCAAGTCCCACCCCCTCATGGACACAGCTGTGCCTTCCATCGGGGACGAGCCTTGGTTCACCAAGACACGTGTCAGGTAAATAGAGCAGACGAGTGTCCTGATGTAAACACCTGAGAGAAATAAACACGCATCTTTTTAATCATGAACACAAACACCACAAGGTCCCGTTTTCATCGAACAAAATTAGCTCAATTTACCCGGTTGGTTCAGGGTTTATTAACTAGGAGAAAAAAAATCGAAGCTAGAATGCCTCTCAGTGGCCCAACAATCCCCTTATGAAACCACATTTAATTTCAGAGTTGTTATTAGGATCTGCACTAAAACGCACACACACTCTTTTCCACAAGCTCCAAAATGAATCTCTGAGAAATCAACGAAAAAATGTTGAAAAAACGCTCTTGCAACGTTAAAGACAGTGAAAAAAAATAAAAATACTGTATCTGCCCCCCCCCCGATCCAGATCTGCACCAAAATTGTATGGATTGTTTATCGGGGTCATGCCCCATCTGTCCACACAATTTCCTGGAGTAGTTTTGCTTAATCCTGCTAACTAACAAACAAAGAGGACCAAAAAAAACCAAGTTTATAAGTTCATATAAGTTTTATAACATATATTGTAGAAAAGTTATAATCTGAGCAGTAAACAAGACTGAGAATCTGATCAATCTTTCGACAATAAAGTTCAGTCAGTGTTTCGGGTCAGAACTCAAAAGCACTGAGGTTCAACACGTAGCTGCACATGATAGCTGAGCAATTAACCACACGGGACAATGATTTACTTGTACAATAATACTGAAGCCTGTCTCACATTGTCCACTGTAGGTGAATAGAGAGCATGTTGATATCAAGCGCAATCGATGAAGTGATAAAAAAAGTTTGACCTTGAATTAAACGATCTCTCCTGTTCTGAATTGGAATTCGGTGAATAACACTTCCCCCCCCCCCCCTGCTGTGTGTGAAGGTACAGGCTGACGTCGCTGGCTGTGGACAACGAAGCAGGGCCCCACAAGAACTACACGGTGGTGTTCATCGGGGCAGAGTCGGGTGTCGTCCTCAAGGTTCTGGCCAAGACCGCCTCGTTGTCCCTGAATGACAGCCTGCTTCTGGAGGAGATAGACGTCTTCAACAGGGCAAAGTAGGAACACGTGCACTCTTACCCTCTCTCTGTTCTCGTTTTCTCTTCCTTGTCTCTCCTCTGTCTGAGTAGTCAGCTGCTCTCGTATTGAAAGGCCATGCACATGCACAATCCACTTTTTCTTTGTGCTTGGATGTGAATTCGCACAGTTCCGTTTCTCAGAGGTTAAAATCGGCTTAAACTGAGAGAGAGAGAGAGAGAGAGAGAGAGAGAGAGAGAGAGAGAGAGAGAAGCTTTTGTGGCCCCTCCACTGAACAAGTGATTGAATCTGCCCGAGACTGAAACTGTAGCCAGACTTATCTGATAGACCTCTGATCATGTTTCTCTTTTCCCTTTCCAGGTGCCTGTCTAACCATGAAGACGACAAGCGTGTCCTCTCGCTGCATGTGGACAAAGACACACACAGCCTGTACGTGGCCTTTTCGAGCTGCGTCATCCGCATTCCCCTGAGTCGCTGTGAGAGACACACTTCCTGCCACAAGTGAGTGACACGCTGGCGTTAGGGGTTAGAATGGGCTCGGTGCGGTCGGTCATAGGGTTGTGTCATAAAGAGGATGAAAACAGACCTTGTGGTTAATGTTCAATCAGAAACAAATGATTATACTGCACCTTCCAGAATGATTAAACCTGATGTTATCATGGTGTGTGTGTGTGTGTGTGTGTATCCAGGTCCTGCATTGCATCAAGGGATCCTTATTGTGGCTGGAAATCTCCCGGAGCTTGTGAGAGGATACTGCCTGGTGTTTTGTAAGTTCACGTCCCAGCTGCAATATGAAGTGCAAATATCACAGATGAGAAAATAAGATAATGCATTTCTTTTTTTGTGTGTGTGTGGTTGGGGGGGGGGGGGATAAATCTCTCTGCTTACGCGTCTCGTTCTGCTTCTTCTTCTCTTCACAGGACCGGATATGAGCAGGACGTTGAACTTGGGAACACTGCTCACCTGGGAGACTGTCACGGTACGAGTCTCATCTCCATGCCGTCTTATCCTCAGACACATGCTTACAAACACACACACACACACACACCACACAGATATACACACACACATTTCCACAAGTGAAACACAAACTCATTTCCACATACACCATGAGCCTGTACACTCACACCAGTAACCACTCCAGTAACTTGCCCCGACATAAGTCTATGTGCAGTATTAACACACACATCTACATGCAGTACATGGCCACCTGTAACTAATGCTGCCTGCTGGGGCGGAAAACATGGACATGTACAATCGAGGGTCATGCTCAGCTGGTGCAAATGGCAGACGTGTTCGGATCACTCACGGCCAGAAAATGGGCCGTTACCGGTTTCCTTCAATAACATCCGCCCCTCCGTTTGTACCAGCTGAACATGACCCGGGCTGAACCTCAGTATTGATCAGAACCAGAGGGCTTCCAGAGCCTCCAGAGAAAAGGACACTGTCAGCGAGTGCTTTATATCGTTATTGTTAAACCCAGTAAACTGCACTCTCGGTGTCTCTTTGGGATTTTACGTTATTTTATTTTTAGATTTAACTTCTGAATTCCCTTATACTGATTTCTTGTCCTTTTAATTCTTTTAGCGTTTTTGGGCTCTACTTCAGCGCCAGATTACAAATCATTTGGCGACCCTACCTCTGGTTAGTTTGATCTTTTACTCAAATGGTTTCTTTCCTTGAGTTCAGCATCTCCAACCCTGTCTCTCTCCACCGCTGCCTCCATTCATCTTTTCTCACCAAACACCTCTTGGAATGCTTAACACCACCTGCTTCATTTTCATCGTCACAAGTGACCACTCCTCCAGGCAACGTCGGCGCTCTATCTCAGCACAGATTCACTTCCTCTTCTTCACTCATCACTTCCTCCTCCCTCTTGCATGCCCAACCACCACCCCTCCGCATCCTTACTGTCGTGTACCAACACCTCCTCTCGGTATCCCCTTCTTTTCCCCATTCAAAACTGTAAATTAAACACAAAAATGTACTTTCATTGGTCTGTGAATGTCAAAACAGCATTTTGTTAAACCATGATAACGTTTATTCATTATTTGTTTGGACACTAACCTTAAAAAAAACGACACGCCGCTCATGGCCTACTAACTGGGGTGATAACAGTATGCTTTACCCACGTCCACACGGTTTGTTAACAATTTGTTTGTCACCACAGACATGGAGCTTTCATCTGCGCCAGTCACTGTCCAGCCCAGTGTGCCCATACACCCCCCACTACTCATACCCACACAGAGCCCCAGCTCTGGGCCTGGTCCAGAGCTCTACGGCTCAGGCTTTGTGCTGCAGGATGACCCAGCAACCTCCCATTCTTTAGACTCTATCCCGGGGGGCCAAGAGGGTAAGGCCCGCGGGGAGGCAGCCAGCACGCTGCATTGAGCCTGATCTGATAGCCGCCCGCAATTCTCTCTGAGGCGCACGAATGTGAATCCACACATGTACACATGCAGAGAATCACATGAGCAGTGGCAGCTATTTAGGATTTTCATTTTATCATGAACATTTTTTTCATTAAGTGTTTATGTTCATACATAATTTATGTTTCCATATTTTTCTCATGTTACTTTTGTTTTCTCTCATTTAAGTTGTAATTTTCCTGTTGTTCAGTCTTACTTCATTTTAGATTATTTATCTCCAGTCACTGTTTTCATGTTGTTTCTTTACAATCCTCTGTTTGGATTTACATTCCGTCTCTGCCGGTGCATATATTGTCGTCTAACTTTAGATATAGTAACTGTTTACTGGCACATCCCTGACCGGGCCTGCTCTGCCACATCGCTGTTGTGGCTGCACAGTAGATGACTAACTCTTCCAATGTCTGTGGTCACTAACAAACTTTCCGTAGAGCAGCAGGCTATCTCAACAACCTGGAAGAAAAACTCTCGTCTCTCTTTACTCCCAAGACTTTACCAATCTTCATTCTGGTTGATCGCTTGATTTGGCTCTCGAGTGCACTCCTAACCCTGTAGTACCAGTTCCAAACGCATGACAAAAGGCCCCTAGGGAACGTTTATTACATTAATTCTTCCCCTCTAAACTAACATAGCATTGCCTCTTATAGCTGGTGAAATGGATGTGGGTACCTAACAACTTCTGCCAATTTTAACCATATTTCTCTTGGATAGCAATGTGTCCGTATTTATGGAATTTGGTTGTGGCTACCCTGTAGATAAAAAAAAGCAGAAACAGATGCATGGTTGGGGTCGCACTCAAACATGCACATTTCTGCTCTTGAATGGGGAAGGACGCTTCACTGAGCACTTTACTCGTGTCGCCAGGGGGTTAACCAATGCTTCAATGTTTTGTAGGTGTGTGGGATAACCAAGCAGGGGAGACCAACCAGATGGTCCACATGAACATCCTCATCACCTGCGTGTTTGCAGCTTTTCTCATGGGCGCTCTCCTAGCTGGTTTGATTGTCTTCTGCTACCGAGACTCATTCCTCCGTAAGCCGAGACACGTCCACAAGGACACAGAGTCGGCACCATCCTGCTCTGACTCCACTGGAAGCTTCATCAAGCTCAATGGCCTCTTTGACAGTCCAGTAAAGGTACAGCCATAAAAACAGCTCCAGTGCTACATGAAAGTGTGAATGGAACAAGAAGTGAATCAGTGTCTAATCTTTTTCTTTCTGATTTTATTGCAACGTTTTTAGGAATACCAAACCAGCATCGAGTCCCCCAAGCTGTACAGCAATCTGCTGAGCAATGGCAAAGACCTGAATTCGCCCAACGGTGATACCAAGACCATGATCCTGCGGGAAAGCTGTCAGCCCCCTGAGCTTGCTGCCCTGCCTACGCCGGAGTCCACCCCTGTGCTTCAGCAGAAAGGCCTCCAGCCCATCAACAACCAGTGGGAGAGGGCTCAGGGCAACGCCAGTGGGCCCTGCAAGGAGTCCAACTCATCAGCAGCAGCAAAGAGTCCTCAGTTCCTTCTTTCCTCTCCTGCTCCTCCCAACGCCAACGCCAACCCCAACCACCTTGCCCTAGGACACTCCCACATCCCGAGTGCAGTTGTTTTACCCAATGCCACACATGACCACCCAAACCTTGAGGTGGTCATGTGTGGTGATGATACACTCCCACATTCCTCTGAAAAGAAACCGAAGAACCCAGATTCCAGGGGAAGTAGGAAAGAGCAGAAGAGGTCCGTGGATGCCAGAAATACTCTAAACGACCTTTTAAAACACCTCAATGACTCTGTGGCCAACCCCAAGGCCATTCTTCAAGAGGGATCAGGGCCTCGCCCGAGACAGCATCTCACACTGGAGCCCATGGAGGAGCTGACTGAATTACCCCCCAGGGTGCCTAGCCGTGAGGCTTCCCTGTACTCTCCCTCCTCCTCCCTACCGAGGCACAGCCCCACTAAGAGGGTTGATGTCCCCATGCCCACCACCCCCACCACACCAACAGGTAGCCTGAGCATGGGGGGCACTCTGGAGCGGCAAAGAGGGGGGTACCCGCTCCACCGGAGTGCGTCTCATAGGCAGTCCTTATCCACCTCACCAAATGGGGTAACCATGGGAGTGTCTTTGTCTCGCCAACACAGTATGAACAGAGGTGGTTATATGCCGCCAACACCACCCTCCAGACTTGACTCTCATAGTGGAATGATGGCGGCAGGACTGCACTCCCCTCACCCGTCCATGTCACGACAGAGCCACTACAGTGGGCATGGCTCGCTCCCTCGCACGGGGCTTAAACGGACCCCATCGCTAAAGCCAGATGTGCCCCCCAAACCCAACGGGTTTTCACCACAGAGTCCACAGATGCGAGTTGTCAATAAGTACAGTTATTAAAATAGCATGAACACTTCTCAGTGAGCTGTTGGCCTTGACCGTAGAGCTTTGAGCCCTAAGGGCTTGGGGGGGGGCTATCGATGGGGTAGGGCCGAGTGTGTGTTTGTGTATTGACTTGAGGTGTGTTTCCCCTTTAAATGATATGCACAGTCACTCACACTAAAAAGGGAAAATCACATGTGGCCAAAGATACTCCTTGGGGCTTTTCGGCTCCCTACGCCTCCATCTCCCTCAGTTGTCACGGTAGCCACAAAGATATGGATAGTGGACAGTGGTGAACCTGCTGCTCCCCATTGTATCTTCGCTTGGGTGTCGACCGGTCCCAGTTAGGTGCAAGGTTTAGGACGCCAGCAGGGCCTGCTACAGTGTCTGTGGTACCAGGTCCAAACAGTGGAATACTTGAAGAATGGGTGTCATTTGTCACTGCCATTGAGCACTGTCGTCCCACTAATGTGAACTGAACAGAGAGGAGAGGTAGACCATGCCTTTGTTCGTAGGATACCTGGGGCAGAGGAGAGGAAAATCAATTATCATTCGGTTCGTGTTGCTTGAGATACACATGACCACAAACGGCTGAATCAGGCAGCAGCCGACGAACAAAGAAAGAGTGAAGATGTATGCATTTGTGTGTGTGTGTGTGTGTGTGTGTGTGTGTGTTGACTGGAAAGCAGGCTTATATAAAGCCAGCACACATATTAGGCCTTCACACTTGGTAAATCTAGAGTGTTGCTACATGCCAGAGGATGCACCTTGAGACCTGTAAAAGACCCAAGTCACTGTCTTTCATTTCAACAGCTTTTTTTTTGGTCATATTTGAACCCAAATGAAGCAAGCCTGAACCGGTGTGTGTTTGTGTCACTCCATGGGGGGTTTGGGTTAAGTTGGGACATTGACACGAACTCACTGGGACATTTTAGTACATGTGCTGCTATTTTAGACATAGGTGGTTTGTCTTTGATGCATTTGTTTTCTCGACCAGACTGGGGTAGCCCCTGGTATGGGTGTGCACATCTGCTACTGTGTGTGTGTGTGTGTGAGCGTGTGTGTGTTGTACTGCAGACAGAGGCCAAGTGAAACGCTCTTTGGCAACCAAACGCACTGTTAAAGCTGATACGTGAGAAAAATGCTTCTCTCCTGGACTGAAAGCTCCACTGCCCCGTTTAGGAGTTATACTGGCGGTTCCAGAGACGTCTTTATGTAGCTTAAGTGTTAATAAAAAAAAAAAATACATTTCACATCTCGCTCTGTAAAAGAATTTCCAACAAAATGATTTGCCTTTCTCGTGTTTTTGCCGTTTTATTTAAAGAATGAAACTAAAGCAACACCAATGGTTTAGCTCATGTGTATGAATTCAACATTTCAGTGCACTTCTGCTGTATTGGAACATTTGTGTCCTCTAGTAGGGGAGCACTATAATTTCCCTCCTGCATAAATCCTATTACGGATATATTAAACTGACTCTAGAACAATACATGGATGTAACACCTCTGTCATCTGTCGTGTTCCCCGTGCAGCTTCCCTGCGAGTGGCCAGTGTACAATCAACACAACATTTTACCAATGTGTCCAAATGAGTCATGCTGGGAATGACAAAGATCCTGTAAATACTTAAATACTATAAATAAGGATTATAAATATTTTTAGGCAAGTGAACCTGATTCTGTGCATTGTGTGCCTTATTCACAAAATGAACTACTACAGTATATAATATTGGCGATGTCAATTGGTCCTCTGTATGTTATTGTCATATACTATATAAAGATTTTTTTTTTTTTGATATACAATTGAAATTCAGCCGGACGTGTGTTGGGAAGTCGCGACCGAAATCCGAAGTGACGTGGAGACAAATTGACAAACGGACCACAAGCGGATGGTCGTCGTACAAAAGGTCAAATATAATTTTTTTTAAAAAGCATTTGGGGCATAAATCAGTTTCTTTCTCTATTACTGCTGGTGTTGAAAGGAGCGATGTTAATCCACCACACAGAGGTGCCATGCAGTGAATGTATTTTCTTGACAGTGGGATGTAGGGTGGTTCGATCTCGCACTGTGGAGCGGAGCAGTCGGCTCAATGCTGCACACATCCTGCCCCACAGCCAATGTATTAACACAGTGTTCACATGAAAGTCCGTCTGTTGGGGGGGGTCACGCAAGAATCTGTAAATCCACCGGGATTGCGGTGGCAGGAGTTGTTTCTATTGGCCAGTAAGGACGACCGAGGGATCAGTTCCTCTCGGCGTCGGGTTCATTCTCTGGGGTGACGTCTCCGATCCCATCCCCCGGTGTCAGTTGCCTGTTTAGCCCAAAGCCACTTTTTGTTTACAAGTGATGATTGTATGTAAAGATTCTTCGCCTGTCATCTGACCAGTGTTTTGGGCTCTTTTCTACTCCGCACACGCACACTGACATCACACGCACACAGACACACTCAACACACACACACACACTGCTCAACTGCCTTGTACATTGCAATATGAACTGGGTCTTTCTGTTGCAATCTAAATTGAAGCCTTTATATTTCAGTCTGAGCTCCGTGTACGTGGAGATGAACCGGATTTCCGTCATGTAACGTTGATTTACATACTGTGCAACATGGTGATGCAAGGCCAGCTGTATATATATATATATATATCTGATCTCCAGCGTATTTGAGCATGTAGATAGGTTGTAAAGTTGTACTGTGAATGTGTAAATAATAACGATGGTCTTTGTTTCATGATATTTTTTGTTGATTTTTTTAACACAGCATGTATAGTTGAAATAAAACATTACTGCACAGAAAACAGGTGTTGAGAGTTTTTTCATGCCGAGGACGATGGAGTGGGTTTTGAATGGGTTTCTCTGGGTGTAGCGTCGTGTGTGTTTCTGGTGCGGGAGAGCGGAGAGCTGAATCCGATGTTAGGGCTTTGAATCCATCTGAGGGACATGCACTGTATTCAGTACTTGTTGGTCAAACGCATGTGTGTCCTAGCTGAGCTGGGTGAGCGAGGTATCAGACATTAAGAGTCTGCCAAATGACTGAGGGCTTCAGGCTATTTTTAGAGCGGGGTCGTTTTGAAGTTTGAGGGAACAGCCCAGAGTCAACCACTCCAGATAGCATGTGGGAAAGTTTCCAAAGTAGTATGTTCCTCTTAGACACCAAACATCTGGACTTACCACTGCTCAGGGCACAAGATCTAAGCCACCAATAAGCTGCGGCCGAATGCACACACTTGTATACAGAGCATTTAGATGCACGGAGCTTACACTCCAGTGCAAGATGTTGTGCACAGATAAGGCCGTGATTAAGATTGGCTGTCAACAACAAAGCATAAAAGAGCAACAGCTGGATGGAGTATAATTACTTTCCGTGTGGTTTCCGATAAACAGAAAGGAAAACGATTGCCTTCTCATGCACATACGATCACTGTGCAGCACATATGCTTCACGTGGGGTAGAACTGAACTCCCGATTTAGGTCCCATAAATACGCAGGCATGCAGAACAATAAAATGTGAAAACAGGATTTATTGTTTAAATCAGACCAACTTGTTTCAAATCATAAACACGGAATGTCGCGGGGGTTTGGCGGCCTGCAGAACCCAGACCACATAACAGCAACATCTTCCAGTGTGAATCCGGTTGTGGACCTTTGATGCATGTCATTCCCCCCCCCCCCCCCCCCCCCCGTCGTATCTCTTGCACACATTTCCTGCACGTCCCCTCACTGTTTACTATCAAATAAAGCACAATCTTAAAAATTAGAATAGCACTCAGAGGCGTGCAATCCCCCCCCCCCCCGCCAGTCCCCTTATAAATCATGAATATTTTTATTTTTATTTGGATCTGCATCAAGCTGCAGACACTCAAGTTATCAGTCCTCTAAACGTGCCACAAGTTGCATTAATTATCAATCAATCAAATCTAATTTTGTTTGTAGAGCACAACTAATCACAGGGGGACTCAGACGTAGAAACCTCAGAGAGCCACGTGTGAGGGATCCCTCTCGCCGCGTGTAGCTGAACACACGACGACAAAATTACAGTATTTACAAGATTGATCAGAAGAAACAGTTTGTAACAAAATGGAAAAGTGTGTCAATGTTCAAAGTATTTTATACATAAGAAACTTATAGTGATAGAGGTTTGTTTAAACCTAAATGTTGCACTGTTAAAGAAAGTTAGGGAAAATCCGGATCCGGATTCGCACCAAAGTTCAGTGGGTTCTTCCCTCCTGTAGTTTTTAGCGTAATCCTGCTTAAAACCAAACAAACAAAGGCAGATGAAAACATAACCTTGTTGGTGGAGGTAAAAAAACAACAACACAAACAACTTAATATAATCTCCATTCTGAGCGCTAACTTCTGGCAGAAGCTCGTGTCAACAACCACAGACACGTTTATCGAATACAGAAAGTGAGAGGGATGTGGGTCCTCCCGGATCTGCACATCCAGAACAGGAGGGCTGGTACCGCCCGGCGCCTGCTCCTGGGAGGGGATGCGGCCTTTTGGACGAGGCTTTGCGGCTCACTGCTGCCGTCGCGATGTTGACACAAGTGCTCCTTCATTTGCTTTCAACAGGACCTCCCGAAAACTCACACCTCCTAGCAACCCAGCTCTGTCTCTCTCTCCCCCCACACACACACACAAGGGAAACATTCTCCCCTCTGGGTGTTCTGACAGGGGGGGTTGGGGTGTGATTTGGTTTTGGAATGGGAAACAACAAAGAGCGCGCCTCTCGCCATTCTGATGTACATCCCCATCCTCTCAATTTATCAGATGGTCTCTTTGAATTAGTGGAGGCAAATCAAACAGGGCCAGTGATTCTGTAGCCGTTCATTCACTTGTCCGTCCGCCCGGCCACACTTAGTCTCATTACCAGCACAGACTGTTCGCATGTGCTTGTTGTTATACTGACATGGCTGCGAGTGTGTCTGTGTGTGTGTCTGTGTGTGTGGTGTGTGTGTGTCTGTGTGTTTCCTCCATTTCTCCGGGAAAGACGAAGCAAATGCACCTGAATTTAAGTGGAACACATCAAGGCCACTCACTTGCGATGCAGGAAGATGAAAGTAAATTGCTTAAGTTTGAAAGTTCGGGTTAAAATAAGCTTTAATACACAGCGACGGAAAACACAGGAGGAGCAGCAGCACGTACTGACACGGGGCAGCATCTCTTTAGAAATTTAAAGATGGTGATTAGACTGAAAATCATCCATCTATGCTCCTACCCGTCGTCTTTTCTTAAAAGCCCAGAGGTGAAACCAGCAATTTCATTTACAAGCCTCGGTCATGGAAAGGTGCACGTGCTCGCTCTCTGACGCATTCGAGTCGGACTGAGTGTCAGGGTAATGCCTCATTTCAAAGTGGTATTAAATGACAGGGAAGCAGCACCAAATTTCTTTAGTATTGGACTGAAAAAGTTTCGACGCCGCTCCAGTGCAGGCTACACAGTCCGGGAAAAGCCATCAAAATCTAATCCGTGTGTCGAGTGCCCTCACACTGACGGCTGAGCAATGGCTCCCGCTGGCTTGAAAAGAGACTTAAAAGGCCGACAAGCAAAAGCAAGAAGTAAATAAGAGTGTAGTCGGAAAAGAGAGTAGTTACCTTCCATCGAGGAGGTTATGTGTTCACCCCTGTCGGTGTGTTGGTTGGTTTGTCAGCAGGATAATGACAAGGCACTGACCAGGTTTCGACGGAACTCGGTGGAAGGACGGGACGCGGGTCAGGAGAGAAGCCATCACAATTCGGGGGCAGATCTCGATCAATGTTGTCGGAGTCAGTGGCTGCAAGTTCGCTTTGAGAATGTCCAAGTGAGCCCACGTGAGAATACAAATGGCTGGTAATTCCAAACATGCGAGCGGGAGTATTGATGAGTATTGAGGACGTTTCCATTACGTGACCAACGACGTTGTCCTGTAAACAAAAACACATGATTTCCACAGCGGAATCTGTACGTTCGGTCCCGTCTGACCCAGAAAATCTCGGGGTGCGTCCAGAAAAACGTCAAGACACAATTTGCCCGGAGTTCACTCTTATGTGTGTGTAGAGTTTGGTGCAGCTTGATTGAATTTAAAAAGGGAGTGTTAGGTCTTGGTAGCGCTGTGTCCTCTACTGTGTGACATCAACTATTCACTATGCACTCACGAAGAGATTACGATATTTGGATGGTGGATGAACTATAAACACAGCAGCTTAATGAGGGAAGTACTGCAGATCCAGGGGCGTTCCCACTTCCCTCTGAGATTCAGCCAAGCTCTACAAGCAACTGCATTGACCCCACCGGGAGAGAGACAGTGGGGGAGATGGAAAGAGGAAGAGAAGAAGGCTCCAGTGATTTTAATTCATCGGAATATTACGTAATGGCTGCTCAGATTTCCCTGCAGTGAATAGCTCATGTGTTCCCAGAAAACCTCTAGAGAAATACTGTTTTTTTTTTTTCATGCCTGCATTTGCCACCTGTGTTGTATCATGGTTACTGAGGTGCAGGATGAGTTGGATGAATATGAACACGATGCAAAAGACAATGCACAACATTGTTCAATCACATCCACAAAATTACCAAAACTAAAAAATTGGAACGTCGATGTTGTTATTTTCCTTTGTTTTATTGCAGCTCTGTCACTATATGAAACAAGTTATGTGCAACACTAATTAATTTCCCATTTTTCTAACAGTTTCTCATCAGCACAGACTGAAGTGAGAAACATATAGAGACTGTGAAATGATCCGCAGTGATACACGACATTGTAGCGAGTTAAATGTGTGTAACTTCATTAATATTAAATTATCCTTCCGCTGTACTCAATTGAAACTATGAACAAAGAAATGCATTCAACAAGATATCCTGTTGTTATCCTGCCAAGCTCAATAAATAATTCAGAGTAAATAATGAAGAGACAAGAGCGATCTCTGTTTATGAAGATGATACGACCATAGACTCTATATGAACATAGACGATATGACAGCATTTGTATTATAATATGTTATCAGAGCAACTCTTCGCCCCGACCTTTTGTCATTCATGGCAGCCTGCGGACACCTGTGACGTCACGGATCCCTTCGACGATGCCACCCACTGCTGGAAAATATGTCGGAAACATACGGAGTGTGCGTCACTGAGGGGCGAGTGCCATCTTTGGCTTGTTATTAAGTGTGGAAATTAGAGAAACATGGTGTTGAATCAGGATACGAGTCAGTCGGTGTATTCAAAATGAATCGGCCCGGGCGGTACGAGCCGGTCTGGTCGTGAAAGCTTCGTGAGACGCAGACAGAAAACAATGTGAACCCAGACACAGCTCCTGTGGCTGCAAGTAGAGGTGCTTATGTGTCATATTTTATATGTCTGTGTGTGTGTGTTTAAAGTGTTTTGAAAGAGAGGTGTGTGATGGGGCGAGTTGCAGCAGGCCTATCAAACACACATTCTCCCACCGAGACTGTAAACACCGGAGAATAAAGTCTTGCGGCAGCCGTATCGTGAGTTCAGGTTAGAGACGATCACAACAGCGTGTCCGTCTAAGTGCTTTATAACCGTCCACTTGCTTTATCTACTTTGAATTATCACAATTTCTCCTCTTTCTTCTTCTTTGGTTCTTTCCACTCTCTTTACTCACCCCCACTCCGCAGCTTGACTCAGGCCTTTTACAGTGTGGGTGTTCTCAGAGCTTTGTTGGTAAACCAGAGGATTATCCCAATTGCTTTATGACTAAAGTCTAGCCTGCTATTATGGAGCTTTGTCACTGGGAAATCACATCTTCCCAGTCACGCACCGTGAGACACACACACACACACACACACACACCCTTATCCCCGAGGGGGTGACGAAAAGGTGCACCTCGCAGCCGACGGGACCCGGATCACCTGCAAAACCAGGAGCCTGGGAAAGCCCCCGATGCACGCACGCACACACACACACACACACACACAGACACACACATATATATATATTTCAACAGCCTGTGGTGTAAACCCACCCTCAGGCAAATGGCTCAGCAGGAGGAGCAGGATGCTGTAATAATGATAAAAAGCTTACGCCATGTGCAGCAATATTTCTTTACATAGCAAAGAGCCCCTTCAACTGCTGTTCAGATAGGAATGATAAAATCAGACGTAAATTACAGATCAGAGCACAACTTCTCGGAGACGGGCCACGAAAAGAATAGTAGAATATGAGTATGTCTCCTGGATCAGATTACGAGGGGGCGGTCCTAAGTGCAGCACTCCGCCTTCGTTAACAGGCTTAATTGAACATAGCTCGGATCTGACACTGGCTAACAACGTGAAGTTAGCTCCCTCCTGCATTAGTGCCAGAACAGATTCATTCTCCCAACAGATCAATGGGCTTATAGTCCGTACACATCACGAGCAGGCTGCTGCATCAGCTGCCTGATTTTCTGCCTCTGCACTGCACTCACCCCCCCCCCCCGACCAACCTTGGTCATCACAGAGGAGAACAGAGATCCGGAGCTCAAGGCCGAGACACTGACTCTCCTGTTGTTGTTTCCCTTTTTCTTTCATCTATCGATACGAACATAGATGTGCCCTCGCTGCCCTGCACACAGAGTCCAGATCAATACATAACGGGCATCGCACCGAGCAGATGAGCTCTCTCTCTCTCTCTCTCTCTCACCCTTCCTGTCCTGATTGAACACTATCTCTTTGTGTTGTTTAAGGCACATCCATAGTGTCGGAGAGAGCGAGGGCTTGACGGAGGGTAGCTGGAGGGGAAAAAGAGGAGTGAGGACGGAGAGAGAGAGAGAGAGGGAGGGAGAGGAGAGAAGATGGCACGAAAAGGAGGAAGAGCCGAGTGCCAAGATGTTGCACAACAACCCTATAGTCTTTCCAACAGGCGGAATTATCATTCAGGGCAAAAACACATCAACAACCATCCAATGCCGTGGACTCGCAGGATGCAGCTTAGCGCCACCCCCATCCCTGACAGCACATACCCACACATTACCTGATGGAAGATTTCAGTCATATTCATCTCTGAAGATATCCAGGAAAAATGATATTCCATAAAATACCTTTAGAATGTGCAGTAATCCTTAAAGGATAATAACTTGTTTTTCTGTTAAGGTGGAAATCAAACCTAGAAGGAAACTAAAAAAGTCTATGATAAAGTTTTCACCGACTACTGTTGTGTGATTATTAAGAGTTGGTTCATCGAGTTCAACATCAGCAACACATCTGATCATCATGTGACCATTCACGTAAAACTGTAAACGCGGGTGTAAACAGGAAGAAGATCGTCTT
Organism: Reinhardtius hippoglossoides; assembly: GCA_006182925.3. Taxonomy (NCBI): domain Eukaryota; kingdom Metazoa; phylum Chordata; class Actinopteri; order Pleuronectiformes; family Pleuronectidae; genus Reinhardtius; species Reinhardtius hippoglossoides. The sequence goes on from CM031670.1 coordinate 3,208,807, forward strand.
CTCTGCAGCCGGTGTCATGCTCACAGCAAATATTACCGAAGAGAAACAACAAAGTGTTTGAAAAAAACTACAGAGTAGAATGGACGGCAGATGTGAAAGTGCAGAAGTCGAAGCCCTGTGGGGGAAATGTGGCACATAAGTCACATGATTCATGTTCATCATGATTTAATAGCGAACTCTGTCCCCATTTACACTTTGTAGCATTTTGCTTCTATAAGTTAATAATCTTTTCCACGTAAAAAAAGCTTTTGCGTGACAATTCTCAAAATCTTGATTTCCTCCCAGTGGCTGTGGTACGAGCCCCTTTGTTCCCCCTGAACACGTAAACTGAAACAGATATATTTTTCCTTATTGAAAAAAAAAAAAAAAAGGCAATTTACAAAAAGTAAAAAAAGGAATAACTTCATCTGGGTCTATTTTCAGATGCGTGGTTATTAGTAAACTCTCAGGGCACATGTCAGCAAAGGCAATTATATAACTCATTTACATGTTTTTGTTGTTTTTGGAAGTCTACAGAGAAATAATCTCCCTTTGGCTACACGAGCAATAATTAGTCGTAAAAAAATCAATTTATTGTTTATTTTGTCTTTTTAGTGGGATTTTTTTAGACAAAGAATTTCTCCGATTTTTCTAAAGAATCGTGTTTCCTTCAATAATCAGAGATCGTGAATTAAGTTACAGTTTCGATTTTGGAAAAATGTTACAGGTAAAAAAAAGCTACAATAATATTCCACGCTAACTTAAACCAGACAGAGCGCAACTAATGACATTGTGATTGTTCTACAATGTAAAATACAGCTTCCGATTTACTTTTCTTTCACAAATGAATGGACCTCAATCCCCCTTCATCGCAGGGAATCTGCACCCAGTTAGGGGTACCTGCTTTAACAATAGCTTTTCAAGCCAAAGTCTTCCTGCATCAAGTGCTTTTAAAATCTAAATTATGTGAGGAACCTTTAGTCCCCGACAGTCTGCCCTTGAGTGCAGCTCTTACAAGACCGGCCTCGGCAGAGTAGCGGGCTTTGCTCAGCCGTTGTGCCTCTGCATGATGTGGAAAGTTAAAAGGCTGTCGTCTGGCCTCAGGAGCACTTCAAAAAGCCCAAAGCAGTGTGAGCTGCTGCAGCACAAGTGACAGACACACACAGGGGGTCAATGGCTTTTGTGTACGTGTGTGTGTGTGTGTGCGGTGTGTACATGTGTGTGTTGCATAGGTGCAAGTGGCTTTGCGTGTGCTTATGCGTGTGTGTTTGTATGCGTGTGTGTGGTGTGTGCCGGGTGAGGGGAGGCCTATTAAAAAGCTGCCTGAGGAGAGGGCTTTCAGTTGGGAACCTATGGGGGGGCAGAGAGGATGGCAGGGCCATTGTGTGTCAGAGTTCCATCCTGAGAGCTGGAATTAGAGCCTTTCTCCTCTGCTCGGCTGGAAGACTCTGTACCACCACCGACCCCGTGTTTAATTAGAGCAGCTCTGGGGAGACAGCCGAGAGAGAGAGCGAGAGAGAGAGAGAGAGAGGAGGAGATGGAGGAACATGAGTGATGAGGACGAGAAAGAGACAAACGAAAAGAAAACATAATCACTGGGGGGAAAGAGGACGAAGGAGAGAAACACTGGATTCACGCCGCTTGGAAATGCTGCGCGAGTCTGATTAGAAGCGTAATGAGGTGAATGATAACAACAGGATGTGAAATATGATAGAGGTTAGCCCCGGCGGTGTCAGGAGAATCTCTGTCGCATGCCACTGGGTTGAAATTGCAGCTAATAGGAATAACTTTCACAGGGGTGGATTCGCCTTTTCTGTTCAATTAGCTTTCCCACTTTCAGGAATCCTCACAAAAACAACGCTGATGAGGGCCTTTGTGGAGGTTATAGTCCAATCACATTAGGTAAACAAACATTAATGGATGATAATGAATGTGAGCATTTTCTACAAATAGAGTGGCCATTAATATTGATGACTGTTTTCTATCCCGATGCATTACGAACCACAGCAAACATCAATATTTGTCAGAGCAAATGAGTGCGAGAAGGTGCATTTATCAGTGACTGGTAACTAAATGAATAGACGGAGGAGGATAAATGCAGCCTGCTGTCTTCTCCGCGGATCATCCATCCATTTAGGCATGTGAGGTTCGTTTATGTTGAGCAGGTTGACGGTGACGGGAGGTGTACAACGTGTCAGGCTTCGTTCCAAAACAACTCATCCTGCTGGACAGTTCAGTGCCATTAAGGGCTAATGGTAAAATGGTCCGTCTTCAAAAGAGCTGCGTGTTTGTTTGCTGGCAGCGGGATCAAAAAGGCCGTCCGACTGAAAGGACAGATATACAGGATGTCAGTGTGACCCCTGTGTGTGTGTGTGTGTGTGTGTGTGTGTGTGTGTGTGTGTGTGTGTGTGTGTGTGTGTGTGTGTGTGTGTGTGTTTCAACTCCCCACTAACAAAACCACAGGAAAAAAAGAGGGTTAGGGATGTTGATAGATTTTTTGAGACTCCTGTGTCATAACACTGTAAAGCAATTAGATGGGAAAGGGGCCTATCATGGGGGGCATCACAGGACTAGGTCTACAGTATGCACACACACACACACACACACACACACACACACACACACACACCACACACACACACACACACACGCACACACACACACACCCCTAGCGTGCGGTGTGTGTTGACCTCTTTCTCTCTCCTGTATGTCTTAATCCTGCTGTCTGCTGTGGTTCCACCTGATTAGTCTGATCATTCACTTCTGACAGGCCCATTTCTTAACCATTTCTCGACACACACAAACAAGCACAAACATATATATACACACACACACACACACACACACACACACACACACACACACACACACACACACACACACACACACACACACACACACACACACACACACACACACACACACACACAAGAAGTCAAGCACTCTCATAACAACACACGTGACGCATCACACACACACACACAATCTGCCGACAATCTCAAAGGGCAAAAAATACAAAATACCGGCCTGAAGAGAATCACATCTTGACCGAGTCACTCACAAGGAAAAAGATCCCATCACAGCCTGAGGTTACCACAGTCACATATCACTTCACATGGCCAGTTGCAAACAATGGCTCATTTAATGTCACACGCGCACGCACACACACACACACACACACAATCGACGTATATAAATAAGAAATGGTTCCGCACGCAAAATATGCATAATGAATCTGCATTCAGTCTCCTTGGGGATTTCAGTGTGGAGCGATCCAGAGGTGAATGAAGTCAGTAGGCCAGAAACGAATGCAAATGGGCGGTAGGACCGCGGGGGGGGCGGAGGCTGGGGTTCTCACACAAGGCCTGAGCAGTGTTGTCCTTCACCTGCTGAGATCTAAAGCGGTAATCAAGAGGCGTGGAGGGCCAGGGCGACTATATCTGTGCAGGGGACCTCGCTGACTTTGACTGACTCCCTCAGGCGGCAGATAAGAGTCAGCGTGGTGTGTGTGTGTGTGTGTGTGTGTGTGTGTGTGTGTGTGTGTGTGTGTGTGCAGCGCTTTTCTAACTAGCGAATAGTGGGCCTCCTTGTTGTTATACGCTCATCGACAGTGGACCAATGAGCCACAAGGGGACATTTTAGAGGTCCTCTGTTAGTCGTGGCTTAAATAATGTTAAATAATGTTGTGACTAAACTCTTTTATTCATTTAAATTGAAGTCAAGCGGTTGTTTCTGTATTTCAATTTAGACTCAGCTCTGCCCCCAACAGGCCGGAGCAGGGATTTCAACAACTCATTCTGCTCATGTCCACAATAATACGGTTTTGTTTTAAAATGGTTAGACGGCATTTTAAAAGATAAACTGTAGTCGTGTAGTAAGAACTCACAACAACTGCAAGACTACCAATCACAAGGCAGCAGGTCGTGTGGTGTGAACTCAACCTCACACTGAGTGCAGTTTGATGAAGCTCAGCTTCTGTCTCACAGGGATTTGTTTTACAAATGTTGAACTAACTGTGAGCAGTTTCCTGGAGGCCACACATTAAGCCGTTGGAGTACCAGGACCATTCAGAGGTTTTGAGGTTCTGGGTTTGATCCTCAGGCACTTGTTGTCCTTTGAAGTCCTGCGCCCCAAAAGAAAAGTTCACAATATTGTAAGGCCCCAACCTTATAGTGTGTGTTGGGATTTCACGCTACAGAACTATAATTTACTTGAATTTAATTGAATTTGGAAGCTTTAGGATGGGTTCTAATCCCTGTGAGGCGTGTTGAATTTAGAACTTAAATGGAAATGGTCCATTTTGAAGGCCAACACCCAAGTAAATGTCCCGAGGCCCTAGAAAACACAGGCCAGTTGTCTGAACATATAACTCAAGGTTTTAAAGGTCCGCTTGAAGGAATTGAGGACGCTCAGTGGGTTTCGAAGTTCAGCGTCCAACTGAGTCAGAATCTCTGAGACATAGAGCTCAAGTGTTTCTCTTCAAATAGCAGTGGGAGTAAAAGAACTGAGCTGGAGCTCTGACATCTTGGGTTCACTCCTCAGGCCGTCACCAAAAGTAAATATTCAAAGGCTCAAGGAAATAGGCGTCAGTTGTCTGACCAAATAGATTCCTTCGTAGACTGAGGACGTGAGTTCAAACAAGGTTCAGTGACATTTTCATGCCCAAAACCAACAGTCAAGACTAAAACGTGCTCAGAGAGAAGCTGATATGCTGCAATGATGATGGAGGAAATGGGTTTTTTTCACAAGGAGCCAGTGGTGCAGTGTTTGGTGTGAACCCCTCCCGTTGTTTGATCCTGGATCGTCAGCACTGATCAAGTTCTAGACACACGTCACAGAGAAATAAAGGAAACACTATGCACCTGATCACTGACCCGACGAGAATCTGAAGTGTCATAAAGGTCCTGTTCAGACGTGGTATTAAAATCCATCCACAGAGATCTGATCACAAATTGAGTTCGTCTGTTCACACCTGAGATTAAAATGCTGAATGTGCCTCCTGTCTCCGGATCTCATTTCCCAGGGTTGATAGTAAAATCACAGTAGGGTCAGTCAGAAGCGAATAAAGATCTTTGGTTCATTGTGAAACTGCAGCAGGTCAGAGGACGTCAGCTGAGGACACGGCCTCCGTATGAGGCCCGGGACGTATTTGCATTCACACAGGACAAAGAAAGTGGTTTGAGTGATTTGGGGATTTTGGTGCATTGAGACCTGAACTCAGCAGACCACTTCAGATCACTCAGGATGGATGTTGACATCAGGTCTGAACAGGGTCATACTGAATACTTTTGTAAATGAGATTTATAGTAAACAATGAATCCTCTCTGAAGTCCCTCTATGCAATATGTGTTAGGAAAAAAACGTGGCACTACTTCTGACACCAAGTAAAAGTTGAATTCCCCGGTGGCGTCCTAAAATTACCTCCACCGCAAATCCCAGCTCAGTCTAGACCACACAGGAGAAGTCCCAAAGAGCTGCGGCTGCGGTTTGCACGAGGTGAACACAAACAAACTTTGTCGAGTGATTCCCTCGTTCTCTCTTATCGGCCGAACAATCCTCTTCCAGCCCGAGGCCAAGATTCGCTTTGTTTACAGCCCGGCACATGGTGTTCTACATGACCCTACCTGAAGCCAGGGTTTCATATCTTCCTCTGAGCTCCGGCAAAACACATCCTCCTCCCCCCCCGCCCGGGCCGCGGTTCAGCCACAGACCAGCTATCCCACTGCCTGGACAAAGGGAGCTTCACTGGGATGTAACTCATGCCTGCACATATAGAAAGTAAGGACAAAGCCTCCTATTCTCCTCCGGCGACAACACCTTTTGTGTTTCTCTCACAATGGAAAATACTCTGCATTCGCCAGAGAGAAATAAAAGAGGTAAAAACAGCCTCGACATTTAGTTAAATTAGACACAAAGCATAAGAACTAAAACCTACAGGACGACAACCAGTTACTGAGTCGATTGGGTATTTAATTTGTGAGGCTGACGGGGGGGGGGGGCTGGAGATACTTGAACAAGCCAAGTCCCCCCCCCACCCCCCACCCTCCTCTCATCGCTCGTGATATCGTGATATCGGTGTAAAAATAAGTGTGAAGTGTCCCTGGAACTGATTCTGGCACTTTTGTGTTGTAATATTGTTGTGTTAAAAATACACAAACTCACCAGATCCAACTTGCAATACATAAAAAGTCATTTTGTATTTAAGCAGCACTTAAATTAAGTTTGTGCTGCACGTCAGGCAGATTCTGATTTGAGTGGATAACTGTCTTAACGTACAAGTTTGTAACACAAGAAAAGAAAAGAAGTCACTCTTACAATCAGGATCTTCAATCATTAACTTTCGTCCTTTTTCTGTGATATGGTTGCTGGTAATAAAAAAGTTATTGCCCCGAATAAATGTTCATAAAAGGTCACAAAGAAACAGAAAGATGATTCTGTTATTTCTCCTGAACAAAACTGGAAGTGGGGAAAAACAATGAAAGACCTTTTGATTGCGTTTCTACCCGATGCACACGAGCGGATCCACTGCAGTTTAACATTCCTGATTCTCAGGATCGAAAAACAAAAGGTTTTGACCGGAGAATCTAAAAAAAATAACTTTGTATGAATATATGTTTGTCAGGAGAAGGAGAAACAGCTAAATCTATAAAGTGTTTTGACTGCGAGTACAACACTGATACGCAACGGGTGAAACAATGATCTGCAGACCTGGTTAGTGAGACCATCAGTGAGACTGAGGTCAACTCACCTGTCCTCTGCAGCGGAGACAACTCTCTGCAGGGAGTTTGTGTTCGGTTCATCTGTTTTCTTAACATCTACATTTCTGTGCTGACTTGTCCTCTGGATTGGACCGGTTCTGCATTCTCCCTCCAATTACTCCCCCATTACTGTACAATCCCCCCCCCCCCCTTCCCTCTCTCTGCCTTTTCCATCCACTTTCAATTTGTTCACAATGTAAGAGCAGCTGCTCTATATGCCAACTTAAGCCAGGGGGATATAATCCAGCCTGGCATGTTGACTTGGTGTTTTAACCATCCATCCATTATCTCTACCTTATCCTTCTATATGCTTATCCTCTGCCGGTCGGGGGGGGGGGGGGGGGGGGGGGGGGGGGGACTGGAGCCAGACATTGGGCGAGAGCGGAGACCAGGAGAGACAGAAGGAGCAAAGTCCAATAACGTCAATATCCACAGGAAACATGAATTAAAGTAAATAAGTCACATTCGATCAAATTCGCAACTAATCAACATAATAACCAAATGATGAATAAAACCCACAAATCAAATTGGAAATTATAATTAATAAAGTGCATTCTTAAATCGGGTCAGCCTGCAGAGTCAAACTCAGAACTATGTGACTTTGTGTTAATAAAAAACTTAATTAGACAATTGTCCTGTTGTGTTAATCTCTCTGATTCAAACACGGATTAAACTTGAGTCTGCTCTGTATTATCCATATGATGCAAGAACTCCTATAAAATAACAAGTTCCTGTTTACTCTTTGGTTCTTTTATATATTAAAATCTAAACGTGTGATCTACAATGAGCAATATTAGATGGATGCAAATACTGACAGGTCTCAATGTTCACACTAAAAGACGATGAACCCTCTGACTTAGACATATCCCGGTTTCTTTCAGAATGAAACGCGAGGTCCAGCCGTGTCCTAGCGATGACCCCTGCTGTAGAAGAATGAGGACGAACCTCGCGGGGACTTTTATTAGTAAACCAAATGGCAGCCACAGCTCGTGGAGAGAAACTGTGCAGGGAAGCCCAGGCAGGCCTGTGGCAGATGGTGGGAGTGAACTGGTAACTGTTGACAACTGGGTGTCCCGTGCAGGAAAAGCACACTCAGCACGGTGACACAGAAAAAAACAGACACAGGAGAAGAACCTAAAGCTTCTGTTGTGTCACTTTAGACACGCACGCGCGCACGCACACACACACACACACACACACACACAGGGACATGTATATACCACCGCAGCAGAAAAGACAGGCAGGAACACAGCAGCCTGTAACCTATTTGCTGAAAAGCTCCCTGGGACATGTGCAAAGAAAATATTTCCCTATATTTTTCTCAACTCTGTCTCACCTGCTCTCTCCCTCACGTCTAAACCCTAACACAAACATCACCCCCCCCCCCCCCCACGCCGACTCCAACGCAACTCCTCCGTTGCTTCTCTCTTTGTCCTATCCTTGCGCTTTGCAATTAAGCAAATGGATCATTAATTAATCGCCGCGGGCAACAGGTCACACGAGGAGCTAATCAGACATTGGATGGATGGACTGCTGGGAAAGAGCCTGACACACAAACAAGGCAACACAATCACACACACACACACACACACACACACAAACACATGGCCACTTTCACAAGCGATTGACATTTCTGAAGCGCGAGCCTCCAGCAAGATGTGCATGAATAAAATTACAGGAAATGGCAGGAGTTGATGAAAAGCAGCTTGATCATCGATTCCCGGCGTCAGACTGCGCTGAGTGGCAGTTTCTTTCCACGAGGAAACTTTGGTGGAAACGTGGCCTCGGGGGCCCATCAACATTCAGAGTGAGACAGGAAGATATTGTTTCCAGTGTGCGAGTCGGTCGCTGAGTCACACGGCTGCTGACAAATCGTTTTTTTGTGTGAAATATATATACAAAGCGATCGGTGGTCAGGATTTGTGAAGTCGGGTTTGAGCCACGTGACGACCACGGGTCTGGGGCCACACAGCTGCTGAGACAGCACTTTGACAGAAGGTGATTCTCAATGGGAACATGTTGCTTCCTCAGATCTTTTGTATTTTAAAGATGTATTTTCTCTTTAGGGGAAACAGAGCATCTCCTTTCTCTCTTCTTTGTTCTTTCGAGCCCAACAACAAGGTTGCGTAAGTAAAAAAAAAAAAACCCTTTCACATTCTGATTCTGATTATCAGCCACGATATAATAATAATGTTTTAACCATCCAAGGGACACTTGCTCCTGTAGAGGCCACGAATCCATGTGATAACTGAATTTAAGAACAATGTGAAGAATGTCAAGAAGTGATAGACTACCCACAATCCTCAGGTGTAATGGCCACAGCTGAGATTGGTGGAGCTCGTTGTTACCATGGAAATGTTTATCACAACCGTGAAAATCAGATTGTTCAGCGTTACATTGAGTTCACCACAGAGCGACCATGAAAAGAGAAAATGGCTGAAAATCACTCCAGTAAGGATGAATTCAGGGAAGAGATGATTCGCAATGATTTATGGGATATGTAGTTCCTTTACTCTTAAAGTAATGTACAGCACAATCATTATTTTTGCTCTGAATCAAATGTTTTGTGGTCTCGATTCATTCGTCGTCCTGGTTCCAGGCCTTGTTATAAGGGTCTTCTGAAACTTCGATGGAGAAAATGAAGGTTTTGAGATTTGCCTCTATAGATCCAGAGCCGTTCTAAAAGTGTGCGACCACTATCACACTCTGTATAAATGTTGTGCTGCAGGACTGAGCTGCACACATGTTGGGAATGTTTGGAATCTGCAGCAGCAAACCAGTAACACCTTGTGTGGCCCACACCAAACCAGCTAATGCACATTTGTGTCCCAGAAATAAACATGAAGCACATCATTAATTAATAACTACCCATCCCTTATATCACTTCATCCTTTAAGATTATTTAAATTTATATTTGATATTTTAAATGGGCAATAAAATGCTGATTGACAGATTAAATATTAATCCATCAATGAGAAGTTCAAATTGAAAGGGGTTTACAGAAGCCTCCCTTTGGGGGAATGTAACCTGCGCTCTGATTGGTCGGAGAGCCACACCCTGCCATCTCTTCCAACACAAAAGAAAAACCTTTTCACCAACACTGACGTCAGTGCTTGACCCAGCCAATGGTTGATTTGCATTATTGTTGGAGCTCATTTTACCAGCACGTGTCCCAAGTGTCTGGAAAAGGCTAGAAGAAGAAGCTGAATGGCTAAAACCAGTCAATGGCAGATAGGAGAAGGAAAAGCAGCCAGGAAATGGAAATGCTAATTAGAAAGGAAGTTGCCTCTTTAAATGCCTGATTCAAATCTGTATTCTTTATTCAATTTGTAAATCCAGATTTTTTTCATTCTCATTCAAATTCCATTATTTATTTGTGAACATATTTGAATTGACGTTCATGTTGACTGTTTGATGATGTGTGTTTTTTTTTAACCCCCTCTTTGAATTATCTATTGATGGATTCATATTCCATTTGTAAATTATTTGTATAATTCCTCTTTTCAATATAAAACTAATTTGTAATTAAGTCTATTCATCTATGGATGAATAGCTTTGTTTAAAAAAAAAACTATTTCAGTCTATTTTCAGTTTTATTGTACAATGGGTTATTACCAGTGACACATGTGCTCCTCCATCCTGTGCCATCGCCACATACACACACATGTGGCTCAAAGGCTCAGACACACAAATCAAGTCATCACACAATTCCTCGAGATCATCAAAGTGTTTCCCCTGATTTCTCAGATCGTCAACACAATGCTGCGTTCGCATTTCTCCAGCAGATGGCAGACTGTTAATCACAGCAGCCCATTTAGCAGCTGAACAAAACCAGATTCGACACTCACAATGGAGGATACACACAAAAATAACAGGAGGAGTTTTTTTTTTAAATGGTCTCCAATGGAGCCATTGTGTGGGGGACGCTGATAACAACACGGCATCATTTCCTTCCCCAGCCTTTGAGCTTGAGGGGAAGAGCCGTTTCATCCTCGGACGTCCGCTTCTTTTTCCTTTCACCTCGCACGCCGGCCTGCGTGGCCTTTAGCTCCCGTCAGCAGGACGGGGAGAGCAATGGAGGGTGAGCCAGCGAGTGTGTCAAAGGACAGGACAGGACAGGACAGGACAGGACAGGGCTGCAACGACAATGACACAGGATGAGAGCTGTTTTGTCCAGTGGACTCAGCACTATCTGATCTGCCAGAAGGACAACGAGAGGAAGGAAGGGCCGACGACGCCACACAGGGGCTGCAGGACTCTCACCTGGACAGCCCGGAACACTGCTGCTGTAATAATAAAGTAAATATATGCAGAGCACGTGGAGCAGACTTTTCCTGATTAGATCATAACGGCAGCAAACATCCCTGCAGCACCGAAACTAAGCAGCCAGATACGAGGCGACTGAACCGTCAGCAAAACGTCAACTAATCTTTCGAGAAGGACGTTAATGTATTTGTCGTAAACTCTGAAGGGAGAAAGTGTATCGTCAATATTTGTACTTCATCATTGAGCTAATAAAATGTGGAGTGACAGGTTGCATATGTTTTTATTCTTATATACTCGGGGCTTGTGATCTAATGGTGTGAGCGAGCATTCAGAGGACGAAATACATGTTTTATATTGTACTTACAACATTGTCTGATGGATTCATTTGTGTCCCACTGCACTTTTCTAATCAGATTCCCCCCCCCTTCATTAGGATAATTACTCCGGGTCGGGAGCACGAGAGTCTGAGAGACTGTAATTTAATTAGAGAGACGTTCTCTTGCTCTGCTGAAGGTGCACTGCAGAGGGGAGAGGACGGATGCAGGGGCAGACGTGGGCCTGTGTGCCTCGTTGTTTTCGGAGGATGAGGCCGAGCGCGTCCCGCCGCGGTCCTCTGAGGCTCCTCAAAGAAAGAACTCACCGCCATTAAAGTGCACGGCCAGTAAAGTACTCTGTTTCATTACTGTGGGATTTATTGCTCTGTATTTTCCACCCCGACCAAGAAATTGCCCTCGTACGTGAAGATCCAAAAATGCAAGAATGGAGCACACACTTCAAACGCTTTGTAATTAGCAGGTTTCTCCACCAGGTGGCGCTGCAGGACTGTCAGAAACCATTAGCTCCTTGAAACGTGGCCTTGCTTCCTTTGCTATTTTCTGTCTCATTCGGTCCCGAGCCTCACGTCTGCAGGTTCATTCGTAGGAATAGCAAACAGCAGATATTTGCTGTGATTAGACTGAGCACATGAGCTCTCGGGCCACCGCAGGAGTTCATTCCACTGTTTGATTCCCGCCGGAAGCTGAAGGTCAAGTGTGGTATTAGAGTACAGCCACACACGAGTATGCCATTAAATGAAAACCTTCTGACTCAATTTTCTCTTTAACAACTGCAATAAATCAGAGGAGCACCACCGCTGAGCAGACTGGGCCTCTCACCCAGGACTCGCCAGCTGTTCCCAGCCCGGCCAGTTAGATCTCTATTGATTCTCTGTCTCGCTGTGAAACCACTATAACCATCTCACCTGTATGAACGCTAAGGTCACAGCACCGGCCCGAGTTCCAGTCTGGGTTCTGCCTCCGAGGGGAAAGATTTGTCTCACTCAGTCTGGGCTCAGGAGCGTGATGCCGCTGCTGAAAACGTCTGCCCTCAGCTCGTTCTCTCCTGCTTCAGCTCCTGTAGCTTCACCTCTTCCCCCCCCCCCTCGCCACGACACATCACTGGCATCGACCCCACTCTCACACCTCACACACAGACACACACTCACACACAGACACACACAGACACAGACTCAAAGATTAAGCATGGCTGTATCAAAAAGCAGGATACGGAGGTGAAAATAGGGCTGGACGATATGGCCAAATAATAATTCCAAATAATTATCACAATAAATGTCACATTATATATTTAGGACCGATTTCTGCTCCTGAGTGACGGTTGTAGTTTTAAATTCTTTACGAGCAAAGACAAACACTTCATAAAAAGGTAGAACATTATGTGTTTTACCTCCTAGCTGAGCACAATGCATGAGAAATCTATCATTATATATTGAACTTTTGTTATATTGACATAGATGAATATGATATTGTGATAATTATTAATATTTATTGCAGAGCCCTAAGAGATGGATGGATACAAGAATATGGAGCTACTGCCTGAAGCCCACTGACCAGCAGGGCCACAGAACTAGATAAGAAGGCCCTATAGGCACAGAAGCTTATATTAAAAATGAAATATTCAATATGAGAAATTTCATATCCCGTAGAGAACTCAGAGACTCGTAGCTCCCTTCTGAAACAGTCCCCTTATGAAACCACATTTAAATTCACTAGATCCAATTTTTATTTGGATCTGTACCAAACTTCCTACACTCACAAACATCAGTCCCCTGAAGATCCATCAGTTAATCTCTGAGAAATAAAGTGGTTCCTTTATCTTGGTAACTAACAGACAAAAACGCAGAAGAACACATAAGTTCCTTGGGCAAGTTTTAGATACATCAGATATATAGAGACAGATGAGATATACGTGACAATCAGAGAGGAGAAAGAAAAGACTGCATTTCAACTGCTCACTCATCGTATGTCACAATCAAAGCCACAATCTGTCCCGAGGAACCTCTCCTGTCGAGAACAAGCTCATTTTACACTGCATCAGCCGGTTATAATCACACAAGACCAAAGTCCTGACTGACCCGAGAAAATCCTGCATCTTCATTCCAGACTTTACTGTGGACGTACTTCTGAAACAAGGCCAAAGGATAAAAAAAAAAAAAAAAATTAATATTCACATTCCACTTCCACCCAGCTGCACATCTCGGCCTGCCCGGTCAGGCCCTTTATGTGATATGATGAATATCCGGCTCAGGCCCGGGGTGTGTGCGGACCGGCTCCCACCTGTGCAGAGGTAATTACAGTTTACAGGAACAAAACCATAACTCTGAGAGAGAGAGAGAGTACACTGGTACCACACATAGACCTGCCTGATGTAGAGTAACACAACCACCCACCCACCCCACACACACACACACACACACACACACACACACACACACATCCAGAAACACCAGTCTAACGAAGCACAGATGCTTGGCCACACTTTGAGGGATTTATTGCAATCTAATAAGCATCAATGTGATTCAATACAACAAGGCATGTACATTTTTAACAGAACAATTTAAGACTCCTGGAATCTGTAAAACAGCCGTGAAAATGATTCAATATAGAAAAATATATTAAGTCCTATGTTAAGTCCCACAATCACTTTATCCCCACCAGCAAACAAAGAAATGAAATATAAGTCTCGTCATTAACCGAGTTACACACTCAGTCTTGGAATTGAAGAATCTTTAAGTGTTTGTATAATATATATGTGAGCTCAGAGGTAGACCACAGGGATTGAATAAACCACAGGGATTGAATAAACCACAGGGATTGAATACACATTTCCATATAACCCAAAAAGGCACAATCTGGGAAAACCTGTTTAAAGATAACAATTGGTGCTTTAAATGAAAATCAGCTGTTTAGACATGAAAACTGATCACAGATATTTTTAACAGGTTGAACTTCGTGACTGATCAATCTCCAGTATTATTATTATATCTCAATATACAGCCGGGGTCCAAAAAGTGCAACCGCTCCACCGAATATTATTATTAAAAAAAAAAACAGAACGCTTCACTTTCACGCATTCTGAGGCAAATCATCGACAGCTCCTATGACATTTATTGCACCGCCATAATATTTCTGGTTCTCAGAGTTTAGCTATAAAGCAGCCAGCAATCAGGAAGGACTAGAACAACTCTTGTGTGGTAAACATGTTTCTATGGACTTTGTTTTTTTGGAAGAACGCCAAGCTCTCAGGCTGATCTCTGGAACTCATCACAGTGCAATGTGTGTCATGTTGCATTTCCAGTCCAGGGTGTGTTTTGTGAATCACCCATGGAAACAAAAAAAAAAAATCCATTTAGAGAAGATCAGGAAGGAAGTGAAGCAGTTTGAAATCAACTGAGAGAAACGAAGTCTTCTGTGAATTGAAAAGACGTCGGACGGTTCTGAGCGACCGAGAGAAACTGACAAGGAGGGAAAATTTGGCTTTGATTTCAAACACGTATTCAAATGCTTTGCTGCACCTCCTCCGGTGTCCTCCCTAACTTACTATGCAAAACAGTCATTTGACACCGGCATCACTCCGCGACTAATCAGTTTCCAGAATCTATTCTAACCACTTTATCAACAAACCCAATGATTACCAATAATTACACACTTGTGCCGAGACGGATGCAAAGAAAATGCAGCTGCATGCAAAGCTAATTAGACAACGTCCATTAACATTTAAAATCCTTGGATTGTTGTTGTTTTTTTTTATCTTTCTTTTAGCGCGCCTGCATTAGGCTACAAGATGAACAGAGTTTCTCCTGTTGGAAGATTAAAGTTCTATAATTCTGCTGGTTTAGCGTATCCACGGTTGTCGTTTTGTTTCTCTTGCTGTTGCTCATCCCCTCGCTGCCTCTGTGTCTTCCTCATAGGCCCTGTTGTCATAGCGATGCTGATTCCTCTCTGGGCCGGAGCTCCCTGGGCCAGTCAGTGGGACGTCGTGAGGGCTTCTCCTCCTGCCACCGTGATCACAGTGACCTCTTCTGGCGAGTGATCGGAAATGCTCTCCTTCCTCTCCTCCTTAATCCCCAGTGCCTCCAGGATGTCACACTTGCACATGGGACAGGTCCTCCTCTCCAGCAGCCAGGGCTCGATGCAGGGTTTATGGAAGATGTGGTCGCACGTGAGCACCGTCACCACATCGCCGGCCCGGTAGGATTCGATGCACACGGCACACATGTGGGAATCGGACGTAGTTTCCTCGTCGCCCCTCTTGAGTGTGCGCAATTGGAGGCGGCTGATCGCCTTCTTGGCCTCGGACTTCAGCTTCCTGTCAGAGCTCTTCTGCTGTCTCATGCTGTACAGACGATTTGCGGAGATAAACACAAAGTAGGCGATTGAGGCTGCTGTCACAATGAAGAAGGCGATGGACAGGAAGTAAAGCCAGTAGGTGTCCATCCAGGGTCCATGGGGGCTGCCCACCGTAATAGTCATTTGCACATTTGTCCCATTCTCCACCAACTTGAATACCTCCAGGCCCTGAGAATTGCCAATCATGATAGCCACGGTGTCACCTGTACCCGTGTGAGACATATGAGTGGTGCTGTCGCCGCTGCCGTCCACATTATACACCACCACGCCAACTGCTCCGAGACTTCTGGCAGCATTGATCTTGTCGCTGAAGGTACAGTTGCCCCGTTTGACCAGGGCTATCCAGGTTGATGAGCTGGCATTACGGTTGTAGCCAGGATCCGGCCCACAGCCTTCGGGGTCTCTCGTGGGAAGCGCAACAACACCTGTGACTGTCTCCAGGGGAGAGTTACGACCATACACCCCGCACTCGCACCTTTTGTCCACGGTCTTGTTGTCTTTGTCAGCATAGCTTATTTCCACCTCGGCTGTCCAAAACACGAAGGCAGCTGAAAGGTGAACAAGCCCTGACAGACACAGCAGAAGCAGCAGAGAGTGTTGTGTCGTCTCGCCCATGGTAACGCTCTCCTGCAAACAACAGGCAACCTGTGTTAGCTTCTTTAGCTTCTTTCGAAAAAAAAATCCTTTGTTGCTCCTAGTTCCTGTTTTGTTCAATCCCCAGCGATCTGACGACTGCTACGGTTTCACCCAACCTGCCGTCCACGGTAATCTGATATGAGCCTGTGGTAACACAACACGAGCTCTGCGTCAGCCACTCACCTCTCGTTATCTTCCTGAACCTTGAACAGTGAGCACTCCTCGGCGAGGGCAGGGTGCTGGTATTCAACAAGTTGAAGTGCACGTAAAAACACAGACCTGCTGTTTCCAGAGCCAAGGAACAACGCACGAGGAGGCAACACGCGATAAGCCAGTGATATGGACGTGTGGCCATAGGTCAGAAACACTGAGCCAGACAGTAAAACTAAGAAAAGCTGCTGACTTCTCCTTGTGTAACGATGAGTAAGGCAACTGGACGGGTTTATCTGGTCTGACTGGTTTCCTTCCCCTTTCTGTTTGTGACCGACCTCACTGTCAAAAAGCAAAGTGACAAGTGTTACTCCTCCACCTACGGCTCTTACACTCCAATACACTAAATATAGGTGTTCACCTTATACCTAGAGGCGTATTCCACACAGCCAGCATACCAGTGACAACTGAGCTGGGACAGACTGGTGTCAAGTTTCAATTGTATCTTCTTACTCTCAAGTGAAAGCGCGCACACACACACACAGACAGACACAGAGAAGCTTCCACTGACAAATGAGATGGAAAAGTTTCCTGCCACACACACACACACACACACACACACACACCGCCATTGAATAATATATCTCACTGGCACAAAAATCTGTAAATAAAAGAGAGCCTGGTATTTATTCTTACTTCGGCTCACACGCCTTGATAACAGGAACAATGAGGCTGCTACGACCTTTAAGTCCCTGAAACTGAAATAATTGCCTCACACACGGCAGAAAGTCAAACACCATGTGAGACCTGTACCTGCACCGTATTATCTAAAGATGGAAAATGTTTCATTTTCCACTATAAAAAAATATTCCACCACGAGGAAGTGAATTCATGGATCACATTTACAAGATATTCTCTCAGACTTTGTGCTCCAATAAAAGCAACTGCTGGTTTGGTCCAAGATAATAACCTGCAGCAGTAATGAGTTCAAAGTTACCAGAGCCTAAAGTTAAATAAATTACTTTTTTTTAAATTAAAAATAAAGCTATAATTACATTGCATATTTTTGTATGACTCTGTCCATGTTATTATCTATTTCCTCAAGTCGTGTTTATTGATTTGTTTATTTAATGTTGCTCACACACACACACCACTACAAGATGACTTAAGAATAACATTTTCAAAACTAACAATTTAGTAGCACTTAAAATGGCACTTACTTATAGCACTTTGTAGTTTTGCTTTTTTGAAGAAATTGTATTTGTACCCTCGTGGTTGAATGCACTTAT
>CM031670.1:3831569-4086569 GCA_006182925.3 Reinhardtius hippoglossoides
CTAAGCAAAACAATTAGAAATGATTAGAATTAGAATTTTGAATATAAACAACATAGCTAACGACTAGTCTCTTGTTTTGCTTTTCTTAATTCAAACCAAACTCACTCGTTATTTACAACAAATGTCCCAGCTGGAGTTTGACTCTATGTAAAACCTAGTGTGTGGACTTTGCAGCTTTCTTGGAGCGATGGCTGCGTTCCCCTGAGCCGGCTCTTTGTGAGTCTTGATGGTGTCGTGTAGTGGTGTTGTGATTGTTGAGCGAGTCTCTTGTGCCTTTACACTGATATATTTTTCATAGCTTGTACTACTTTAATTGATGTACTACAGTGTGACAATTGTGATATTCAGCAGGTCTGGAAGTAGAACGGCACAAAACACGTTCAGGGTAACATTTACTGTAGGAATCCATTTGATGGGAATAGAGCAGATCTTTGTTATGAGGATAGACATCCCCTTTAACGATTAGTATTTTTGAAGCACTCCTGTCTTTCCCTTTAAAGCTAACACACTTTACCAGGTTTTTGCTTTCTCTTTTTATACTGTGGCCAAAAAGTCTGTTTACACCAACAGATAGTTAATGAAAACTATCCATCATGCAGTTATTAGAGAGTAGCACTAATTCTTTTCAGGTATTTCTCACTTTCTTCCCTCTGCTATTTACATTAGCTGTAAATTGAATCCAGTTAAATCTCTACATACATACACTGTATACCAAACTGTTTCAATTTGTTGTTTTCTTTGGCAACGTTATTTGTGTTTGTGAATCAATAATACAAAATTAATAAAAGTGCCTAACATAGAAAACTACACAATGCTTCAGTGTATTTTGTTTTTACATCACCACAGAAATACTGAAATAACTTTTAGCTTGGTTACCATTAAATAATTAGCAAATATTATCATGCTTCATCAGGGACTTGGAACCTTAAAAAAAAAAAAAAAATCTCATGACAAGTAATATTTTTCTACGATTGAAGTAGAAATGAATGAAATAATCTAACGTGACATTCAGAGGCCTCCCTTCTTCTTGTTTGCCTGTCAGGGAGAAGAAAACTTAATTTTTCTGCTGAGGTAGGTTTTTGATGGACTTTTTTAATGTTGTAAAAAGCAGTGTTTCAATGTTCATGTTCAATGCAATGACAAAGGAACAAATGATGAGTAATAAACCTGCACAAAGTATGACGCAGACACCAGAACTCTGTAAAAACGGTGAAAAAAGTAGTGTTTTAATACAAATTGCATGAAATCAGAGTTTCACACAAAACTCCTCACAAATATGTCACTGCACGGTTAATAAAAACAGAGATATTCACTAAAATAATGACAGACCCTCCACACTCTTCATTGATGGATTGCTTTGGTCTGGCTTTACTCGTCACGGATTGTTTATGGAAGCTTTGCTCTTATTGGCTACAAGCAAGAGCTCATTAACATGTGGAGACGCAGGTGTCAGGCCTCATGGCTGAGAACAAACATGGTGGCTGTCAAGACAAGAAGAGTTGATGTGGAATATGAAACGTTCCTGCAGAAATGGACAATCAGTTCTGGCATCACAGGAAATGTTGTTTTTCTCTCTGGGCTGCGAGGAAACAACAGAAGCAACAACTACTGCCAGAGGTAAGGATTCGTTCCAGCGAGGTGTTTGGAGCTAAAACCACTGGTGAGCAGAATCATCATCATCATCATCATCGTCATCACTACCATCTGACGTCAGATTCCTCGCCAAAGTAAAGCACCAGTGGTCTCATCAGAGAGGTTAGAGGTCAAGTTTAGGTGTTGAAATAACACAACAAGTGAGGGTAGAGACACAAACAAGTACAACATATAATATGTGCTTGTTTTAAACGTTGTTGATGTTATTCAGCCTAAAGCACCACTGTGTCTAGATATAACCTCACAGAGCTGCAGGAGACCATTGTTCTTTATAAAGGCCTGAATCTCTATTTTCTCATTCAGCATTTTACTACGAGCCGTGTTGTTCTACATGACGACAGAAACTTCTGCCAACACATTATTTTACATGAGAGGTTTCAGGCTTTGTGTTTTTGTCCTTACTTTTTTTCATTGGTTTGAAATTGATGACATGTGGCGTCACACATTTCTGCACCATTCAGGATTTACAGAGTTTTTTGAATGCCAGATGATCAAATCATACAACACAATGTATTAATCATGAAGGTAATTTATGATCAGGCAGATTTTCTGTTTTTCTGAATTAAATGTGTTGATGGCTGCTCATTCAGTCCTTCATGTTTCATGTTGCATTGACATACTGAGCTGTGGGAGGGGGGGGCTCCAGGTCATACAGTATATGTGTGTTTTTAGCTCCCCACACTCTGCCCCTGTGGGAACAGCTCGGTTCATGTGGTTTCACTTTCAGTACAATCAACCCAGGAATGAGAGCGAGGAGCTCTTTGGCACAGAGCTCTCACTTTTATCTTTGAACTCGTGCCTCTGTTGATTTGTCTCCTTCTCTTTTCTTTCCCTCCGCGAGATTTATTTTTCATTAAAGCTCTTCAGCAGGATGCTGAGCGCAGACGTCAGGGCTATGTCAGTTAGCTCATTTCAGATAAATTCATGGCATGCACGGTGCCTGAGCACGGGGGAATTTTCCATTTAAAAGGTACAATATGGCAGAATTGGCCTTTTGCTTTTGATAATCAAGATTACTAATGCTACAAAGAATATCATTTAAAACGACCCTCGAGCGGAACTCAAAGCTTGTGAGTGCGAGCTAATGAATCCCTCGTCCTATCCTGTGTTCACACAAACACACAACAGGCACACCCCCTCAAATTGATACAAGACTTGTCCTGGGTTTGATTTCGGTGAGGAACGCTTGCTGGTTTTAAGTGGCAGCCCTCCCGCCCCTGCACTCCTCCTCCTCCTTCCTCGGTTTTATGATTCCCTTTTTTGCGGTTTGCACTGAATAAGCTGTTCTCAGCAATCATGGCAAATACAATTCAATCTGTTGGTAGATCTCTCTTTAATCTCATTTCCAGGGTCCTAATCAGTTCCATACATCCACTTGCGGCCATTTGGTTAACCGTCGTAACCCCTTCCCCGGCCGCAAAGAATCCCATCTTTATAAAATTCGTCATCCCCAGAAGGATCAGAGATGTTATTTATGTTGGAGTAAGCCCCGGCCGTCCACCACATGCCTCACGAGTGGTAAACTGGCTGAGGAAGCAGCCGGGTGGTTATATACACATCAGATACACGCCCACATCTTTGCTTCCAGTCCTGTGAGCTGTCACGAACATTTGTTATCTGCAGTCCTCCACCTCCGCAGCTGCTCCTCTCTCCTCCCGCTCCTGCTGTGCCTTCTTATCTGAACATGCAGTAATCGCCAGATTGTTTTGTTGCCGTGACGACTCCACGTGTCAAACTGTTTTTTCTCAGCCTCTTTTCTTCTCTTTCTTCATCCTTCCTGTCCTACATGGACAGATTAACCTGTGTGGGGGCCCCAGAGCCTACATTTATTTTCTTCTAAAAACCTGGCACTGGAGTTGCTGGTTCGTTTCCCAGCTGCTCCGGTCCACACATTGAAGTGTCATTGGACAAAACACTTGACCCCAGACTGCAGCACATCGCACAGAGCAGCAGTGTTTAGGTGTGTTCGTGTGTGTAAGTGGATGAATTTGACAATTAGAATTCATCCACCCGATAATCAAACGACCAATGAGAACATGGTGAAACTGGGACATTTCGGGCCCTTTGAGTTCTGAGAGGCTTTCCATCCCTCACTCCACTCCTTCCTCTCGTCTCTCATCCTTCCTTCCTGGTTAATTCCGCAGGTCAGGTCAGTCCAGAGGTCTGTGGCATATTTGTCTCCCTGGTGTAATTGCTAACTATGTGTCTGTCACTAATAGGCCATTACCCAGGCGGTACTGTCCGGCCAGCCCGTGAGGCCACGCTGAGGGCAGCAAACACGAGGCCGGGGGGGGCCCTCTTTTTTTTCATTAGTCCCCTGAGGAAGTGGACTGCTCTTGGCTCCGGGCCGAGACAGGCGAGGCCCTCCTTTTAATGTTTTTGCAGAGCTCCGAAGCACTTTGTTGCCTCAATAAAGTTCATTTATGGGATAATAAGGCTCTGGAGGACACATGGTGCTGATTTGACTTGAATGGTTTCAGCCTGGGTCACATTCCTAAAACCAGCTCGCTTGTCTCTCTGCCTGTTCTCCATCTCTGCCTTTTATTTCATCTCGTTTCTTCATCTTTTTCCACTTCTCACCTTTTCCTCACCTTTTATCCCCTGTACTCTGGATCCGCCGTCGTTTATTATTCTTCTTTCTAACACTTTGGCTGTGTAACCGCCTGATCCCGGGTTGACCTGGGATTTGCACACCTGGGAATGAGTAGCAGCGAGGGGGCAGGGGGCCCTCTCATTTCCCAGGATTTATTCCAGAGCTTTGAGGGGGACGGCGGCGGGGGGGGGAGGAGAGGAGAGGCGATCAGAGGAACGAAGAAAACCCCCGCAAGCCCCGAAAACCTGGCAGAAGGTCGAGCTTTACATTCTGAGACTACACCAGAGCCGAGTGCCCCGGACACTTGGGTCATGTGGAAGGTGTGGAAGTACATGTTTGGGATACGTGCGTTTAAAACAGATGTCTGAGGATGAGTTGAAACGCACACGCACGCCTCCACGTCTTTTTTTATCTCCGTGGTTATTACACACGAGGCTTACGTAAGCGCTGGCTGTCTCTCCCTGAAACCCAGGAAGGACATTGTACACCGCTGTATGCTAAACGGCTTCATCTGAGTTCAATGTTTTTCTTTTCCCTCGTTAGTAGTCGGTTAACCACTAATGCTGAGTGTATCTGCTCAGCTTTTCTTCCTCCCTCCATTGACTTAGCGAGAAACAGATGGAGCGCAAACCGCCACATCTCCCTCTCCCCTCCGACTGTCATCCTTCCCACCGCCTCTCTTACAGTAATCCCTTGCTCTCAAACGGAAAATCGCCCCAGTTTTGCATGTCTGTTTGTGGCGTAACATACGAGACAGTGCGTGTGGTTTAATAGGATAAGGCTTTTGGGGTTGCTGGGTGCTTGGAAACATGGCAGAGGCCACTTCTGGTCGCTTCAGTCATCTTAAAGACATTAGGCCCGAGGGTGTTAGCTTGAGCTTGTTAGCGCGGTTGGAAAAGGGCTGTGTTTGATTCCGCGATGAGGACGGGATGAGAAGCTGCGAGTCTGGAGGGCTGACGCTGATTTGATGTTGGCGTTTGGGAGTTGCTCCGTTTTCAGTTGCGGTGACTCGGGGATGTCGTGCTGGTTGGGAAAGCCACTTCAGCCAAACCGACCCGCCGACGTGAAGGATGCCTCAGAGCTACAGCGAAGATTTATTACATTTAAATGGGATAAGTTTACGTTCAGATAGAGAATTGAGCTGTGTGGATATTTAGGCTTTGACGTCCCGCAGCTCTATTTGGGGAAAAAAAGATTTAGCTGTAATTGAATGTATCGCTTCAACAGCATTTTCACTGTAGGAAGGCCAGGACCCACAATTTAGGACAGATGAAAACTGCATTTGGAAATGAGTGGTCACTGTTAAACCCCATTTCTGTTTGTGTATGAATTAAAAAAAAAATCAGGATACAACAATGCTTATTAATTAAAACACGATAGTTGTTTTCAGACATGAACTCAGAACAACACCGAAGCCTCTGGAGCGTTCAGGTGAGGGGGGGGGGGGGGGCGCAGCAGGCGGAGACGTGATGAATTACTTCCGCTGCAGAGATCGTGTCTTCAAAACGTCAAATATTGTCGGCTTTCAGAGTTGTCATGTCCGTTTTCTACATGTGTGACACCCCCTTTTTTCATTCTTAGATATTTGTATTCTTTTTGTTTCCTCCTTTTTGTGTCTGTCTCGTGTTCGACACATCATCACGAACACACACAGAGGAACACTCCAGAGAATGTCAGGAGATTATCCGAAAGTTCAGTCCAGGGTTGAAAGTGTCTTATCTTCTTTGTCTGATCTGTAGACAAACAGAAAAAGTTAATAATATCATATTGTTTTACATGGTTTATGTGCTGGAGTGTTCCCACAGCCAAGCTAAGGCTCCAGCTCGGTACTAACTGTTCAGTATTGATCGAGTATTCCGTTGATATGAAAACCTCGTTAGCAAAAGCGTGGAGTCTCTGTCCGCCCGGCAAACAGAGCTCCCATGTTCCCTCTCTTTCACTTCTGGCCTCTGCCAACTCCCGAGGGAAGTATCTGCCTGCTCAGCCTCTAAACGCCGTGTCCACCGGCTAGTTAGAACACTAACCGCGGCTGTTTCCCGGTCAGTGCTCCACAGGATGTGTAAAGTGGGTTTTTTAGAACTTTTTTTTAAACTAAAAGCAGCTGCCGACTGCGACCAAAACATATGAGATCAATAAGAGGGGATGAAAAGAGGGGATTTTCTAATCCGAAGCTTATGAGCTGTGACTTGATGTAAAGATCCGTAAAAGCAGAGGAAAGCTGCAGACTCAGGTGAGATCTCAGGAATCGGCCGCTACACGGTACCGATCCGAAAAAAAACAAACAACTGTTATATAACTTATAATCCCAGCTGTATGCTACTAACCCTGTTTAGACGTGATGATGCTATCGTTGCTGTACGGCCTGGCTCAGGTTAAACCTTTTTGAAGAGCACAAAGCTGAAGTCTGTTTTCACTTGTGGGATTTTCCAGCGTGAAATATATATTGCCAATGTTTCTGACATTTTAACGCAACATGACCAGAAATCACGTCTTCTTCGACCCGCTCTAAAAAAAAAATAGTAACCTGTCAGTGGTAGTACTGCTGTTTTGGAGAATGATGATGATGATGAAGTGATTTCTGGGACAGGAAAGTATCAGTTTTTATCTTTGTGAAACTGATATACTTTAAAGACGTGCTATCGGATTGGTGCGTAGATTCACGTACTTGTCAAAGCCCCACACGGCATTTCTTTGCAGTATCATGGGGAATTAATACAGTCAGGTATAACTAGATATCTGGAAAGACGATTTGTGTTTTTGAAATATTAACGATATAGAAATCTCGTGTTCTTTAACCGACCCAGCAACAGTCCCTGTTTTATTTCCACTCAGTCGAACTCCGACTAACGTACAGCGTCCACGTCCTGGTCTAATTTGCCGCCTCTTTCCTGACGCGGGGTTGGCTTTCGGTTTTGCTTTGTAGTGAACTGATGATGATGAAGTGGTTCAGGGGGTTCATTTCCTCAACAGAGCTGGGATTTCAGTAGCCAAGGGGTCAAAAGGTCAAACACTCCACAAAAAACTCTTTCTTGTCCCAGCCGTGGTTTCAGAGTTATTGTCTCGCCGGGGCCTACAGTAGATTAATTACTCAGACTGACTTCAAATCAACTTTATTGGACGCGGTGGTTGGTGGTTAAGAGCTGAGCGAGTTATACGAGGCCATATTGTCACACACCATCTAATTAGACACGTAAAAAAGGAAAACTCTTTTCTTTGGGCAGGAGTTCACAGGATGTAAACAGGCTGTAAAACGTCTGTCTTCGTCTTTTCCTCTCGTCTGCGTTCGTACATTTCGAGACAAAACTCGTCGGGGTTTAATTTTGCCAAATAAATGTTTGGATTTTCTTTGTGCCAAGTTTTAATGAATTGAAGGCAGAGCTCAAATATTCATGGTTTATTACTGACTTATATTCAGGGGGTAATATTATACTTTTTACTTGATTGTACTGCATATATTCTATGTTATATTTAATGGTAAGATGCACGTCATACAAAAGTCTTTAGTGCGCTCGTTAAATTACAATGTGAAACCAAAACTAACCGGATCAAAAGCAACCGACACGAACCTTGGTTTCTACTTTCAGGTGTGAAAACAGACATTTTCCACCTTCACATTTATCTTAATTTCATAAAAATTATGTTTTCATCAAACGCCTGCATGACAGAAACTGAAAACGGCTTGTTTTGCAGTGTCGTCTGAATTGTATGTCTTGATTACATCATTGAGTTCAGTGTTTCTAAGTCGGATATACTTTTATAATCTGCTTTTCCATCATCGCTAATGTCAGGTCATGCCCTTGGGTCTCTTGAAGGCGATATATCAATTCAAGCTATTATTATTATTATTATTCTGTGATGGTTGGAAAAGGTTTCACTCCACTAAATGTCTTCAGAGAATGAACTGTTCTCGGCTTGCTCCACTTTTTAAGTCTACCTGGAATTTAAGATGATTCCACACAGTGAATGTCACATTCTTTTAATCAGGGACTCTAACCTTTTGATGTTCAGGCAGAAAAAGACACGTCTTGTCACTTAACCTCATAACGCCTCCTCCCACTGTGCAGAATCCGTATTTAATTGATGCCCTTTTCTCCTCATTAGGGACAAGTTGAGGCTCAAAACACAGAGTGTTCTTCAAATTGTTGCTTTCATCGCAGGAGACTGAAGTGTTCGTGTCTCTGTGATCTCGGCCTGGTTGCGAGTTGACTGCCTCTTTGAGCTTTGATGCAAATTCACAGTGATTGGAGGTTTCCGCCATTCCAGTGTGTAGTCTCGTGGGAAGTGCTCCTGTTCACCTGATCTGGGTTATTTGTCTTTGACGATCTGCAGAGGCGTGTGTGAGTGTGTGTGTGTGTCTGTTGTGTCTGTTGGTGTGTGTTTTCACAGTCGATTGTGTGTGCAAGGAAGCAGGCATCTCACAGACCTGACTTTCATGGCCTCACTTCAGAGAGAGCTTTCCCCTGCCAAGATATCTCGCCCTTGGGGAGACCAAAGGGAAATATTTATATATCATCCGCACAACTAATATTGAAGCCAACATGTGAGGTCAAAGCCATTCGATGGACAC
Source organism: Reinhardtius hippoglossoides (assembly GCA_006182925.3). Classification (NCBI taxonomy): domain Eukaryota; kingdom Metazoa; phylum Chordata; class Actinopteri; order Pleuronectiformes; family Pleuronectidae; genus Reinhardtius; species Reinhardtius hippoglossoides. Next base: position 3,840,383 of record CM031670.1, read on the forward strand.
CCTCGCCAGAAATGTGCAAACACACCTCCGAGGCCGCCCGCCGACCCGCTGGAGTGTCGATGCAACCACATCTCTGACCCACTTATCCGTCTTATATATAATACACACAATTTGGACCTATTAATACCAACATGCTCCCTCTGGGACTGTGAGCTGCTGCCTGCTGCCGGAGGATCAAATGTAAACATCTGGTACTTCAGCGACGAAAACAACTCCAGCATCTAATCTCAGCAGCCGCTCGTCGCGACACTGCATCTGTTCTTTGTTGTTTTTCTAGTTCCTGTCAGACCCATTTGATTTGATCGTCACTTGATGCCTCAGATGGTGCCGCGCTATCAGCTGAAGCAGTGTTTTCCTCAGTTTTGTTGTATTATATATTCCATTCATCTGTTATCTATACTGCTTATCCTTCGGGGGAGCTGGAGCCAATCTGACATTAGAGGAGGGGTGGGGGCGCATCCTGGACAGGGCATCAGCATTCAGGGACAACCGCTCACATTCACACCTACGGTTTGAATTCAGAGTCGTCTCCAATCAACCGGACAACAATCTGCACGTCTTCCGACTGTGTGAGGAAGCACCTGCAGGAAACACACACAACACAGGGAGAACATGCAAAGTACACATAAATGATAAAACCGATAAAAAATAAAATTGTCAATAATTCCCAGATCAAGTGATGAAAACCTAATGACACAGAAATCTAGACTTGATAGATTTAACCATAACATTTGATATAAATCTGCGTCTTTACATCGTTTTGTTTGTTTATGTACAACACAATTTAATATCTTTATTTATAAAGCACTTCTCAAAACAAAATAAGAAAAGAATAACACTAATCACCACCTGTTACAATAATAAATACTAGAGTTAAGAAAAATCTGGGAAAGGCTACGATAAATGTACATTTTGAGCTTTACATTTGAGAAATGTTTTGTTCTCTTGAATTTAAAAAAAGAGGGGACTTTCATCTTCAGTTTAATGACGTCCACAAATTAATTTTATACAAACGCAGACTGTAAATTAATGTACATTTTACCTCCAGGGGAAGAAGTGCTACAGGTGCAACATTTATAAAAAAAAAAAAAATTAAAAAAAATTAATAATGAAAGGACCCATTAATTCCATTAAAAAGTAAATGTCCTCAGAAGTGGTTTTACTCTACTTGTGCAGGTTTACGGTTTTATTTTTGACGAGTGCATATTATAGTGATAGGTTTTCAGTTCTATCCCAGCTGCAGCATCAGTCCTAACCAGCAGAGGGCAGCAGAACCCCACCTGTTCACTGCTTGATGGCGGCGAGCTCCACTTTCAAAGCAGCAGAACGAGTGGATTGATCCAGTGGTGGCGCCGTCACCCTCACTGGAGATTGTGTTGATGAGGGATGAGTTCAGGGAAGCAGCATCCATCAGTGCCGCTGCAGGCGCTCAACCGTTTTAATTATTTACAATCGTTTTCACAGATTTCATCATTGTTGTGAAACACGCCCTGATTCTTGCATGAACGCCAATCTGTGGCTGTTTGGGTGTTTCCATAACACGACCAGATGATTTTCACACGTTGACCTTTCCCCGCTCGGAGACACGGGTCAGATGGAACGTGAGGACGATGCTGACGTGCGCAGAGGCCGTAAATAACCCGGCCACCTCTGAGACCAATTCACTGAAAAGTGTGATTTCTGGATACAGGAAGGACAGGAAAGAGGTTGTGGGTAGAAGAAGAAGAAGAAAAAAAGAAAACGGGTAGTAGCTGAGCAGAGTAAATGAAAAGAGGATTCTTGTTTCCAGCACTCTTGTTATTGCAGCCTGTTCTGGCTGTCAGAGGACCTGCCTGAACCCTGACCTCTCTGCCAGCAGCATGAGGAAGTGGTTAAACAGACTCATAACAAGAGAGCGAGGGAGAGAAGCCGAGGCGGAGGGGAGAGAAGTGCTGTTTCTTTGGCACGGCACCTCAGGCCGCCGGTTCCTGTCCCTCGCAAACTCTGTGGGATTGTCTGCTGACGACCCGGCTGCATGTTTGTGTGTCGACACTAAACCGCATCTCCTCGTTCCCTGAGAGCGGGTGACCTCATTCCGCGTCTGAACGCCGTGCTCTCATGAGAAAAACGGGCCCCCAATCCCATTAATTCAACCACTCTCCACTGACCATGTGGCTGAAGTGCAGATGGATAAACCAGGCTGCTGCTCCATTGCACTCGGGCAGTTTCACGCTCATAAACGCAGTCAGGGCTCAGTGAAAGCACAGTCATCCCGCCCGCCCAATCCCTTCATGTTGTTGTACCAAAGTGTGTGTGTGTGCGTGTGTGTGCGCGTGCGTGTGTGTGTGTCAGCAGTCTGGAGGGGACATGCCAGATGTCAGTGCTCCGTCTTGGAGCAATTAAACCGGTTGTTATGATGAAAGAATTTATTTGCCATTTGTTTCTCCTGCTCCAGACTAATTGAGTGATTGAGATCTTAATTAGATTAGCGCTGTGTTATTTTTCTTTTTTTTTCCACCTCCGTTCTCTCTCTCTCTCTCTCTCTCAGCCTCTTTAATCCCTCATTTGTATTGAAACTCCGAACTGTTAAAGTTATACCTCTGTGGTTAAAGTCTTCTGTGTGCGGAGCTGGAATAGGAGCCGACTGCTGCAGGTACTGAACCACTGTGAGTGCTGTGATCAGGGATCAGGTCCATTCTTGAGCTGAGAAGAAAAAGCTGTGTATCCTAATGGGCCCTTGAATCTCACCTGCAGGGATCAAACCATTACCGTTAATCTTTAGTTACTATAATTACCTTCACAGTAACGGATATTTAGTCCCGACGTCTGCACTTAACACAACAAGTGGTCGACCTGCGATTAAAAAAATGAGAACACTAAGTTTCTGTACCAGTAGTTTTTGAACATTAACTGCACATTTTTAACAACACTGCATTAATATTATATTTTTTAATTCGTCACCTGTAATTAATGATGTTCAGATACAATTTCTCCTTCTCGATACCGATTCCAGTACCTGGACTTTGGGTATCGGCCGATTCCCGAGTACTGATCCGATCCAGTGCGTTTAAAAGTACAACTACTTGTCTAACATATTCTAACAGCTCTATGTTACTAACCCTGTGTGAAGTCATGACTTGATGTGGCCTGGCTCAGATTAAACCGTTTGAAAAGCAAATACAACACAAAGAACAAATGACAATACAAATTCTTTCATTGTCTAGTTTGACAGTCAGAACTGAAATAGAACACATTCATTCGAAAAGAGCTGGAAGCTGACGTCTTGCAACCGGGACACACGTCACCTTTTGCTTCAGAGACTTTTCAGCCCAACTTCTGTTTTTACAGCAGCAAAGTGATTTCTGGGAAATGAAATTTCAGATTTATCTGGGTGACACGTATAAAGTTTGCTTCATAGAGTTGCGTAGTTGCGGATTTTCCGGACCCAGCCTCTCCAGAGACGTTCTGGTGCTGGTGTCGGAACACGTCTCCCTGTTGTCACGCACAGTAGAAGTTCATCAGCACTGTTTTCACAACTGCATGTTGGGACCTCCGCCAAGCAGGTCACGTTTTCTTTTTTTGTGGAATAGAACAAGAAAGAACCCAATTATTCTGAGGATATTATTTTATTATTATGTTTTTTTTTGGGGACATTTTGCTTTGTTTTCCCAGGAAATGATTCACGGATCTTGATGGGGACAGATTCTTACAAATTTGAATTTGGTGCAGATCCAAATACAAATGTAGATCCAGTGGATTTATCTTTTATGAAAAATGAATCAGACACGTGTAGTGATGATATCTATGAACAGGTTAAATTCAATTGGAACATTTCTTTGTAAATGTGATAATATCTGACATCAATATGCAATCTGGGGATTGAGCAGCCGATCAGCCTTGGTGGAGGTGTGTGCTCTGAGTGTGGATCTTGTTTTCTATTAAATTCTATCAAATATTTGCAGCTTTTAGCTTCACGTACCCATAATTATTTTTGGACTCGCTTTGACTGAAGATTCACCAGATTCACACATTTGCATCCGTTTTGGCAAATAGGAAGAGTCCTGGTCCTAAATTCTGTCCACAATGCCTCAGCTTCCTGTCCCACAACATCTGCTCCAATCATCCTGAAAACCACTCAGCACGGCGCCTTGTGGATTACAGCATCCATATGTCGACAAAGAGACGGAGGCAAACACTGCCTGTGAGACGCTGCTGCTCTCCGAGGTTCCTGAAGTGGCCACGAGGAAGTCGTTCCAGCTCAACACCATAAAAACAAACCCCGATGCAGCCTTTACCTCGCCGGGCTTTAAGTCGTCTCTGTGCTCCAACACATTTGTTTCTTGTGTCTCTCTGTTCCAGAAACCAGCCGAGTTGTTTTGCATTCTAGTTCCTTGCGAGACATCAGTTGGGTAAAAGCCATACATTATTTATCCATCGGTTGTTAGTGGAGATCCTCTGGATGCTAATAAACCCCTGCAGTGTTTGATCTCCTCGGTACCTTCGGGCTGAAAACAGTTGATTGTGCCTGAGCTGTATTTCAAAGGGGCTCCGCTATCTGCCGTCTATTTATTTGATGTATGGAACTGGTGCATGTGTGGTTTGACGGAGGTAGAGTTAATAAAAAGCTTTCTGACTGTTTGATTATACAGTCAACGTATAGAAATGACAACCTGTGCGTTTGTAGAACAGACGTTTCAGTAGGAAACCGGATTAGTCATTATTACTTTGTGTTTTCTTCTCGAGCAGCAGTTTGACATAAAGGTCCTTACAGCTGTTTGTCTTGAGCACTTTAACAATGAAGGCAAATATTACTTTGTGAGAAAGCTGTGTAATTCTCTCTTTCAGGAAGGAGGTTGGTTTTCGTTCGCACCACACACGGAGGCATCAACCAGTCACTGAACACTGGGCCTCAGTCCTGTAAGAGCTCATCCACAGGTTATGTCTGGACGAGGAAAGAACAGTTTCGGTGACACGTTTGTTTCCTACACGGACTCGATTCCACTTAACGGCTGGTTCTGGTTCTCTGCATCTAATTTGTTATTTTTGGTCGGTGGGTGGGGGGGGAGGTTCATGATTATAACTATCCAGCCCCCGCTGTGCCACAGTGCGGTGTTTGCTCTCGGTGAGTGACGAGGTCGGAGCCCAGACGCCCGACATCAAGCCCTACGTTTTCTGTATTCACACATTAATCTTTTCCACATGAGCCGGCCGACTGAAACACACTGTATATATATATTTCACCGAGATGTTTTTCTAAGTCTGCGATAACATTATACCACACTCTCTTTAAATTATTTCCTCCTGCGCTTGTCAGAGCTGCCACTCAAGAGCCGGGGATGGCTGCCACAGGAGAGAGAGTGTGTGTGTAGCGGACAATCAAAGCTTTCACACTCTGTGGACTTTTATGTTAGCATTACAAGGTTAATGTTACTGTGGGCCGGAGCTCCAAAACCAGCAGGTCGGTGCAGGCTGCGGATGATTCGTCAGTGGAAATCACACGCTCGCTGGAGCAGCTCTTCATAATTGCCCCACAACACTGACACACTGGCTGTTGATGAACTCTTCGCTGCTTACCACAAGGTTTCAAATGGGGAAACAGAATAAAACCCAGTTCAGCTCAGTTACTTAGCACCCGATCGAGTATTTTGGATTAAAAAAGCAGCAGTGTATTGGGAGGGAATGCTGAGTATTATCGGCATCTGGTTGATTGTTATTGCAATCATGTCAACACGTTCACACACACACACACACACACACCACACACACACACACACGCCAACCTGCCTCCTGCACATTAACTTCCAGCTCAGTCAGATTGGCTTAATACATCCACCAACTCCGCAGGGAAATTACTCGCAAGCCGAGTATTGGCAGACCTCCGTATTGTTTCCCCCTCAAAGACATATTACTTATGAATCAGAGGGGGAACGGGGGGGGGGGGAAGACTGTTATTAGAAAGAGTGAAAGTTATCAGAAAAAGTAAAAGTGAGACTTTAGCACTGGGAAGTGGGGTGGGGGGGCCTAAGAGACTTGTAAAATCTATTCCAGCGTTTTCACCAAGGAGGTCGGAGGCTTTTTAAGATCAGACGGTAGCACAGGCTGCGCCGCCGCCGCCGCCGCCTCCTCCTCCTCCTCCGGACCACGTGTTAACACTTCTGCAAACAGGTGAGAGCACAGTAAAATGTCTGTGTCCGTTCTGTGCGGTGTCAGAGTTTCACGAGGTGACGCAGGGGATCTGTTTCCTGTGCTAAAATTATCCACAGGCGCTGAAGGCTGCCGAGGCCCCGAGCACAGAACTGCATGTAGCGGTTCTCGTAGGGATGTGAAGTCGAATCAAGAAAGAATTTCATCATCAAACCACGAGTAAAAGGCTTGAAGGAGATGCGTCTGTTTCAAACATCGTAAACGTGACATAACATGGTTGTGTTTGTGGTGAATTTGAAGTAACGTCTGGGGAAATCACGACTCCTGTTGTGACCCACAAGTAAATTATGGATGCAAAACTATTTCTGGCCAAAATAACTGTAATTTACGACCTAAAGACAGATTGTGAGGATTCTACAGTTCTTCATATCAAAGCATTTTCTATTAATCTCCAATAACTCATCTTCTAATCTTCTTCTAATGACTACAAAAACATTTGGCTTCAGGGATGTAAACATGTCTGTGCACTTCTCATTCACCCAATTATTTAACTTTAATTTTTGACTCCATGGGAAAATGGAAACAAATCTAAACATGTAACATAATATCAACCAAACACAGCTTTTGTACATTATGTTTACAACTGATTTAACATTTAAAGGTCAGTGTGCTCCCCAGTGTGCAAAGTGTAATTTCCCTCTTCATACCGTCCGGGCCGTAAGTGCAGTAACACTCAGGATCATTCACTCTGCGCATATTGAGCCAATTGTACTTACGACCACATTTTCGCAGTTTTGCATTTATTTGATGGGGCAGATTTAGCGTGAAAGAGTAAGAGCGTGCACGTGGGCTGAAGACTTAGCACATGAGGCACCAGCTCTACCAGGTGAGCTACTGTATACGGCGCCCTGAACCTCTTGATATTGAAAATACCAGGAATATCTGAAAATCTCCAACAAGAGGATGATGTTGTTCAGGTGAATTATTTCGTCGTGGCTGCTACAGCAACAAATGCAAAGTTAAAGTGAATCGCTGGAAACATTATGTGCAACTTAACATTTCACGACTTCTCTCGCGTGTGTTTAACTTCAAGGTCGTCTACTTCTCCGAGCTTAGAATGGGTATAATTAGAAGCTTGTGTGTTTTAAAGTGAATGTAGCCTGACGATGGCAAGTTTTCATCCTGGAAGTTAGACTTTAATGTCGGCTTGGGCTCTGGCTCTGAACCATGTAGGAAGTTGAACTTCCTAAAAAAGATCTGGTAATGAGAAGAAACAGCCTGAAGTGATTTTGTCTTTGTTTGATTAAAAGACTTCGAGCCAGGAAGCTCTGAGTCCGAGCTGCAGGCGGCTGGAAGAGGCTCCTTCATGCTCGTGTTCGCTATTTGTATAAACTCTGATATGTTACTTCTCTTATACCGCGGGGGGCCATTTTATTTATGGCCCAGGCCGAGTAGACCACCACGTCTGTGTTCACAAGCTCTTTCCACCATGAGAGCTGTAACAGGTCAGAGCTGCTCCAGAGAAGTTTCTGTCATGGGTTGAGCCCCAGACGGGGGAAAATGGCACTCTGGGGAACCACAGGCACCCATAAATATTCAAACCCAGAGAAGTTTATAGAGTTTGTCGTTAAGGATTTATGGTGGGCTGCAGAGGCGGTCATGGGGGGGGGGGTGGCGGCTGCGTTCTGGACTCCTTGCAGTGCCGGCGCTGCTGTTGAGAAACGGAAATAAGTGTTGAGATTCAGCGATCCAAACATCACACCCTACCAGTGAGAAAGTAATTAAGTCTGGTGGCGTTGGGAGGGTTTAATATTTCTGTTGAGTTGTTGCGTCACGGCGTCGGCCGATTTCCTTCCGCTCCATTACTTCCTGTCTTGTGAGGAAAACAGTTTTGTGGATTAGCATCTGTGTGGTGGTTTGAGGGGGTGAGAGGAAAAACCCCAGGACACGGGGTCGTCATGTTTATCCTTTTGACATCATATCGATGCACGGATGATACAACACTTGGGTTTTTAACTCTACCTGTCTCCGAGGGTGGATACCTCCGCCTCGGCTTTTGCTCATCTCGCCGTTTCAAAGCTGTACCTCCCCATTAATTATCTCGACTGTGGCAGCCCACCATATTGTTATTTGTCATGCCACAGTTTTATTATTGCACCAGTTTCAGCTCACACCCGCAAGTGGCTTTCAATGCAGTTCCTCCTTTACACATGGGAACTTGTCTGTACCTGTCACTCATAATCTGGTGCACGTGAGGGCAAAATTGTATAGAAACCCGTTTAGTGGTGTTTCGTGAAAAATGACTAACAAACATACAAAAAGCTTCTTGGTGGAGGAAAAAACTTCGATAACACATTAAAGTAAAGAGAACTGGCAAAGCACCATCTCGATTAAATACAGGCAGTGGCTATTTTTCACATTGATTCTTTAGTGTTGGAGCTAAAAAGAAAAAAGGGAACATGACATGTTGTTTCTGTGTAATTGTGTGAACAACCGAACCACTTTTAACTTTTGCGGAACATCGTGGGTTTGGGTCAGCATGTTTCACAACCGGCTTTTCACGCCCATGCGAACTCGCCACAACCACATGATGCTTAAACTAATACCTGACAAAATGACCACTTCAGCTCTCATTTCACAACCACTTCTTTTCTCGTCTCTCTACTTCCCCTTTTCTCGTTTCTCCTTTTTCGTCTCCTTCCTTTCCCTCTCATCTGCGTCCTCGGAGACGTCACCTCTCTCCACGCTGTCTCTTCTTACTCCACAAGGTCTCTTTCTCTTACTGGACTTTCAGTTATTTTCCAGGAGCCTCTGTTCGACCTCAGCTTCCCTTTTTTTGGGGGGTTTCACCACTCGCTCCCTCTGCTGTGTCATTTCAAGTCTAACCCACAACCAAGCTTTGTTGCGACAGCGGCATTTCCCTTGTAAAACTCTTGAGTCATCGGTGTCGCCACATCGCGCCAAGATAATAGTCATTTTAAAGGAAAAGGTCACACTGACGCTGTGCTCTCCAAAGATATTTTCTCTATTTAGATGGTTCTGAAAGCTTTTAGGAAATGATTTTGCAGTGGCTGGATACAGATTGCTACCTGGCAATTCTGATGTTACAGTGAGCAGCATGAGTGATGTTACCATCTCAGTGAGTGACAGGCAATTTATTAAAATAACTCCCTTCAAGACGCTGGATGTAACCTTTAATGTCCTGGTGTCTTTCCTCTTACAGTCGTATCTAAGCCTCTGTGTTTGCATGTGTATTAATATCAACTAATTGTGTGTGCACGTGTGTATTATCAATTAATCTGTTTAATGATTTGTTTTAAATAAAATAGCCATTGCAAATTTGCCATATTCCTAGTTGGCCTCTAAAACTTAAAGGAGCAAATTCGAAAAATATTTAAACCAAAACCATCAAAAGCAGCTTTCCTTTAAATTAATAACATGTTAGTTTGAGATAATTACAGTTTGAATGTTTTAATTAAAAAAAGCCACAGCCTTTGTGTTCACAGACACGTGACAAAGCCACCAGGGTTCTTCTTCTTCTTCATCTTCTTCTTCATCATCTTCTTCTTCTTCTTCTTCCCACAAGCCGCCATCCTCGGCAGTGTCGTGTGATCCCACCGGCATCCCAATAAAAAGCAGGAAGCTTAATTTCCTATCCTGCCAGAGAATCGCTCAGCCGTCCTCCCCTATCTTCACAAGCACTCACATTTAAATAAAAGAAGACGCAGAAACAAGGCCGATGTTACAAGAGAGTAAACAAGGCGGCCGTGTGAGGAATCCAGCCGCATTTCTGCAATATATATAAAAGGGGAATTGTTGATGTCTATCTCCCTGTGACAGATGGGGTTACAATAAAAGCTGGGCCAAAGGAGATGGGGGGGGGTTGATACCAGCTCAGATATATAAAAAAAACAAAAACAATTTAGGAATGCGACAGGCATGTGCTGCTCCCAGGCGTCGCTTCCTGAGAGAGAATTTCAGCATCTTAAGTACGGATGCCTTGACATATATATATTTGGTCTTTTGATGAAAATTGTCAGACTCTTAACAGAATATTCTCAATTACCGATATGTCTCTTCATACTGGAGACGTGTCTGTAGTAGAACTGATCTGGCAGTCATTAGTTCAATTCTTTATATCGTGCAGACGTGTGCACGTGTGTGTGTGTTTGTGTGTGATTTCCCTCACGAACCAATTGGCTCACTGGAGTTTGTGGCTGGATTTGTTTGCTAACTGGCAGTTTGCTAAGAGGAAGCATCCATTTAAAATGAACCAGTATTCATCACACAAAACACTGGACCAGTGCTGATTAAGGGCAACTGTAGAGATGTGTAATGAGTTAGCACCCGGCGCTGAAGGGAATTTACACCGCTGTGTTAAAAGGTCTCATTTCATTACCAGTAGAGCTAATGGGACTAAAGAGGGCTGTTTTCTTATGTGTCATTAGTTTCTCTTACACTCGCCCTGGTGTCTGAACACAGGAGGACTGAAAATAGACCTTTTCTGCTTTTCATTTGATTACATTTTTTTTCCGTGTGCCAGCCCACGAGTGAATATAAGATATTTGATGTTGTTTTGCCGTCTGTCTTTCCTGCACCCACTCCTCCATCAGTTCTTTCACACGCAATCATGCACATATACAAATGTGTACCCACACACTCTTCTTCTTAGTAACACACGCACGCACACATGCACAAACCTTGGAGGGGAAATGAGGCCGACCGCCCTCATGAATTCTTATTAAGGTGAGATTATTGGGACGGCAGCCCTTGCTTGTCGATGTCAATCATCGCACCTCATGCCAATTGCGATAAAAACATTTATTTTCAATCTGGCTTGAGGTCCAATTACTCGTGCTCTTTACTGTGCATGTGGCAGTGAAATTTAGATTCTCAGACCAACCAGGTCAACACATTTGGCTGTCAATCAGAATTTAATATGAGATGTCGATTAGTACTTGCAGCAGTTTGACAGGTGACTCAGACTAAGAAGGACACTACTTTCAGACCAGCCTCTGCTCCTGCCAGCGAATCATTTCTCCAAACACGCTCTCACTTATTCGTAAAGGTTCGTGCGTCCACCTCAAAACCCCCTAATTAACACCCGGGACCTCCAGAAAACGTCAGTTCTAGAAACTATAAAGTAAATTGGCCAAAACTTTCTTCATATTTTAACAGCCTCATACACACAGTGTGTCTTACAAGTTGTTAAAACAGTGTTTGGACTGGCAAAGGAGAAGTGATTTCTGGAAAAATAAAATTGCAGTTTTATCTGGGTGAAACTACTACATAATATATTTTTAAAGATGTGGTATCGGATCGGTCCATAGATTTGCCTACTGGCTGATGCCTGGTATTTTCAGAGGCATTAGTATCCAAACCTGAAAACCAGGTTACTCAATGAAAACGTGTAGCTAAGTTATTATTATGTACTGCTGCCGTGGTTCCATCTACAAATGACTGCATGTCTGACGGCTGTTTTCAACACGATGAGAGATAAAGTCAGTCTAACGTTTGAGTTTGTAGTCATATCTGACTGATGAATGGAGCCTTGCCACCGTAGGAACAGTGATTACAAGCCACCACACAACCGTGCACCCACACGTCTGTGCATCATGCGTTTGGTTCAGTACTTCAACACATCTTCACCTCTCATACCAGGAATCTTTAGATTCAGATATGAAACAGAAGAAGAAGAAAGGGCCTGTGCACATCTTCCTCCCTGTGTAAGTCCTCCCGGTCTGTCGGCCTCCATCTGTGTGCATGTCCATCAATAAGTCAACGTTACATCTGTGAGTTGCTGATATATTTATAGGGATTTCCCGAGGCTCTCTCTCTGCATGTTGGATGTTTCCTCGTGTTGCCGAGCGCTGTCAGGTGCTGCCTAAGTGTTACTGGGTGACATCTGACTCAGCCTAATGTTACATCTGAGTTATCCGTCGTGACTGTGGACTGTCTGATGACATTTGTCAGTATTTACTGTTGTAGGTAAACAAAGACTTCTCCCCCCCCCCCCCCCCCGACTGTGACTCAGAGTTGACAAGGGCACAAAGAGTTCATCCCCTGTTTGTTGGGAGCATGACCGGGGCCCAGTCAGACATGTATAGACTGTGGCAGGTTGTCTTTGTTAAAGATGGGCTGATAGAGACATTTCCCTGTGGATGTCAAAGGACAACTTCCCAGATGTGTCTGAGTGAAGTTGATTTTGTTGTTTTTGTGTCCTCCCTCTCTGTCTTTCTCATTTCCTCCTCTTTCATAGCCCTGCTTTCTTTTTGTCTGTCCTTTCAGAGAATGTACAGTATCACACAGTTAATAACAGCTTAGTGGGTTTGACCCGAGGAAGAATCCGGGACGTCTGTCACTTCAAGCTAACTCTGAAAGGCTTTCCGATCTGTTTAGTATCGGTCTAAGTTCTGGACTGATTCTGCAAGATAATATATATGAAACAGTTCTGTTGCACCCAAGTTCACGATGTAGTTTATATTCTCCAGCTGCCCCCATTAGTTTTGTAGATAGATTTCTCTGGAACAGCCTGTTTGTTTATGCTCTTATGTGGGGAAGGTTGTATTTGGTACGGACCATGACTCCTCAAGTTATTACTCCTTGTTTATTAATTCTCCACCAGTCATTCACAGAGTTAAACAACTTCTTAACGAGCTATAAGAAAACATCACGGGAACTTTGAGCAAGATTAGCGCAGTTTGAAATATTAACAAGGTTAATGAGGTTGCACAGAGGGAAATTAAAGGACAACCCAAATAGCTGGAGGTTTGGCGATTTGCAAAAAAGTTTCTGGTAGCTCAGGAGATCTGAAGTTAACCTTAAGATGTGAGCTGTCAGGCTACGTCCACACACACGTTTTGATTTCAAAATGCACCACTTTTGCCTTGTTACCGCTGAAGGATCGAGCCCCTAAATATGTAATTAGGGCCCGAGCACCAAAACGAAGCCCTTGATGGGTGGATGAACTTTGAAGAGGAAGACCGTCCGTTTCCCACCTTTAAGTTTGAACCTGGAGAAGACTTGGATGGGGTCGAACCGCCCTCGTCATGTTGCAAGCATAACTAACCCATAACAAAGAATAATAAATGTAAATTATGCTACACACTATTATTTATATAATTGATCAGAGTTTTCTCTATTTGTGTGTGTGTGTGTGTGTGTGTGTGTGGTCCTAGTATAACGGATATGTGTTATAGGGACCTAAATCTACAATGTAATGGCCTCTGAAGTCATGAAGATTTGTGTGTGTGTGGGTGTGTGAAGGAATTTTGGCATTACCTACACCTGTGACTTGCACCCATTGGACGATACTAGCTGTCAATCACACAGAATTCATGCCCCAATGCATATGGTGCTTCGATGTCCATTTAACTCTTAATGGAACCGTAAATGACAAAATGGACATCAGGCTGACGTGTGAATCGTTTTTCAATAATTTTAATATTTTTTGTTTTTATTTTTTAAGTGAGGATACATACAAGTTGTGTGGGGGGGGGGGGGGTAGGGAAATGGAGGAGGGCAGTTGGGATGAGGGGATGGGAGACAGGATTAGGGGCGTGGAAGGATGGGAGAGGTGAAGGGGGTTAACAGGGTGAAGGGAGGTGAGAAGTTGTCTTTCTCTTCTCCTTCTTCGCCTCCTTCTCTCTTTGCCTTTTCTCTCTCTTCTCCTGCTCCTTCTTCTCTTTCAGCTCCTTCTTCCGTCCTCTTGTCTTCCTCCTTCTGAGCTTTCGTTCATCCTTGCTTCTCCTGGCCTTGTCGCTGTCTGACATGAGGGCCAGCTCCTGAAAAGACAGAGATGACACGTGTTTCATTATTTTCCCTCTCAAAGTCTAAATCTGAAACAAACTCACAATCCAACAAGTTATTGTTCAAATAAACCTGATCTGATCAGGTCACTTACCTGAAGTGTAATAGCCTTCACAATGAGGAACTTGATATCCTCATCCATCTTCTCAGATTTGATTTGTGACTCTTCCTGCAAATTGAGAAACCTCTTCTCCGTGGCTTTAACCAGACTCTTCAGCTCCTTGATTTTTTGAAGGCAGGTCTCTTGCTCCACCTGCTCACTCCTGAGCTGGTCCTCCAGAGTGTTGACTTTAAGTTCCCAGTCAGACTTAACACATGCAACGCGGAGCCGTGTGACCGGTCGCCGATCGCTCTCTCCACCAACCGCAACAGGTCCCGAGTTGCGTGTGCTCGGGCCCGTTCAGTGCTACAACGTAGCCCTAGTTATTTTAGCTGAAACTGATTTAGCTACATTTCTAAATTGTCTGGCGTGAACTTGGATTTTTGGAAATACACATAAACTTCCTGATTGTGTCTCATCATTCGCGACTAAACAGCCATAGAATAATGGTGACCTACGGGTTGTCTGGGTAGGTAAACACTTGTGGGTCAATCCCTCTGAAGACCAGATATGAATTCTGGTTCTGGCCTATAGTTCAGGTGTGCAAGGACAAGAGGCAGGTATGGTTGTTCCATGTGGCTGCAGAGGTTTCCAAGCTCAGTCTACTTGATGGCTGTTGTCAGCTCTGCGGGGCCTTGACATGAGGAGCAGGAAACCAGCAGCTCGTATGAGGAGGAGGAGGCAGAAGGTGCGTGTTGCTGGATATGGAGAAGGTGAGAGGAGGTAAACCGGCAGCCAGGAGCACAGAGGCAGGGATTTGGCCCATCGACTGAAGAGTGTTGTGATTTAATGGTCGAAACTCTCATTTAAGTTTGGGCACCACCTGCTGACATCACCTGGCCGAAGGCTATTGTTGCCTTAAAAGTAAACCAGAGATAGGACCCCGACAGGTTAGTTCATTTTATTTATGCAGCCAAAAAAATTGCTTCAGGGGCATTTACAATCTGTGGATCCTCCGTCTGGATCCGTCGTCCAGGGGGCACGTAGCAGTGCAGACAAATGTACAAATTACACTTAAATTATGTAAAAACTTCAAGTGCTGCATAAAAGCTCAAAGAAATTAAATAAATGTGATAATCATTAACAATTTCAGTAATTTTTACTAGCCAACCTCCTTAATTCACTTACATAACTAAAATAATTATAATACGCATAATGAGAGATCATCTGAGGCACTTTTGTCAATTCGAGGGTATAAATTACTCACAAACAATGTGACGCCTGATAACTGATACAGTAAAGGACGATTTTTACAATCTGTTGTATGAAACAAAAGCAGCGTCAGATATTTGGATATTTCTGGAACAGCATTGCATCATAATCCCCCGTGTCTGTCTGTAACCTGCGACTGAATAAACTGAAGCACAAAGATCTGTAGCTGCCACCGTGTGATGTTAAAGGTTTAATAAAAGTCCTCCTCGTGGATAAAGTACTGAGATCTGGTGGAAAGATGAATATATAATATACAATATAACCCCTCCTCCCTGGATCTCAGCTCGGTGTCAGACTGTCCACTTGTTGGCAGAGGTCACCTGCCACCCCCCCCTCCCTGACCACCACAGGTTCGCTGCAAAGTCTCATTATCCTTTTATTCCAACATTTATCTGACAAGAGAGCAGGGAGGGAGCATCCAGGCCACGTTTAAAGATTAATAACAGGCAGTAAAAAGGAGAGAAGAAAGGCACAAAAAAGAAAGAACGAGAGAGAGAAGGCCTTAAACTAGCAATTCTGTCTAATGTCTGCATGTGATAGGGTTGACAGAATTATTAATCAGGAACTAAAGAAAATTCAGACCTTTGCTCTCGGTTGCTTCACTTAGTGTCTTTAGTTAGCACTATTACATAGCAACTGAAGGTCGAGAGGTCTGCTACTAATTGGTTCTACAGGGTTTTGAATAACAGCGAGCGGAGCCCAATTATAAAATCACTGAGACACCACAGAGGAGTGAGAGCGAGGAACAGAGGGAGCATAAAAGAGAGAGAGAGAGAGAGTGACAAGGGACGTGCTGGAGAGAGGGACCGGGGAGAGGAGGACTGAAGTGAAGCTGTTTCATCACTTTCGCTTCTCTTTCCTCAGCGGCGAGCTATTAATAAAATTTAGAAATCAGCGGTGGCATAAATTTTAATAGCGGCGGTGGAAAAACAGTCAAGGTCTCTGAAGATGGCTCCACCTCATTTGAAATTCCATTTGCATAAAATTCACGTAACACGGGCAGATTTGAAGGGACTCTTTCTTTTTTATCGCATGTTCATTTATTAGTAATAGAAGCCTTTTTACACGGCGGGATCTGACACGAGCACTTTGGAATATAAATCAGTGTCTTTTCAGAACAAGTGTCTCCTCCTTCCTGCTCCCTGCACCTCATGTGTGGCGTGCACGTGTGTGTGTTTTCGTCCACGCTTGCATGTCCAACAGGGGATCTGAGGTGGCAGAGGCATTGAGTGCATTGATAGTGTGTGTGTGTGTGTGTGTGTGTGTGTGTGTGTGTGTGTGTGTGTGTGTGTGTGTGTGTGTGTGTGTGTGTGTGTGTGTGTGTGTGTGTGTGTGTGTGTGTGTGTGTGTGTGTGTGTGTGTGTGTGTGTGTGTGTGTGTGTGTGTGTGTGTGTGTGTGTGTGTGTGTTGTGTGTGTGTGTGTGATGAGACGTCAGCAGACAGGTTCACTGGCCACCTGGTGGTTGTTCCTCTGGGAAACAAAGGAACAACCACTCCCCGAATTAGTGCTTTGTCAGGGAGGTGGAGAAGCCGTGTCGGGTGGAACAGCATCGCCCCCCCCCCCCGTCAGCCGCCTTTCATAAACACTTACTGGATATGTGAAGTGACATGTAACCAGTTTGTTGGGCTGGAAGCTCTTAGTCAACTGCTCCGGGGTTTGTGCTGCGTGAGATTTAAGGAAATGTCGTTTCAGTGGCTGCTTTGAACAGCAGGAGACTCGTGGCTCATCAACTGAAAACATCCCTCTCACCTGACATCGTTTATATTTATAATTTACAAGCAGATTACATTTTCATTCATGTTTACTGAGAAAATATTTATTTATGGATTTCATTGACATTTCCTTTTCCACTAAAACCTTCATTCTTGCAGACCAACATTCATGTGTAGTGACTACAGCGATATTAGACAAACCATGGTTATGTTTAGGCACAGACATTAGGTCTGTACCTATTGTGAACACGATATCTCAGGAACCTCTCGAGGGAATCTTTTCAGATTTGGTACAAACATTAACTCGGACTCACAGATGAGTTGATTATATTTTGGTGGTTCAAGGTCAAAGTTTAAAGTCATGGTGACGTTTCAAATCCCTTTCCGGGATTAAGTGATTTATAATCGGTGGCTGAAGGTCAGAGATTAAGGTTCCTGAGCCCTTACAAACATTTTTTTGGTTTTGTGAACGCAACATTTCTCCAGAGAATCCTTTCAAATTTGGCACAAATGTTCATTTAGACTCACGGACTAACTGATTCAATGTAGGTGATCACAGTGGCCTCACAAACGTGTTTTTCACCTCTTAAACACGATATCTCAAGTCTGTCTTTTGGGGATTTCTTCAAATTTTGTACTTGCTTGATTCGATTTCTGTGGTGAGAGGTCACGTTGACCTTATATGAGTCTGGAAAAAAACAGATTGGTCGAGGCAAACAACCACAGGGCAGTAATTCTAGTTTACAGGATACAAGGTTTACTGAAAAACATGTTTACTGGAAGCAGAATGTCTCTCCAACCCACGTTGATCATTATGAGACTGGTCACTGTGGACTGGGCATCTGATAAAAGTCGTGTTGATTCTCTCGTGTTTGTCCACTGAGACTCTCCGTCTGCCGGGGATTATCGTCAGCCTTTAATCAACCCGGAGCAGAGGCCACGTCCGGCTTCCTCACCTCTAACTTCTTAGCCACGATTGTATCGACAGTATTGACCAAGACGATCAAACAGAAGGTCTGCACATACACACAGGCCATTACTTCATTTGATCTTTGACAGACCTCTAAGCAGTAAGTCGGATCGAATCAGTGTGATTGAGTTACACTAAGGAATCCAGTCCAGCGTTGGTGCTTTTCCCTCTAATTTGACCAGAATGACCAGTGAATATCAAATTATTTATTTATCATTCATCATCGGTCTTTGGCACATCCAAAAGTCATCTTTACAGGTATGTTTATTTTCACTTTTCCCCCAAAAACATTTGCCACAAATACAAATTTCTGCTTTGCACTTACTTACTTCATTTCCCTTTCAACTGTAGAGTCAGAGCGAGGAAGCAAACCACGACAGTTTTAGGTTCCTTTCAAAGTCCCCCTCGTTTAGCATTTAGAACATAATTTACAACACGACACTATAATGTAGCTGTAAGCAGCTATGAGGAGATTTATGAATGTACATTATGTAATGTATACATTTCAAACATCACCTAAAAATGTGATATGTTGAGAAAAACATTTTCATAAAGGTAGATAATTGAAATTGAACCGTAGTTGCTACACTATTGCAATTTAAAGGCTGAACATGAGTCAGGACTATGAAATATAAATGTCCTTTACATTTATACGCGCAAAAACATGAATATTTAACCTTAAAACATACCTGTTGCATCCAATTAATTATGTACAGCTGCCAATATCATGTGATTTCTTCATCGTCGTTAACTTCTGTTTGTTTTCTCTGCTAATTAAGCAATTAATATCTGCCGTTTGGATTGTTTGCTGTTGGCCTTAGTGTCGCCATAGTGCTCTGTTTGTCTGTTTGCAGGAGGACAGCAGAGTGCTGAATAATGCATGGCACATCTCGGTGACAGACAGCACAGCCATTTGAATTATGAACACATCGGGTGGGAGCCTAACTCAGTCTGACGTGTTTGAAGGGAAAAGAGAGTGTAAGGCCGAAAAAAAAACTAGTCTCATCCTGAGCTTCTGCCGTTTCACCTTTTTATTGGATGCGATGGCTGAGAGGAAGAGTGGTCATCTTGGATTCTTTAATGTGTCTTGTTGAAACCTGCGTGGGGAACGTGCCGCTGTCACGACGCCTCGTTTAGCACATAAACTCTTCTGACCTGCTGCCGGAGGTGTGTACTCGTACACGCATGCAGGTGGAAGTGAGGAAAACCTCTTCCTCTCTCTCCTCTTTCACCACTGCCATTAGATTATGAACTTTGGTCACTGTTATCGTCCATATCCTTGTATTGCTTGTGAACATCACTGATTATAAAACCATAATCCACAACAAAATAAAACTTGGGCATGAGCTCTAATGGAAGATAATAACTTGTATTCACATACTGGAGTAAATACAGTAAAAATATAGGTACATATATACCAAACCCAGGTATTAAACAGGTCCCGGTGCTAAATTATGAAACACTGTCGTATCAATAATCTCAGACTTTATTGGTTCTGCTCCCTGTACTGGATAAATAAGAAGGTTTTTTAGGTTAGAAAACATCTTGGGAATTACAGAAAGATATAATATGTTGATCTAATGTGTAAAACAGTCGTAGAAGTCAAAATTCGCCAAACATTTCTGAGATTACCCAAATTCACCCTATGTAGTATATTCAATAAATACTCGAGCATGGTCCCAAATACTGTTGATGCCAGTATAAAGTTAACCCTAATGCATCCCCATGTTTTCTCCAAAGTACACACACACACATCTGCATATTACATGATTTATATTGCTGTAGTTCCCTGTGGCAGCTTGTCGAGATGTTTTTCCTTGTGTTTGTTCTCAGGTGCTCTTTGGTAAAGTTTATAGGGACAAGCTGCTGTTTGATCCGCGGGAAACGTGAGCTTTGTGCAGAAGAAAGTGTGAGTCAGACATCGGGGCGTGCTTCAGGGGCCAACTGAGGTAAAGCGCCGCGTTCTGCAGTCTGTCACCTTGAAGAAAAGGCAGAATGTGCACTTCAAATCTGCAGGGAACAGATCTGTCACGAGAGACGCCTGGGCATCGCTCCCCTGGGAGACGGGGGGGGGGGGGGGGACGAGGGGGACTGTCGGTGACAGACAGGTAACAACGGCACTGAGGGAGAGGAGTAGTGAGAAGGGAGAGCTGATAAAGAAATAATGAGAAGCTGTGTGTATGTGTCGGCACCGAAATCCAGAGACGTGCTTCTGACAAGGTATCAGCACATTCAAGTGAAATAAGGGGAAACCAAACCGAAACAGAGCGACGCTGCCGCAGCTTTCAGGGACATTTTGGCCTCGTCTCTGCAGCGATGCACAGCCGACGCTACGCAAATCAGGCTGCGTGTTTGCCCAGCTTGAAAAAGCAACTCTATTATCATTAACAGCAAAAAGAAAAAAAGTCTGGCTGGGGGTTATTTTACCTCTCCCAGCGGGAAGCCTGCACATTAACAGAAAGAAAATTGAACATTCACCGCCTCTATTATTTCTGCATTTCCCATCCTCTCCCCCACACGAGGATGCTACATCCTCCAAATTAATTCGCCCTGAATATGTCTTAATGATATTTATACTTTTTTGGTGTAAGCGTCTAATTGCGCTGCTCTAAAGAAACGTATACAGTGTGTTTTAGAAGACGAGCTATTTGCAAGGGAAAAGACGGAGAGAGTTTCTCGGCTTGTTTGGGGATTTTTTTTTCTGATGCTCAGCACATCATTAAGTCTGCTCCCTTTTGTGACTGTGCTTAACCAGCCTCCTCTCTCCTCCCCGCTGCTGTCTCTCTCTGGGGAGAGATTCTGCACCAGGCTGTTGGTCACTTAGTCAGTGTGTGTGTTTCAGAGGCTGAGCAACGAGCACAGAGAAATGGAGAGTGTGTGTTTAACGCTCTGTAAATATGTTTGAAGCCGCGAGGACGGTGGCGGTAAAGAGGAAGACGGGATTTAATGAATCTCGGGCCGAGAGGTGATTCATCTGGACCTCGTGAAACCTCAGACTTTCATATATCAACAGTTAGTTTGCTAATGAGAGAATGATTGAATAAACGTGACAAGGACAATATAAACAGACGACCAGTGTAATCCAATAAATAACCGTTAGAGAATATACTGCACATTTATATCATGGAAATTACATTATACGTGGATAAGATGCTGATGATGAATGATGCAATTCTATTTCTGTAAACATCTTATATAAGTAATGTTTTTTTTCATTGTGCGACTAAACGACTGTGTGGTTATGTTATGAATATTCATCTGAGCGTGGGAACGCCGCAGCATCTACTTATCATATCTACACAACTTAAAAACAGAATACTACATAAATAATTCTACTGCATGTGAAACTACCAACGAACACGTAATTCACTGTGTAAACAAAGTCACTGATACTAGTGCAAAGAAAGAACGTTTTATTCCTCCTCTTGCTTGCTTGACCTTTTTAAAATAAGTGTTTTAACTTCAACAATCATGTTTTCAAAGCTCTGAAGACATTCGGTCTCAAGGATTGAAACACATGGTGGCTATGGTTACCACCCACCTGTCGGAGACGAAACAAGACAGGAAATAGATGTGGTTGGAGTAATGAGGAGACGGCAACATGCCTCATATTATTTTAAAGAACATAAATGATTTTCATCATGTTTTCTGAATTTTTTTCACGGCCTGATGTTTAACAGTTCCTGTTTTGACTCCGTCGTATATTTCGTTTTCTTGCACCTGTTTATCTTGACGTACCAACAACTTTTGAAATAAAGTTGTTGGTTTATTTTTGCACCTCCCCCCCCCCCCCTCATGTCAGTTGTTAGGATACAGACTGGATTTGAAAATGGACGTAGACTTTGGGTCAGTTTCTGTAGAAGTCTAAGAGAGTATATGTGAGTAAACATTTCCCTATGATCTCAGTCTTCTCCAGTACAGCAAGGTGTTGGTTTTGTAAATTATTTTCCCATCTAGAGTCAAATAGACGATAAAGTACAGTAAGCATTGGGATGTGGCTTCCATGTGATTGACAGCTGGTACTGTCCAATGGGCGCAGGTGGAAGTTGTGCGCGGGCGTGCAGTGTCCCCTAGCTCGCAGTCAGGCTCCGCCCCCACTCCTCCAAATATGGTTACTTCTGGTTTAAAAAAAAAAAAAAAAATTCCACATGGCGCTGGACTAAATGACAAACTGAAAAAAAAAAACGGCGGCTCACAAACCAGTGGGTGACGTCACGGTGGGTAGCGGAGAAACTGTTCACTGGGCATTAGCATAACAGTGCGACAACATTTCATTCTATAGAGCTGCATTGGATTCTTATCTGTGGCACACATTGCTATCAAGCTGGAATACACTTGCTTAATGGCAGGGGTTGAATTCCTAATCATACCTCTGGTTCTCCATACTTCTCATTTATGTTACACACCAACCTTCAGTTAACCTTTGCAGTGAACTGCTGTCGGGGGACATAAATCTGTAGGAGGCATAAATCTGTAGGATCTCTGTACGTTTAGAAATAAATCACCAGAGAGAAAGGACCTGATGGCCTCACGTGTCTCTCACCTGTTACATGATGTCCCCGACACCTCCCGTGTCTTCTCGTGAATATGAGTGAGACCCGTGAACCCGGCCTGTGTGAATATGCTTATACATTTGCAGATATATCGCACAGAACAGCATGCAACACATATGAGCTGATTCTATGCCGGGAGAAGATGCAAACAGATGGATGGGACGGGGCACACGTAGTACACACTCCAGCTCGACAGCGACTGCTTGCCATCGCTGTGGGCTCACGGCAGCTGCTCCATGTAGCGGAGAGTAAATGAGCTGGACAAATCAGATGCGGCTCCGAGCGCTTCTGTCACTCAATATGTTTATATATAGGATTTTTGTAAACAACGAGATGGATGCAATGGTGTTTGTGGTTCAAACAAAAAAACATATTTTGCCGGAGACTCTCCTGTATTTGTTAGGTAACTGGTTTGATATCTTGTGGGACGTGTGGTCACGGGAAACGTATGAATGAGGCTAAAAGAGGGGAATGAACAGAATGTGGTTAAACTGCCAGAACCCACTGACACCTCCTCCACTCGGCCGCCTGTGGGTGGATCCGTCTCTCTGTCAATTCAAATGCAAAAAAAAAAAAAAAAAACAGCATTCTTTTTCAAACAACTTTATGTCGGATCACGTTTATTGATGTTCTCCAGAGGGGCCTGTATGTGAGTGTCTCCTGCTGGCGCCACAGTAATAACTCTGGATCGTATCGAGTGAGTCGATGTGAGAACACGGCAGGAGATCCTCCGGAGGATTCACCGTGAGCGAGTGGGGGGGGGGGGGGGTGACGATGACGTTTCTGACGCGCGACAGACGCAAAACTAAAAAGAACATAAAGAATGTTAATCTCCAAGGATGAAAGAGAGGAGTCGTACACGTAGAAGACGAAGATGTAAATAAACCACGTGATCCCTGCAGCGTCCTGCCTCCGCCTGCTGCGCCCCCCCCCCCCCCCCCCTCACCTGGGAGCGCCAAGGTTTCTGTGTTGTTGTGAAAATGTCTTTGACCGATTGAGCAGTTTTGTTCAACTTCCTGCTTTTATGAAAAACCTTTCTGACATCATGACACACAGGCAGGTTCTATGAAGTGAATACATAATGTTTGAGCTGAATTTCTACGCTTATGAGGCGTCTCATCTCATTATCGATTTAATTACGAGGTGACGGTTGAAATACCTTTAGATATTTCTGTTAATTTCCTCTGAGGCGTAATATTATCTTTCATCAAGGTATGATCATTTTTTCCGATTTTATCAGAGATGTTATTTATCCGAGGCGAGGTGGTGCCCCTTCCTCCATAATTCGCTGTAGGAAGTGTTAATTTTCGGAGCAACTGAGATTCAGATTTCAATAACGACAGTTTTCAGGCAATTTGCCAAACTTGTAACTTTGTGATTTGCCTGTTTCCTTTGATATTTCATCATATGATATTCACAAGTTTGACTTTTTCTACATCTCGCTTGCCTTGTTTGAACCTTTAAGCTTTTCATGTGGTCGTGTTATGTTAGTTCAGAGCTGTGACGCACAGAATCACAAGATAAAAAATGTACTCATCTGAGAATAATATCGATAACCTCTGATGTAATTTAAATAGTGATACATATACAAGGATAATAATCATATAGAAAACACACCATTCAAATACTGATTTGTGTTGCCATGGCCAGAGCTTCAAAGTGTTCATGTTGAAATGAAATTTAACAAATTGAGATGGTAAGATTAACATATTTTTAAGCTTTGGACAATAAAACCACACATTTAACAAGCTTTTCTCACTATTTCCTGACATTTTATAGATATTAGTTGGTATTGAAAATAAACCTTAATATTTATTGGGCTGTTTTTCCCCTGAGCGTCTATGTTCAGTGTGTTTCTACCCTTAAAATGTTCATCTCCCTATAAAGTTCACAATGGAAACAGCTCCAGCAGATAAGGAGAAACGTTGTCATTCGTTCATAGTTGTATTTGTGCCTACATGACAAACTTAAGTCCAACTTTACTATTTTCTGTAGCTCTGTGTTTGGTCTCCACCAGCTACAGGGTGCAATACCTCCTGAGCTACTAAATGCTCCACCACTGAAAACGGCTTTACAAACAAAACGATCTCATGAGCCTTGAGAGGAAACCGTTGGATAACAGTCAAATATCCGGCCAGAAAACCAAAACAATAAGCTGAGAGATGATAAAAACGCGTCGTAGGGCTGAGCGCCGCGGCCGGTTGATCATCGTGTGTTATTTCAGGCTACAACAGGCATATTTTACTGTTTCTTGACATTTTATAGATGTTAATTGATATTTATTGGGCTGCTGCGTTCAATGTTCAGTGTAAAACGTTGGGACTGTGTTGTATTAGTAAGTAGCTTCATAAAACACAAGCTTAAAATAGTTTTAAAACTATATTACTTTGAAATTGGCCAAGATAAACTAGTCGGGATGTTTTATAAAGTGACAACTGCCTTAACCTGGATTTCGTCAAACTGTTGCCTGAACGTAAACACAGTGACTGAAGACACCAGGCTGACGTTACTTCTCTCCACCATGTGGCTTCAGTGCCCGGCTGAAGGCCCCTCAGTGATTTGATCCTGGGTGTTATGAGCTCTGCCTCTGGCCTCCTCTTCTCAGGTTCTGATGAATCAGGTTCATGCAGGTTCAAGAAAAGTTGGGTCCCGGTTCAAAGATGCGGCAACTCTTTCAAAAAACGTGCCCTGGTTTCACTCCCGGCTAAAGGAAATCCTGCCTTCTCTCCCAGTGTTCACCTTTTTCGTTTCATCTCAGCTGTTTCCTCTCATCCTCTTTCTCTTGTTCTCCCTGCATCCAAATGCCTCACCCCCTCAGTCCCGTCCCTCCGCTGTGGATATTGCACTTCTTCTCTCTTGTTTTTTTCTCCACAGCTCCATCTCAATCAAGAATGCAGCAAGTTTTTATGAATTCGTCAAAATGATCATGGACAGTCCGGGGAGGCATGCGGGGAGGCAACAAGGCGAGACGATAGCTGTTGGAACAGACGGAGGGGAGAGGAGAAGGGAGATGGAGGGGAAAGAAGAGCAAAGCGGAGAGAGGGGGGGGGGGTGTTGCTGTACTGCTGAATTTTAATGAGTACCAGGGGGAATTTCTTCTTCACTTTTCTTTTTTTTTTTCTTGCTCCCGTTCCTTTCCGTTTTTTCCTTGGATGCACCCATCTTCTCCGTGGCTCTAAATCACTGTCACACAAATGAGCTTTAACGCAGTCTGGCTCTGACCTGGACGGCGGCGTGTCACTAAATGGAGCCATCGGCTTCGCACCGAGGAAGCGGCGCTCTGAAAAATGCCTAATTGAACTGCCAATTTGTCATGTTTATCTTTACTGTCTCCCCGGCAGCCAGCGAGCCACACATGCGGCACCCGCGACGTCCCCCTTCCCCTGAAACCAGTGCCGATGTAAGCAGTGTTTCTTAACATGACAGATCTGCTGCTCATTGGTGAATTATTCATTCTTTTCATTAGAGTCTTCCAGATAGCATCACCAGCATCCACACTTTCTATTTCTGGTCTTTGTGTTTTTCTCTTGAAGTCTTTCTTTCTCATCAACTTTCTCCCCTATCTTCCTCCACTAAGCCCTTATGGCCTATGGCTCCTCCTCACTATCGCCCTCCCTCCCTCTGACTCTCCCTCTCTCTCTCTCTCCGTCTCTCTCTCTCTCTCTCTCTCCTGGGAAGACTTTATTATGCTTTGCTCTGACAGCAAAGTACACAGATAAAAGATAATTGCCTGGCTTGACTCCTCCATTGATATGAAAATAGGATTTAAATTATTCACAGTGGTTTAAAGGTTAGTTGAAGGTTATTAGTGGTCGATGGGAGTAGAAAGGCCCGGGCTGAAACCTTGTGTGTTGCAAGCTGTGGCCGGAAGGTGAGGCGCCTTTTTTCCGAAAGGCTCATTTGCAGTGCAGGCGGCGGAGACATCTTGTGAACAAACCACAAAGGCCTCCCGGGGGGGATTGGAACATGGCGGTGGAAGTCAGTTATTAAGCAACAAATTAAGGGTGGCTTCTCCACAGAAAACATTGCTGGTCGTAAAGAAGGCTGCATTCAATCCCGGCCCGCGCTCTAATCCTTTCCCTTCGTCTCCTGTCTCGCCTTGAATTGCGGCTCCTCCCTCATGCGCAGCCATCAGTGCATGTTAGGTAATAAACAGTGCCCGTCTCCAGAGGATAGAAGAGGTTGGAGTGTTGGGTTTAAATCCGGGTCAATTCCTTTGGGACGCTGGCTTGTTTTGCACTGTGGACATGATGGACTCGGGGGGGGGGGGGGGGTGAGGGAGAATTACCTGCTCTGTTCCTGCTGGTATCCCCGAGGACACGTTCACTGATCACAGCAGGGGTTTGAGGGATAAATAGGAGAGTAGAGGTTATGAGGAGTCCTTTTCCTGCTCCCGTTGTATTACCTCGGCACTGGCTTGTGTGTCTGAAGGGCTTTGTTATGCCTGCAGACAGGATTCAGACATTTCTTACAGGGGAATGAAGCAGTAGGTGGCTTGTAAACAAAGCAATCCTGTCGTCATCCAAAGGTTTGGCTGCCGCAACGGTCTACTTCCTCTTCACGGTTATTAGACTGTCTGCACAGTGGATTTTCATTTTGATGCATAATTTTGAGCTTGTATTGGTGACCTGTGCCAGCTTCTGTCTATAAGGGGCTGAAGGAAAAGGGGACATTGACTTTCACACTAAATATTTAGGCTTTTTTTAACAGTACAAATCTTAAAACAGGCCACTGGGGGCAGCGAAATAAACAGAAAAACAAAAGTGACATTTTATCTATTTACTAAGTTGACAGACATGGAGCAACATTATCTTCATTTATAGTTATAACTCTGTGCCTGCATAAAGAATATAAATCACATTTTACTAACTTTTATGTGATGTTTTTCGTCTCCACCAACTCCCGAGGGAAACAGAGCTCCGAAGAAACAGAATCAGAAATACTTAAATGATCCCCGGGGGGTTAAGAGTTTTTAAGAGAAGTTTGTAAGAAATATGTGGATTTTATTACAATATACAAAAAGCTGCTCCACCACAGACTTTGTTTGTTGTTTGTTGCTGAGCAGGTCGTTGTTTGTGAACTTTCTTATTCTAGGTTTTTAAGCTGAAACAGCTTTGTAAACAAAGTCTAATTTCTAATAATAAATAAGCTTTTTTTTGAATGATCCTCAAATCAATAAAAAATCAATGAGACATGGATAAAACGTCAGCTCCACCAAGAAGTATGTTTTATGCATGAGGGAAGCATATAATATAAACCCCATTAAAACACAATAAGCCAATTAACACATTATTAAATGTTTTGGTTGTAACACACACACACACACACACACACACAACACACACATACAGAAAGGCATGTGTGATAAAACCAATAAAAGCAGCAACAATAAAACGGGGATAAGATTGAGGGCTCCGCTGTGCAGGGACCTAGAGGCAGTTTTCGTTGTAT
Source organism: Reinhardtius hippoglossoides (assembly GCA_006182925.3). Lineage (NCBI taxonomy): Eukaryota > Metazoa > Chordata > Actinopteri > Pleuronectiformes > Pleuronectidae > Reinhardtius > Reinhardtius hippoglossoides. Next base: position 3,868,314 of record CM031670.1, read on the forward strand.
TAGAATGAAGAGTTTTTATTGCTCGGGGGACAAATGAAAACTTGAATCTGTTTCGGACTGATTTTCAGAAACGTCCTGTGTGATTTGTCTGCTTAAAATATCTCCGCGTAGGCTGCTGCTCTTCACTTGGTGTTTGATTTGAGAGTTGAACGTTTCATCACGGATCTTACAAGCTGTTCACCTGATTTACATTTTTTTAACAAATAGTTAATGATAACCTCGATCAAGAAGGTTATGCTTTCCCCTCTGTCCGTTTGTTTGTAAGCAAGTTTAAGCAAAAACTACGGCTTAACAGAGGTATGTGCGCCACTCAGATTTCATGTGCATCCTTCAAGGTAAATAAAAATCCATATTCATCCTTGATAGTCAATGATCCTGCGTGGAAAATTCACATTTGACTCTATTCCTCTTATCATTTTGGATTTTATACTCTAAAGATTAGTCATTTGATTCCTTCACTGGAAGGCAAATTTGTTTTTATACCGAATTCAAAAGTCTCCCCCCTCAGCTCCTGCCACCCAGGGAGCCTATTGATTACCTGAAGCCCATCACTTCACAGCAGAACATCCTCAGAGCGCAGCCAAGCACCATTTTCCCTCTTATTCTTTAATTAGAGATACAACCCCTGGGCACTAATCTATGCGTCCCCCCTCTCTGTTATTCTTCAGATGTGCACCGCTTTGATTTCTCGACCCAACCAGTGTACAGTATTTGGATTGGTGTGCGCAGCAGGAATGCTAATATGTTCCTGGAAAGGGAGACGCTGTCAGCCTGTTGGCAGACAAGAGGAGATCAAGCAAGACTTTCTTCTCTCCATATTCACACCTGTACGCATCATCCCTCTCAAATAAATTCAGATTTATTGCTGTTCCTGAAATATCCGGAATGTAATACCCAAATTTGGCAGGTGAAGAGACTGCAGAGAGGCAGTCCTACAGAAGCAGATCCAGATTTCTGTCCTTGAAAGTCCTGAAATATTTTAACAGGATGACGGGGGGGGACAATGAGCAATGCCCCATACGCTGCTTGAATTTGAACAATGTGGTGAGTTTAACTCTGCGTTGTCTCCTGTGGTTTGCCAACAAAATGAAATGACTGCCTGGCTCATAGTGATTCAGCGCACACACCTCAACACAATGTTCCGCTGGGAGCTCCACCAGTGATCACAGGTTTTGGGCTTTGCTTAAAGACGCTTTAGCAGGTGTTTGTGTGAGGGAGAGGAATTAGACACGAGAACCAGATTTTTTTTCAGCTGTGATTTTGAGCCAGTTTGCCCCCCCCCACTACGATCTGTCTGAGCAACCTTGATAATAAACTGCAGAGAAGGTCCTAAAATGACTTAATCAGTGATTTAATGTGGTACTAAAGTGAAGGTTAAGCTGCCTGGGCGTCCCATTGATGAGGCCAGGTTTGTGTATCAGTCATAAGCCGGCGTCACTACCTAGTACACTTCAAACAGGCTTAGCGCAAAGCCAATTACCATGACTTTGCATGGTGTTGATCTGGCTGTGACAAGAGGCAGAATGGGTTTAATTGCGTATTGCCGCGATGGCTAATGCTAATTTCGTAGCCTCTAGGAAAGCCAAGCCCTGAGGTAAACAAAGCAACGGGGCTAATATGTTGTTAGTGCCATCTCCATACTCCGGCAGAGCTGCTGCTAATCTTCTTACAGCGAGCAGCATGTAGTCATGCACCTTCGGGCTATGCACTCGTTTTTTTTCCCCCCCCTCGTAGAATTAATGCACATCTGTCAGCGTTACTGTACAGCTGAAGTCTCTTGTTTAATATAAATTATCTCTTAAGTGGATGCAATGATGAAAAGTGGAAAATGACTAAGATGACACACAAGAAGGTTTTCTTAGTCATTCGGGACGAGTAAGTCGTGGGAAGCTGACGTCATGTAACATGTCTGGGAGACGCACGCTGTCATCGGCTGCTGTTTGGAAATCTCTCCTCATGAAGTCATCATGGTGCAAATGTGTTGTTATTCACTTCCTACAACAGGTTTTAACTAACGCTCATTTTGATGCTAAAGACCTTGTTCGGTTCCGATCTTTGGAGTTTTCAGTTCGGTCTAAAAATGAAATTGCAGGTGAGAAAGATGCCTCGGACCCATTGACTGGACATTAAAACGGACCTGGACTCCGATTGGCCCATGGGTGCAGGTCACAGGTGTTGGTACATTGTCCTCGGTCAGGCTCAAGGTGCCCGAAAGACAAAGCCCAGTATAGGGAGCAGCAGCACAGCGATGGGTGATGACGTAGGTTTGTCATACAAAGTCCGTTCACAAAGCCTCAATGTGTGCATGTAAGTATATAATGTACAGCATGTTTACAGGTAATATAATAAACCTCCATATTGTGACAGGTAACTACAAAGCGAATCTTTATTTTGAACATACCTGTGCAAGAACAGGTCGATGAGACACTTATTGGTAAACAAAAGTGTACATGATGCACACGCATGAATCTGTCCTGATTTGCTCTGACAGGTCAGCAGAGGAAGTGTGTCTGTCTGTGTGTGTGTGTGGGGGGGGGGGGGGTGAGGGCAGCCCAGTTTCATATCTGTGGAGGCCTGCAGGAATGTTCCCTGCCTTTGAAGAGTCTGCTGTCTGTGCCCAACAAATATCAGGTCCAGAATGAAGGGAATGTGGCTTCACAAGGCTCCATCCAGCCCTGTTTTATTAAGGGATCCCGTTCTCTTTTTCATCCTGCTGCCTCTGTTGTTGTGGGGGGGGGGGGGGGGGTACGAGGAGAGCACATACATACTGATGAGGTGAGCTGGACTCCAGGCTGGAGCTCAAAGAGACATTCTCCTTCAGTCAAAACACAAACCAGGCCGACTGAGTCCAGGAGGATGGAATCACAATGAGGCTGTGGTTTGTGGCTGGAATGTGATTTTTTTTATTTATTTATTTTTTAACCAGGGAAATTTCCTGAATTTTTCTCAAGACACACGGCTCCACATCTAAAAGACAGATATCAACATACCTGAGGACAATGAGTTGGACTGAATCTGCTGGAGAAATGATCAAAGATGAGGAAGGACGGAGTTAATGAATGAATGATAAACCCCGTCAGTGCAGTGTAGTGTCTATGGTTCATGTGTGATTACTAATTACTGTCGTTTCTATTGGTGTCATTAGTCTGATAATTGGCTCCTAAATCACAATTAAAATGACCTATTGTGTAATTAACGTGATTAGCAGCTAAATTATTATTTCATTTTGTTCCAGTGATGATGAGTGAAATAAAATCTGGATTTTTTTTTTTTAACTGAGGCGACGACATCCCACTTAAAACGAGTCTTAAAAATTCAGCAAGGAAATTGAAATGATTCAAATTTTATTAAATAGTTGTATATGTTGTTGAGATATAAAAACAAAACTGACCAGTAATGTTTTGTTGGGTAGATGGCTTGATGTTGAGTGGTGTCGATTCAGAGGGGAATGTTGTGTTTGAATAGAGAAAATGAATGGCTGCCACTGTAATATTCTGGTTTTACTACCAGCAGAACCAGTTTGAATGAACGTTCTCATCATTTAAACATTATGTTGTTGGAGGTGAAGCCTGCAAACCATCCTGTCAGCCTGGGCAATTCCGTTTCTGGAGAGACCAGCAAGGCCTCCGACCTCTCTGTCATCTTCTGTTCCTCTTCCTCTTCCTCAACTTCCTGCAGGAGAAAGTCTGAATTAAACCAAATCCTGGTTCAGTTTGATCCAGACTGAGACCACCTCTGCTGGCCGGACCTAAATTCTGGTCTGTTGGTCCAGACTATGATTTTTTTTTTTAAGACTTTGAAATGAACAATATGCCAAATATTAGACAAAGCTTGTGTTTTATCTGTAAAACTCATGTTATTAAGAAAAATGACTTTTCTGCTGATGCTTCAACAATGCGTCGTGTCTACCTGCTCATTTATACTGAAAATGATTTCAAACAAGTTCGAACATGAGCTCTTTCATTTAATGAGAGAAACAGGATGCAGTGGCTGGGATGGATGAAATCTAACTGTAACCTGAAAAGTTGATTGACCTTCAGGATGGATGGAGCTCGCTCACACGGCTCCTCCCCCCATTCTCTCCTCTCCTCTCCTCTCCTCTCCTCTCCTCTCCTCTCCTCTCCTCTCCTCTCCTCTCCTCTCCTCTCCTCTCCTCTCCTCTCCTCTCCTCTCCTCTCCTCCATCCCTCCCTCCCTCCAGCATTGCATTACTAACTCCTGGATCCTGACTCAGCGTCTCACCAGCCCAGACACCGATATTGAGTGCTTTTTATCGTAGCCGCACTTTTTCCTCGTTTGAAACAATATAGCCTGACTGTTGCTATTGATTTTAGTGGATTGTGCTCTGGTAAGCACTCCTTCAAGCCCCTGCTGCTATATTAAGCAATCGTTTCCCACAATAGATGACACTCCTCCTCTGCCTCCCACAGCAATTTGGTTGGCTCTAATGGTCCGGGCATTACTCAAACTCCACATTGATTGCACGGTGGAGGGTTTTAAAAAGGAGCGGTCGAAGTTTCTGTCAATGGGGCTGTCACAAATGAGCCTGTTTTCAGAACCGCAGGAATTCTTCCCGTGGACCGCTTCGCCTCGACAGTTCAAGGTACTCGTGCCATTAAGTGATATTCAAACACGCTGCGATGTAGACGTGAGCGCGGTGCACGATGGAACTCAATAGTATCTCGGACTTGAAATGAAACCTTGAAAACAGTGACGTGCCGGGATTGATTCCACTGGCCCAGCATTTATTTGCATGCCTTGGGTTCTAATGTGATGTGACTACATTTCCCTGCCAGGCACCGAGGCCCTCTGAAGTATGTCTCTTTAAATCACTGGGGCCTCGGGAGTGCAGCTGCAAATGATTTCAGACGCCGGGGCTGCTTTTCACATCAGCTGTGGTGCGTTGGATTCCCACTCCCGCTATCTGCTATCTCCTCCCCATGTCACTGAGCGTCAATAAATCAGAACGCTCTGCTGGCGGACCGGGGAGAATAACAGGCCCTGTAGTCACGCACATTTAAATATACAAGGGTCCGTGTTGTTGCTGATTGGGCCACACATCACAGCCTGGTGCACCCAACACCGGGGAAAGACACGGCTGCAGTTCTGGAACACTTACGTGGGGAAGCCGTTTAGCATGTGACCCAGCGATGAAATCTAATTGGCTGCACACCACAGACAGAGGAGCAGGTTGTGTGTGTGTGTGTGTGTGTGTCTTTTTCTTTCACAGAGCAGTGCGTGTGAAATTTGGGAATTTCGCACTGCTGGCTCATAGTATGTGTGTGGTTGTGCGTGCAAAATGCCACTCATCGGTAGCCAGTGTGCGTTTAGGATATGATACGCCCATTTCATTGTTGTGTAGATTTCTTTCTTTATTTTGGGCTGCAACTAACAATTTAAATGATTGGTTCATTTGCTGATTATTTTGTCAGTTAATGGGTTGAGAGCCACAGGTGAAGCGTTCAGATCTCTTGTTCTGTGCAACAGTCTGAGACCCGCAGTTACTTAAACGAGTCGCACAACAAAGAGAAGCTGTAATTATTCACATTTGAGAAGCTGGAACCACAGAATATTTATTTCAGTGACTTTTCTGTTATTTAATTATTAGACTCTTGCACAAAGTCATGTTTCTGGTTTTGTTGAAGAGAATTTTTTTCCAAAACTCCCCAAAATATTCAGTTTAATGTCTTTGAAGATGAAGAAATCTAACATTTAACGTTAGACCAATTAATTCTGGGCGTTTTTACTGTATTGTGAAATTATTAAAATTATTATTCAGTTATCAAAATAGCTGGCAATCAAATAATTGAATAACCCCTCCACCCAAAGCACTGACTACTGTCTGGGTAATTATAGGCTGTATATAATTACCAGGGACTGTTGTTGCAGGTTGCTCTCCATCTCACCATTTCTCTTCCTGTTGGCTCTCAACGAGATGAACGTAAAATCAACGGGACACGTTGTGAAAAATGTTTTGTGCTCATCAGTTTGTCCTTTGTGTTTCAGATGCACAGTGAACCGTCTCCCCCTGATGTGTTCTACAGGAGGATTGACTGACACCAGGGTGGGGGGGGGGGGATATTACAGTTGGTGCATGTAAAAGGCTGCGGCTGCCCACCCAGCTGTCTGTCGACATCTCTGAGGGGACAACTGTCAGATTAAGAGCACTAGCTTTGTGTCAATAGATCGCAATCTGCCTCCTGGCCTCAATTATATTGCCTCTCATCCGCCCCCCCCCCCCCCCCCCCCCCCCCCCACACACACACACACACACACACACACACACCACACACACACACACCACAACCCGTCACTGCCGCCCCCAGTGTGGAGAGGAGTATTAGCTGTGAGCCTCATCATGTATTCAGAGCTGTAATGGCTTCTCCGCGCCTGCACTGCATTGATTAGCACCAAGGACCGAGGGGAAGCTACATGTTGGCACAGGCTTTATGAACATTGCCATGATGGATGTCGGGCCCGAGTGTCATTAGTGCTGTTGTGCTGTGAATTCAGCAGTAGATTGCCAGAAAATCCTCTTAGCGTGGCTTGATATCCTGTTAGCGCGGCCACGGCATGGGCCATGTGCACATGTGCAGCGAAGGCTAATTTGCTAATGGAAAATAGTGTGTATGTGTGTGGGTTATTACGGGGGGGGGGGTTTTGTGCTGTTTTTGTCGTTTTTGCAGAAACTGTCTTCGGTGTAATATTTGCTGGTGTGGTCTCGTTCAGTTCACATGAGGACTGGAAACGTATACATTGCCTTTACTCCTCCACTCTTTCACACATGGCCGGCCCCTCTGGGCCCACCTCTGCCAGCCAAGGTTTATTATCTGTTTGACAGGAGGGCTGGTGGAAGGCATTTGAACACCCCATAAATTGTCATGCAGGCTGCAGTGTGATGCCCACCACTTTCATTCCCCCGGCAGCCTGGCATATAACCTCGGTGCCAGCCCATCACGCAGCCATTTGCAGATCCAAGTTGAAACAGTGCAGTGCAGTTAGCGGCGTGGATGATTTACATAGCGGCAGAGCCCATTTTCATAATGTTTCCTTTATTATCGGAGGAAGAAATTAACCCAGGAATATATTTACATACCAGTCGCCAATGGTAACAGCTTGCTAATTGCCTGTTAGATGATTAATAAGCTTACAGCAGATGCTAATGAATCGAGCACTCTTTGTTTCAAAGGTGCTCATGTGGCAGGGCTTCTGTTTTTTTTTTTTTGCAGCTTAATTACAGCCATAATTATGTACTTGTTGCATCTGCTTTGAAGCAAATACAATCAAATAATGGAAGCGATATATATCTGAGTGAGCGGATGGCTAATTGTGGTAGAGTGTTGTCACAGAGTACTAAACCAAAGACATATTCCCTGACATCAGTTTAATTGAGGACGCCTTCTCGAGACGAAGCTCATTAATACAGATTGACACGGTGTTGTTTTCTCCGTACGACACAGCGAGAGCTCTGCTTCACTTCGTAATGAGTAAGTTGTGATTTGTTTAGTTTGCATTGTGTGCGCGTGTGTTTCACTTTCAGCAACAGACACATCGTGGTGCATCCCACTGGCTGTGCTTGTCCCCAGACGTTTCCTGTAGCGCCACCATGAGGTTGACGTTTGTGGTTTTGAATGAAATCTCTCAACTGGATTGTCATTAAATTTGATGCAGATATTAAGGGGAATTTTTAACACTTGTTTTTTTATCACTTTGTTGATTCCCACATGTTTTCTCTTGCGCCACCATCAGGTCAAACGATTGGTTTGTCTAAGACTGAAGTTTACGAATAAATGTCTGTGAAAAAAAATTTACATTTTCAACAGCCCCATCTGAACTTTGTGTTAAAAGCTAATTAGCATTAAATGTTATGTTCACATCTTTGTTTAGTCTGTTAGCATGGTAGCATTTGCTATTAACAGCATGTTCGCCATCTTAGTTTAGTCTGATAGCAAGCTAACATTAGCTAATTAGCATTGAACACCATGTTCAACCCTCAGTTTAGTATATTGCAGCCCAACATTTGATAATTAGCATTAAACACCACATTCACCATCTTAGTGTAGTCAGCTTGCATGCTAATATTTGATCAAATGAAATTGAAAACAGTTTAGCGTGACCTGCAGCATTAGCATCCTTATCATTCAGATTCTGTTAATTGTGGAATCAGGTAAATTAAAATAATGTTTCACCTCCCACACCTTCGCTTTTGTGATTATCTGTTAGAAAAAGCACTAAAGTGACTTTTAACTGCAATTTACTGAATTCACTTTGATCGTTTGAAAAGCAGATTTGGGAGAAAAACAGAAGCAGGATTTTAACGCTGTACTCATTCAGACTTCTTCACATTACAACACATAGTTAATTGCCAAATGTGTTATTGGTAGGTAGCTAATGGATTCCGATCTCTTTCACCAGTATTCTCTGCTCTTTAATGGAATTTGGAAGCATTGTGCCCATTATGCTCCATTCAAAAGAGATAATCTCGCTTTAATCATGTCACAAATAATAAGATGCATTTAATTTTACGTGTGTGTGTGCAGAGAAACATGCAAACCTGGTACAACCACAGAAATGTATCAAATCCTGTCTATTCTTTGCTGCAGTATTATCATACCCATCCTAACAGACAGATAAGCTTTGGTTTATGGAATAAAGGCGAACTCACCGCTTGTGATGCGGAACAGAATAAATCCCTTTTTCAAATCCGCTTTTTTGCATCAGATATTATTTCAAATATTCCTTGTGCTGTTTTAGAATCTTGAGCTTGAGAAGCCCCCCCCATCTCTGTCACACACGCGCAAACAGACACACACACACACACACACACACACACACACACACACACACACACAAACCTGCACAATCTCTTTTCTATTTTACAATGAAACATGCTCATTGCCCATGTTACACATTTAGAAAGAAAATATATCCTCTCTCTCTCTCTCTCTCTCTCTCTCTCTCTCTCTCTCTCTCTCTCTCTCTCTCTCTCCTCTCTCTCTCTCTCTCTCTCTGGGCTTAAGTTTGCGGTTTAATAAATGGCTGTGATTTAATTGCACCACGGCACACTGCTCTCAGCGCAGCGAGTGATTAGCACGACAACGTCTTCTAAAACCCTGTGCTGCTGTTTATTTAATTGTCCCTATGATGCCGCGGCTATGCTCTATTTATTTAGCTGCTTAACTAAAACAAAAGGCAAGGTTCAACTTTAGTTGAGGCTCATGCAATATTGAGCAGAGTGGAAGACTGCACCGCACTCTAGAGATGTTTCTCCCGAACACGCTGCACAAAGCCGAGCAAGTGTAGTCCTGTTTGTGCGCGTGCGAGTGTTCACTCGTTCACTGTGCCAAGCCTGCGAATAACACAACTTTCAGTCTATGAATAATTTCCTGCGTTTATGCTTTCTTTGCCCCCTGAGTTGCTATTTTTTCCCTCCTGGCTCTTTTTCCATTTCCAATGCAGATTTTCTCTCCATCTCACACATTTGTTTCCCTTTTACCTCGATGATCACTCGTAATCATAACTAAAACATTGGAATGCTTTTTTTTTTTTTTCTAAAAATTTGTTTTGCTATTTACCATAAAAACATTCTTGAGCTGGTCACATAATATTATAAAAAATAAAAACACAGAAACTTTTGCAAGTGTTATTGAAAGAAGCAGAATAGTTAAAGGGACATTTGACCCCCAAAGTCGCTTTTTAGTGGAAAAGATGTAAATCCATGCAATTCCTGTGTAAATCAGAAATTGTTCAGACCTGCCAGACAACTTCCAGTCCGACTCGAGTTATGTCGACCAGATGTAACCGCAGATGCATAGAGTTTTGACAAGGTGCCAGGTAGCAGTGTCACTGCAGTCACTCACGTCACTAAAAAAAGTTGAACCCTTTCCAGTTAAAGAAAAGCACATGTTGTACAACTACCTCTGAACTCTGCAACAAATAAAATTGGTTATATACGATAAGACAGGTTGTAGAACAAGAAACCTGATGAGCATCCATGTTAAAACCACGATGTGTCATTGCACAGGAAGTACAGTAGGTCAAAGTTGAACCAGTGGATTGGGCTGTAAACTGTTACAGACAGTTCAGGTTGTCATTCTCAGTTTCATTGGGCAATCGAGAGCGGTTTTGAAGACGGAGAACATTTCTTATCCAGATAGAACGAACTATACGTGATTTCAATTTACAAAAGTCCGTGTCCGTCCCTTTCCATGTGTTTTAACTTAAAAAGAAACCTCTCCTTTCCGTACTTTCTACATTGCTTGGAAAGGCTCAATTCTGCTCTCGCCACAATCATATTAAGTTAATGTTTGGATTTTATGTCAGTGTTGTTTCAAAGACCTTGGGGGGGGGGCCCACGCAAAAGTGCCCACCATCAAACAGCCCCCAAGAAACACACGACACATGGTAGATATTCTCATCTTCAACCAAACCTATGGAATTACGAAGCTTTTGGCAGAAAGTTAGTGGCATCAATCCAACCATGTTGTTGTTGCATCTCCTTTACATAGCCGATCATAGAATCTGAGGGGGTTCTCACCAAACTGTCGTTGCTGTGGTTCAGCCGTTGTTCTTGGAGGGGCCCCGCTCTACTGCCTGTTCTGAAAGGATGTTTGGATTAAGTGGATCGTATTTGTGTCGTCAGAAAGAAGCCCCTCAGATTGTCAAGGAAGAATCACTGACTGTAAGTTAAGATGTTTATCAGCAGTCACGAGCCCTCTGCGGGTGACACGTGTTCCATATGAGATTTGTCAGGAAATTGGTAATTGCTTCACGATGTCTGTAATTTTAGAAGTTGCTCTGAATGGCTTTATTGTTACCAGAGGTGCCCGGAGTTGAGCCTCCCTCCACATGTCTGACAGCAGCTTCACATTCTGACACACACCTCCACCGTTTGCTTCTCAGGCATTGTTGATCAAAGAAACCTGGAATGAGCATGCAGATGTTGGACCACCTGAAACTATGAGTTGCCTCATCGTGTGTCTGCAGGAAATCTGTTGATAATCTAATGATAAGGCCATGAAACTGCTATGATCACTGTGAAGGGATGAAACTACTAGAATGGTGCTCTTTGATTTAGTTAGAATAAATAACCATGGAACCTGAATACAATAGTAATAATTGAAGATTTTATGCCAAAGTTGCAGTTCAGTTTTTCACCAACATTTTCACAAGTAAAATGTCCGAAGCATGAACCAGTGAAGCCCATGTGAGAGAAGACAGCAGAAAAAAATCAAAGCAAGCGAGAAGGCTTGTTGATGAGATTTCCCAAAAAAACAAACAAACAAGAAATCTCAGGATGAGGTCATACGTGAAGATGCCAACTTGGAAAGACAACAAGATTCGAGAGCGTTTGATGATGAGGACCAACGCCAAAAACCATGATATCTGCAGCAGAATTCTACTTCCTGTTCTGCTTCCTGCGGCTCTGCCCAGGTTCTACCACTCGCCTGAATGTAACGGACATGTTCCTGTTGTTGTGAACACGTCTGACCCGGACAATCTCCCCCTGCGTTCTTCATATATGAGAAGCAACCTCCTGAAACTTGGGTAAGGACATTTTTTCCGTTAGCACGTTCATGCCTGAAATTGGCAACAAAAAAATCCAGGCCCACTCACCTCAGACAGAACCAAAATATGAATACAAAACTCTAAATCAGTTTTAATGTTTCCTGATTTGAGTGATCCACTCTGTAAAGATTATACTGTTATCTGGTCTACGTTCAGATGCCTATTTCCCTCTTCAAGCCAGTCAAGCTGTTCTTTTCCGCCATAAGAGTTTGAGGAGAGGACAGGCTGCGCATACATAATATTAATCCTCTATTTCCGTCACCAGGGGAGCGTGAACTTGCCTTTCATTGATCTTGTAAAACTATCTGAGTTTAAATCTTTTCCCCTTTCTGCAAAGTGCAGTAAAGTGAACGTCAGAGTGAGTTTATTTAAGAGCCGGAAGAGCTGGAAAATAAAATAATGAAAAGAGACACCCTGCGATACTGAGGTCATGCTCATCCATCTATACATTCACAATATCCAGGCCACGATACATACGGCAGTACATTAGCCGCAAAGGCTGGCAGGGGATCTCGTGGAACCTCATCTCAGCTCATTAATTTCCAAAAGTTGGCCAGAGTCTGCAAAATTCTTGCTCATAAAATATTAATATCAACAAATCTTCAAGGGATCTGTAAGAAAATATCATAGGGGGACCAATTAGGCAGCTGCGCCTGAAGAGTTCTACACTTTATTCCTTTCAGTGGAAATCCACACTTTACATTTAGGTTTACATTTTCCTCCATGTTTAACACTGAGGAAATTGAGATTTGTAGATCAACACGTTTTACTGGAGACGGGACCTTTATTTGAAATGTAAATTCCTTCTTAAATTTAATGTCACTATGTGCATATTACTGCACACATACAGAGTCTCACTGAGCTGTTCCATGAGACGAGCGTCCTTGCCTGTGTGAGCACATGCTGAACGTATTTGTCTGTGTGTGTGCTTTTTTAACTTGTGCATTATTCATTTATTAATTCAACCAACTACTTAGTCATCTTTGATCCTCTCCCCATTAAAAGAGAAGTGGTTATTTGAAAAGAAAAAAAGCAAAGCAGATCTAAAGGTAATTTAGGAAATGTGTGATTCAGTTCTTTGAAAGGATGTTTCAAAGGATGTGGTGCTTGATTATATTAAGTGTTGTGCTCTTGTATCCAGAACTATGACTAGATTCTGAAAGCGATATGTTTGGTCCCATTCGATTATTCCATTATCTATACTGCTTATCCTTTGAGGGTCTTGGGGCTGGAGTGAACCTCAGATGACATCGGGCGAGAGGTGGGTTACTCCCTGGACAGGGCACCAGCGTCTCACAGGGCTGACGAATACCGTTCATGTTCATATTTAGACATACTTACAAGTTTTAAATTCTCCAACTACTGTAACTAAACTGCACGTGTTTGGACTGTGGGAGGAAGCCGGAGTACCTGGAGAAAACCCACACAAACACGGGGAGAACGTGTTAACTCCAAATAGAAAGGAAGAGCCAAGAAAGTTGTTGTACAGTCTTTGCAAATCCAACTTCAGCTGCTATAGGAACTGGTTATTTAATGTGTTGTCTCTTTCATGGCAACATGGAATTAAAATCCTTAAAATATATCTGTGAATCTGAAAAAAATTGTCAACTAGACATGACAAACTCCTTTGCCTTCTTCGAACTGTAAATGAACCGAGTTTCCTCTGGGCTCGGCCTCGGAGACGGGGTGAGGGGCACATGTATCCGGGAGGAGCTTGAGAAGAGCTGCTGTTCTAATAAGTCAGACATCTGATCAGGACGCATCCTGGATGCCTTCCATTGGAGGTCTACTGGGAATGTCCAACTGGTGGGAGGCCCTCGGATAGATCCAGGACACACTGCAGAGATCATGTATCTCATCTGGCCTGGGGACGCCTGAGGATCCCCCAGGAGGAGCTGGGAAACGTTGCTGGGGGAGAGGAACACCTGGTCTCTGCTTGACCTGCTGCCACGGCAACCCGACCCTGGATAGGCGGCAAAAAAAATGGATGCACGGACGGATGAATGCATGGATGAAAATGAAAAACCATCACTTCCTCTTTTCTGAACCATGCATGACTGAGTTGTTGATTGTTCCCTCTCGATCTAAAACCCATGTTCTACGCCTCATTTTGTGGCTCATGCTGATGTTTGCTGCGTACAGCGTTCCACATATATTTGCCTCCTAATCACAAACATCTGCCATCGGAGTTTGCTTAGTGCTACTAAACGGCCAACGCTGTAAACCACGCATAAGTGGCTGACAGAACATTTTGTCAGCGCAGTAAAAAACGTGCTCGGCTCGAAAGACTTAACATTGTCAGCTGTGCTTTTTGGCCCCGTCCTCAATCAAAGCTCTGACACAGGGATTCGTCTGCCTCAAACTTAATTGCTTGCGGGAAGGAGCCAAGCACAGGGTTCGTTCTCCATTGGCACCGTGTCCTAATTATAGATATTGCTTTGGCAACCTGGCTAATTCACTCAGCATTTTCCTTTCTCTTATCCGCTTGTTCCATAGGAAGCTAATGGGAATGTTGTGTGTGTGTGTGCGCTGTCATGTGGTTTGCAGCAGAAAGTTTAATGCCGTGTTCCTGTCGCTTTCTCATGAAGTAAGAAGTAGACGACACTTCTGCAAAACGTTTTAATTTAGGATTTTGTTACTGACCTAAAGAATATAGACGTCAGGTGTACGATACACAGTAAAGATTGATTTTTAACTTTTCAGTTGAATTTCAGTTGCGTAAATCACAAGGTTTGTTAAAGTTGTAAACACTCATTTATTTTTGCATCAATTAGCTTTTCAAACCTTGGTTTTCTGTTCACTGTTGTAACGGCCATCTTGTCTTTCGCCATAATTTATGAAACCGCTCTTACTCTCTCATTTTGAGCCCGAATAATGTTCGTGTCCAGGAGGAATGTCCTTTAGTCCATGTTGTAAGAATCTTAGCACGCTGATGTTAGCATTTAGCTTTGAGCACCTCTATACTTCATCAGAGCCTCATAGAGCTGCTAGCATGGATTTTTAGTTTTGCTACAACAAGAAATGTTAGTAGATTAAATTTGAAGTTGAGCTCTGTGGGGGAAAGTCAACGGTTTTGTTTTCAGTTGTACTAAAAAAGAGCTTTTGAGGAAACACGAGGATTTGGGGAATTGTTGGAACAAAATCTGAAAAGAAATTATTTTTGTAGGTTGCGTGCCAGGATTATGAAACGCTTCACTGCCCTGAAGTTCTCACTTCTGTTTTTCTTGGAGTTTCTCACAGCGAACACGTCGGTTTATGGTGAAGTATCCGCTGACATCACCAAGGTTAGACTGACAAGTGGAAAACAAATCCTCTCCATTGACTCTCATCTTGACCCTGGCTCTCCTGACCTCCACACGTCTGACAGCCAAGCAGGTGTGTGTGTGTGTGTGTGTGTGTGTGTGTGTGTGTGTGTGTGTGTGTGTGTGTGTGTGTGGAAGCGATTTGTCGAGCAGTTCAAGTGAGCAGCGTCAGTCAGACAGAGCTGAACCAGTGCTCTCAGTCTCTTCTCACCACTGGCAGCCACGATGGAGACACTTGATGAGATCCCTCCGCCTGCTGCATTTCACTTGGAACGTTTTGGTTTAAACAAACATTCGTCATCCTTCTCTCTTTCTCTGTGTTCCCTGTTCGGGATGTTGTTACATCCTGGCCAGTTATATTAGTATTCACATTCAACATCTCTGTAATTGATTATTCGAATTTGTAAAGTCCACAACTCTCTACAGTGAGGAGTGACTCAATGAGGAGGTTACATTAGATTGGTGCCAACTCCTGGCTCTCCTGCAAATGTGTGTTCATAGATGCAGTTGGCATTTCTCCAGACCCCTGTGCCCTTGGCTGATGGCAAACCCAGGGAGGTGGGCAGGTAATAGCTTTCCAGCACCTGCTTATTCATCCAAAAATCCTTAACTTAAAGGACGAAGGAGATTAAGTTGCGCTCAGGTGTCCCACTTCACCGGAACCTGCTGACCTCAGCTGATTGACTCGTCAGCACAGAGCCAACTTGCTGCTTTCCGAGTCAGAGTGCCCCGCGCAGCAGAACAGAGTGGCTCACCTTTTGACAAATGAAGACAAATGTCTTTTGGAAGGAGGCCTCTTTTTTTTAGAAAATGTGTTTTTTCCCTTCCCTTCCTGTTAATCACTCTCAGCAACAAGGATGTCACTGTCTCTATGTGAATGTTGAGTGCTAAGTGGGAGCGAATGTGCTGTGACAACAGCTTTTTGGAAAAGGGAAAAGGGATCGAATATTTCACATGTGGGGGATTCTGTTAAATGTGTGAAAGTCGCTTTTTGGCTCTTCGGGGATTCTGGTTGTTGGCTTGCATAAAGCGTATTGCTACAGCTCATTTGCACCGATATTTTGGGATGATAGGCCGACTGCGTGTCCAGCAGGATGCCTGTGTTTCACTGGGGTAAAAAAGGCACAACAAAGGTACCAGGATGCATCATAAATTCTATTTAAAAAAAAACAAAAACGAAATTCTACTAGTTTTTGGAAACCACGCAGCATTTTTCTTTATTTGTATTCATTTGCCGTATTTTGTTTTCCAATATTTTTGCTCCTTCGATTGAAATACTTTACATATTTCCATTTGAAAAGCACAGCAGGAAACATCAAATTGCCGCTGCCGACACACAGACACACATCTGTCTGAGTGCGATAATATCTCCTTGTCCTTGGGAGCCCCTGACTACACTGAACAATGTTAGACCTGTGCTCTCTCTAGCATCCTCTGCAGTCCCTTGACAGCAGCTGATTCATACAAGCCGCCTGCGAGGCAGCGAAAGAAAGAGACATCCTCATTGTAAAGTCTGGGCACAAGCAAACAAGGAAATAGCTTGGCTGTGGTCGAACCTGAAAATAATGGAAAAAGGCGCACTTTCAATTTAGCCATTCCTGAGTTGGTTTTTTTTCCTTCCCCTTTTCTGCAAGGGGGGTGTCGGGGAGGGAGAGGTGTATATATCGCCCAAGGCAAAGCAACGCAGATAGCTTGGAAGTCGCCTGACAAAATACCATTGAAAAATGGAAGCAAGCTATAAATAAACAAGCAGCAATATCCTGTGTTATGAATATATAATTTCTATCTTTAATAACTATTGAGGCCTGAGGGATAGTCTACAAACGGCTCAGCGAGCACTGATATTGTGATGGGGAATAGACCTGCTATTGAATTATTGAGGCACCTGCAGACGGATACCTCTCGACTCAGGTGATCCGCTCTGCCGTCCACTGACACCTGTTTTGGACCCTGGGGTTAGAATTAAATCCCATAATGTTTTTTTCCCAAATTAATAACAACAAGTTTCAACGACCACATATTCAATAAAAAAAATTGACACTGAGTTAATTTGGAGAAGTGGACCTGGGAGTGAAAACACGAAATTTTGTATCAACAGTTATTAATTTTAGACAATTTTCCAGCGAAAATCCCCTGTGCTGTTGGTCCTCTGCACGCTGCCATGAAACAGCTCAGACTTGCCAAAGCCGTTTCTTTATAAAACCTGTGATGACACATTCTCGGGCACCAAGAGACGTCTGCAGCAGATTATTTACGTCGTGACCTTGAGCTGCAGCGGATCAGGTCTTTTCTAACACATCCTCAGACATCGTGTTCCTGTTTCACGGTTCCTCCACTGGCTGTCAGTGTCGGGGGGGATTCCTCCCTCAAGCCTTACAGTTCCAGAGATGGTCCGACTTACTCGTCTGACCCGAACAATACATTTAATCTGCACCCACCCCATTCCCCCCCTCATCCAACACCTTGACTACGAGACCAACCGTTCACATACCATGTAATGTGTCCCAGCCCGTGACATGCGTCGTTGGGATGTTCGCTTCCTTTGAGTGGCCGTAACGTTTTGTCACATCTGCGTTTCTTTCATTGTGTTTTGGACTGTTGATTAGACAAATTGGATAATTTGAGGAAGCCACCCTGAACCCCTGGGAAATTGAGATCATTTTTTACTCTTCCATGACATTTCACTTAATTGTTAATGGAATTAATACATTCCCATCTCTCATTTCCCAGCGTCGCTCTACTCCTGGCTGGTCATGAAACGCCCGAGACTACACGTAACAAAAGGTTAATTTAAAGCAGATGTAATGTCTGGTTAACCTAAAGCACAGTGGGACGCGAGGATTTATTCCATGAAATCACACGAATCATCTGTACTGATCATACAAGCTCTCACATATTAGAACATGTGGTCATTGGATGTGGGGCCAGTTTGTATCTGAACATGTAGCAGCTAAAGATCCAACTTTCTGTTCGTACACTCACACGTACAGTAGTGTCGACTCCACTTTGAGGAAGCTACTGGCTAACTGTAGGCTAACGTTAAAATTAAGATTAGGTCCCATTGTTTGTAATCTTCCAAAAATCTCGCAATCTGTCTTTTCCTGTCCAGCTTCCTGTTGTTCCCACAGGTAGTGACCAGGGAATCCTGCTTGGCTTGTGGATTATACCGTATGTTGGATTATTTCACTGGGGATCCCTGATTCTGAGCAGACTGTGGTGAGGCTGTGTGCGGTTTCCATTGCTTGGAATCACAGCGTCTAGCCACGCTTCCACCTGTCAATATTATTCTTGCCTTAGTTCGGGCAATCTTTCAGCGGACTATTTCATTTGAAAATATTATTCTTGGACTTTCTGCTAGCCCTGGGACTATTGAATGATTGTGTGGCCTGTTTATTTGAATTGTATTGTATATATTGCCGCCCGGCTTTTGTGTTAAAGTGCCGACCGGGTCTGATGTGATTTAATTAGTTTGAGCCTTACTATATGTTGTTTACGCATCAAACTGTGTTTTTCTTTAATGCTGTGAGGCAAAGGCAGATCTTTTCTGCAAACCTCGATGTCTTTCAAACATTGTGTGTTTCCAGTGAACAGTCATTAATGCAACAAGTGTCAGATCCGCCTGACCTTTAATTTAAAGCGTGTGTAGTTTCCCTTAGAGTATTTTAAATACTATGAATTGTTACAACAGTGCAGTGACCTTTTCGTGCTTGCCTTATCTTTTCCACTTCCTGACATTGTTTTTAAATCACGTCTTTTTCTAACTGTGATTAGCAAATGAATAAGTTATATTTTTTATTCTAAACGTGGGGGCCTATAATAACGATAAATCTTTGAATAAGCCTGCGAGAGGTCACAATTAAATCGTATTTATTGACTTGAGTTTAAAATGTTGAGGGAATCACTTATATTGATAGCAACAGTTCAACTTTATGACAATTTCAATTTGCCAATATCAAAATGGAAGCACTTCTAATAGAAACAGCACACTTGTTTCAGCGTTTCCAGAGCCAGACACCATGACATTATCCTATTATACAGCCCAGTGGCAGGCTAGTGGAAAAAACATTAAATCTAACTGCATATTCAGATCATTTCCATTTTTTAAACGCCATTCCTTCTTCACGCGGTTGCACCAGTCAGTTCCAGTTTAGCAACAGTGCTCCAAGTCTTCCTCCCTGACGATTTGAATCAGGACGAACTTTTCCTTAACCTGACGTAGCTGCGTTCCATCGCCAGGGCATTCAAATTCATTAGCAACCCAACATTAACACGTCACATCTGTGACAGTGCCGAAGTCATAATGCATGTTTTAGGGTGATATTTAATGGTCGACTAACAAAGCAATAACACAGCCTGATTAGATGCAGTAGCCATAGAAGCCCACTATGGAGACGCCCATTGATTCTCTCTGGTGCTCTATTGATCCAGTATGTTTCCCCTCAACCGCAGCCTGCTAATCGCCAGGCTCTCAGGGAGATGGGTTCAGGCACTACGGTAAATCTCTGGGTGCTGCAGGATATGAGTGGTACTTAGGCTGTGATGGGGGATCATTACCTACCTCTGAAGGTTTTATTGGTTAATCCTAAATCTTTACTTTCTATGTTGAGCATTCTATGTGGCTGTGTGTACACGTAAGGACTAGGAGCAAAAGAAACGTGGATTGTATTCATTGTCAATTAGAAGTTGTTCAGAGATGTAGTTATTTGTGCCGACACATAAGTACTTATATCGCCACTTGACTTGCTGCTGTATTAATAGCTTGTGCAATCTGTCATTGATCATTTCTTTTAAAGGTCTTTCTGGAATTGTGAAACACATGTTGTGTGATTTACTTTTCTTATTCTAAGCATTGAAAGTATTGGAGTGGAAACTTTCATGACCTCAGTTTACACCTTGTTGCTGCAGAATAGAAAGAACAGTTGTAGTAACGTTGAATAAAAAGTCAAACTACTTCTTCATTAAGCACTGTATGTTTTAAAAAGGGGATTTCATGTGAAATTAATTTCCATATTCAGGTCCTCTGTAAAGAACAGGGTAAGTACCATGGACCAAGTCACTATTTGATGGTCACGGCAACTGTCACTGGTTTCATAGTAAACTATAGTAACATGTCAGAATATTAAGATCACACTTTTAAAAATGTAAAACTGTAAAAACACACTTTGAAAAAGCATCAGATAAAGTTAGCAACACTCTCCCGGACGCAGACGCAGTACGCCCCAGTGGTTTGTTTTACATAAATGAAAACACGGTGGAAGCCAGTGGCAGCCAGTGGCAGCCAGTGGCAGCCAGTGGCAGCCAGTGGCAGCCAGTGGCAGCGCTCCAGAGATGTTTCAGCCCTCGAAAAAAAGGACCGAGGCTGAAGTGTGGTCATATTTTGGTTTCATACAAGTGCTGAGGGAAACTCGATCCAAGATGGACGCCCTGTCCCCGGAACATGCAGACAGAAAAATCAGTGTGAAAGGGGCAACAATGCAAAACATGTTAACTTTTAACCCAATGCATGATGTATGGACTTCGGGAATTGTAAAAAAATGTCTGTCTGACTTTGTAAAAGCACTACATTGTCCTGCTGCTGTATGCGTTGTGTGTCACACTCCATTTTACACAATCACACATTAGATGAGTCATTCAACCGCCCAAATATTCCAGCAGGAGAAACAATATAGACTCCTCTGTAAAGTTGTGTCAAAAAAAATTGGTTCACTTTTAAACTGTGGCGCAATAAATTGGACAGAAACACTGTACAGGATATTTGCACATGTAATATGTTGTATCTCTATGTTTTATTGTTAATGGTTTATCGTCCATTAATGGTCCATCTGGCTGAGTGAGAAACAAATCTAAACTTACATCCCATGATTGGAGAAAAGTAATTCTCTCATCTAATGATGAGTCACACACAGTATTAATCTTGATTCTACTGTTAATCTTCAGGTTGCCATATTTAAGACAATTTCACCTTCAATTTCATATTCGCAGCAAACAAAATATGAACATTTGTCTAAATAGGGAAATACGTCCATTTACAGGACCGCACTTCACCAGAGGGCCATTAACACGCTGCTGCATTCCGGGCATTGCCTCAGTTCACAATGGGTCATTTCTTGTAATGAATTGCCAAATTATCAGGAGTGTTTTCTTGTCAAATAGGAAACGGTAATGATGATGACAAAAGAACAGCAGCAGCATGAAACAAGTTGTATCTTGCCCTGCAGCCAGTACAGTCCCCCCCCCCCCCCCCCCCCTCTCATAGACACTTCCCAAGCTGATAATCAGGCATTTACTCCATAAACAATGCTGGAACTGACTTGGGATTTGCCTAACAATGTCTCATTACTTGTGTATGAGCTTCTTCTTTTTTTTCCTTGAGATAATGCGATTCGTCAAGGAGAGCAGAGGGAGGGAGGGAGGGAGGAGGGAGGAGAGTGTGAGAGAGCGAGGGGCGGGGGTGGAGCGAGGGGAGGAGGACAAAAACACTTATTAATTTGCACGAAATGGAATTAGCAGCGGGGAGTTAGAAGCAACGGAGTTTCTAATTTTACCCTTGCCCCCGTGCGCCGATGGTAAATGGAGAATTGTCACACTCGACTTGGCTGGTTCCCCAGCTTGATGAGCTGTCTCTCTTGCAGGAGCTCTGCTCCATCTCGAGCATTAGCCACAGTGCCAGCACTCCCAGTGATGGGAGTGGGCGGGGGTGCCATCAGATGCCACATTTCACTGGTGACACTGAATAGAAAGGAGAATGTAAGAGGCAAGGGACACGACTTGTGATCTTTATGTTGAGAGGGGTGATGAATCAGTGAAGTGATAGAAAGATGGATGCATACATGGATAAGAAGGAGAACGGATGGGTGCTATCAACGATATGATGTCTGATGGAGATGGAGAAGTTTCCTAAGATATACTGTCACTACATGAAATTGCTTGAGATCATTCATGCAATCAATCATATCATAGAAACAAAACCTAAGTGACATCCAGCTGTGTTGGCTTAAACATCAGCTGCTGACATTTTCACGGGGGGGGGGCTGCATATGAACGCAAATGTCCGTCAGTTGCTCCAGACGTTTTACGAAGCCTTCCCTGCCAACCCCCTGGTAATATGTCCGAGTGAGCCTAGACAAATTCACAGCAAATGTTCTGTGTGGAGCTTCTTTTAGGTTCTGTGTCTACTAAAAGAGGATTTTGATCTTACGGGATTCTCTAGACTCAACAGAAAAAAGTGGCTTAATTTATATTGTGATATTTATTGATATCCAATAATGTGAAGAAAAAAAATGACCGTAATAGCATATTTGCCATAACGCCCAGCTCCACGGATGGATAGGCAAGACAGATAGTCTAAGATACATGGTCAAATTCCAATAATGCAATCTGCTGGTGCCCACGGAGCAGCAAGCATGATAAATAGCATGCTGTTAAACTGGAGCACTAATCAATAAGGCAAGCACACGTACACAGACACACACACACACACACACACACACACACACAACACACACACACACACACACACCACACACACACACCTACAGTCCCCCTAGCGAGAGCATCCAGGAGAAAATAACCTGTGACCCTCCCGCCCACCTTGCAGCCCTTCCTTGTGGGACGACTTTTCACCGAGTTCAGAGGGCACCGTCGGTGATGGAGCTGATAAACACCACCGGAGCCTTTATGGTTGTACAGCCTGTTCAGCTTCTTCCTCACACCAGATAACAAGAGCTGAATTATCCCAGCTCGGCGTAGATACAGCGCTGCCTCCTCTTTGCCCCCCCCCCCCCCCCCCCCCCCCCGGCTCCTTCCCTGCATCGATCAATATATCTGGGAGGATGTGATCAGCTGTTAGACGCAGTTTTGGAGCTGGCATTGCTTTCTGAATTTCTCCTCCCATCTCCATCAAATCTGCGTGTATAATCTGCGTTTTATTGATCGTGGCGTGCTCTCCAACATTTGGCTCTTTGTTACTAGGCTCCCTTCGCATTTGCACGTCTTACCAAGAAAGAAAAGCGAAAAGGAGGAGGAGGAGGAGGAGGAGGAGGAGGAGGAGGAATAACAATGTCATACAGTGCTTTAATTGGAAGGATCAAAAGCACGAGGAGGGGGCAGCAGTGTTTGTCTTTTAGAAGATTTTCCTCATTTTCCATGGAGATGGTTTGTTTATCCATTTGCCAAAGTTCCTCGAAGCTCGGGTCAGGTCAGTCTGGTTGCAAGGCCACAGACATCCCTCACTGATTAAAAGGAAGCAACTGAGTCACACACACACACACACAGACACACACACACACAGCCCCTGCAGCTCTTGCCTGGCGATAAGGATCCCGATGTGTCTGACAGCGAGGCTGACTGCAGAGTGTGAGGGAATTAGAGGGATTAGGGGGTTATAGAGTAGCGTGATAGCCTCTGGGATGATGGAGGGATTAGCCCGATTATCTCACTCTCTCTCTCCCAGTCAGGCAGGCCGAGTTTGAAGCTGAAAGCTGCCAGATGTGGCACCCACAGATTGAGAGAGGAGGAAACAACCTAAGGGAAGGAGGGAGGGAGGGAGGAAGACAAATTGGGGGAGCATGAGAGGTAAAATAAGGGGAAAGAGAGAGGGAAACGGTTGGTGAGTGGGGAAAGGTTATAAAGATAGCCAGTTAAAAGAGACGATGAGGACGAGAAATTGGAGGAAATTACATGGGGGAGTGACAGGCGAGGTAATGATAGTGGAGAAAACGAGGGACGGGGATGAGATAGGAGGCAGAGCTCCCTGTTGGCTTGGCTTCACTCTCATTCCCTCCAGTGCACATTGACTCCCTGCTTGGCTTGATATGGGATTTCATCAAGGTGCTGCTTAGACCAGCTTTACATTTTAATTTGCGGATTTCGCTGGCAGTTCTATTCCTCACCGGGGGCTGTATACAGTGTGTCGTCGGCTGCTTGTGCATTTCAAATCAGCGGGGCTGTGATCCTGGGCCACACTTTGTACTACTTTCAACTTATCGTCGACTGTTTTGCACATAGTACTCGTTTGGTGACGCGTATGTGCAAAGCATCTTAATCCCCCATGAATGCATGCTTTATACCATCAGGATGTGGCCGCTGCACAAATAGTGTAAAATAGCCGGAAAGAATCATGGGACACAGATTTTATGTTCAACATTCATCCAATAATAACAAATACATTTCTCAGCTCAAACACAAAAAGTATTTGTTACTGAGCCTTGATCCAAAGCGTGTAATCAGATCTTCTTAATGTCTGCCCGCTGGGAACTAAGTTTCTATGAAAACAACCACAACTGTTTTTATCTTCAGAGAGAGTTGTCATATGTGCCTCGTAGCAGTGAGTGTCTTTCTTGTGCTCTGCTCCGCGGTGTAATTCTCTGAGTTGGTCAATTTGGAGTGTAAAAGCATCGCATTGTTAAAGATATGTGGTTTTCCAGTCACAAGAGCCGAGTGGAACTGAGCGTAACTAATGACCGACGGCCAGTTTGGTACCAATCAGAAGAATAGCGATTAAGTTGATGTGAAACCACATTAACGAATTAAGCTGTTGTCCACTGTAATCTGTCGACACACACTTCATCCAAAAGGTGTCCTATCCTAATCTTGCTGTACTTTCCTACTAAAACAATGTATTTATATTTTTATTTTTATAAATGTAGACAAACTGTAACTTGTCACAGGTTCTGACGTTCTTTGTCTGCTTCCGGACGAGTTCCTGAAACTAAAGTTAATCACTGCTGATGAGGTCATACTAACGGATAATTCAAGGTACTTTCATGGCGGCTTTGATTCCGACTCACGTGAAGATGTGACATCACTGCATAGACAACAAAAAACACAACAACAGGCAGGGACGGTTTCCAGATCAAGGACTGATTACATTTTATAACATCCTTCAAGGGTCATTAAAAGTTATTGAATATATGTATTACACTAACCTCACTAATGTGATTGCTTGAAGTACTTAACTTTGGACGAGACGTCTGATGTCAGATGGGAGTGATGAGGATACTACTCGCTTTTGGTTTTAGTGAAAAACAATTTGCTCAAAAACATCTAATTTATTGGTGCCATGCAGCGAAGACAGTAGTTCCTCCCTCATGTCAAACTTGGCTGTAATTCCGTGAATTAAAAAAAATGGGTAGTTGGTCGGTTTGTTGTTTCATTACAGACCAGTATGAAAAACTGAACTTTCAGCAACAAGGCTTCACAAATTCTTCGTCTGCCTCTTAGCCGTTAACTCCCCACAAAACCTACCAGTGCAGCATTGTCACTATTAGAATGCAGCAGCATGAACGAGACAAAGAGCAAAAACTTTTACAGCATTCGTCGTTCCAACTCATCCAGTTCAACACATTTCCAGCTGTGAGGCCTTTTTTTATTACTGCAACTGCGTCACTGCAAACCGAGCGCACTGGTTTGTCTTTGACATCAACAAAAGAATAATTGTTTGTCCATTTCCCTGGTGAAGCATAACATTCTGTGTTTTTCTTTTCTTCACAGTTGCCATGAAGCTTGTCAGTGTAATAGTAGTTACATGTGTGTTTTCTTCACCCTGACCTGACAGGCATACAGCCCAGAAGGGACCACCCCCGAAGTACATGTCACTCTTCTGTACTTTTCTTTTATCAAAGAAAAAAATATTCCTTATTTTTCTCTATTCATGTCACCACAACCCACCCACGGTCTCTTCAGTAGTTGGTCCTGCTGTAGCTCTTTTCAATTGAAAAATGTTTGTAAACAAGGAATAACCCTCGTAAAGTTCTTAAAAGTTCAAGTCATGGGACGCCTCAGGAAAAGAGGTTGGCTGTTTGTGCAGTATTCTGCCTGACGGATGTCATGTGATGTTTTGTTCCTTTAGGTGAACAAACTGAGCAACAACAATACTCACATTTGAACAGTGGCATATGACTGAGGGGTGACTCCGCCTGCTTTGCTGAGTGATTTGTTCAATGCTTCACACGGTAACACGACAAGTTGTGAGTTGTGTACTTAGCGAACTGTCCTTGACAGCTTTCAGATTCCTACCTACACCATCCTTCCTTCTGACCTACCTATCTAACGCGATCCTTCCTTCTGACCTACCTACCTACCCACCCTCCTTTTAATCTACCCACCTACCTACCTCCCACCATCCTTCCTTCTGACCTACCTACCTACCTACCCACCCTCCTTTTAATCTACCCACCTACCTACCTGCCTGCCTACCTACCTGCCTACCTACCCACCCTCCTTTTATTCTACCCACCTACCTACTTACCTACCTACCAACCAACCACCATCCTACCTTCTGACCTACCTACCTACCCACCCTCCTTTTAATCTACCCACCTACCTACTTACCTGTCTACTTACCTGCCTAACTACCACCATCCTACCTTCTGACCTACCTACCTACCCACCCTCCTTTTAATCTACCCACCTACCTACCTACCTACCAACCAACCACCATCCTACCTTCTGACCTACGTACCGGCTTGCCTACCTATCAAATAGGTGGAAGTCAGAGATGTGGGTTGTGATTCAGAGATATTAGCTTGTTACTCAAAGGGGGCAGCGGGTGCATTTCAAACAAACTGAAGTCTCAGTACCGTGTCACAGACTCTGAATAGGACTATATGACAATATACTATTCAGTATAAATGGATGTGCTTACCAGGTCAAGTAAATTAAAATTGTTATTGTTCAATATCACGTCTGAAATTGGCCTTAAGGGGCTGAGAGTCCTATTCAAGTTTAGTTTAATGGATTAGACAAACTACAGAATTGGGTATTGTCTGGAAAACACAACACATCTGGGCTGTTATTCTACACATGTAGTGTGGACAAAATAACACATTGACCCATTTTCACCAAACTAATATCATCACCAGATAAATAACTTTTAGAGCTGTAGGTCGATACCTTTTAAATGCATAATGAATATTTTGAATAATATGCAGTAACTACAGTGTTTTTCTGCTTGTTACACACAAGTTAAAATCTTGTCAAACCTGCATCCGTTACATGCAACTTCAATGACATGCACAGCAGGACGCCATTGTGACTATTTTTAAGGCACGTATTTTTTTTTTTGTTTAGTTCTCAGCACATCTGTTATCTCACCACCCCAGCAGTGGCTTACATGTCCTAAATGCGCTGACAGGGAAACAGAACCGTTATATCTTACACAAAATCCCACAAACCCAAAAGCCACAAGTAGCAGCTTTTCTAAACCCAGAGCCCTCCTCCTCCTCCTCCTCCTCCTCCTCCTCCTCCTCTTCCTCCTCCTGCTGCTGCACTAAAACCATTTACGCTTCAAACACAGACCTACCGGAATAATTCCAAGGAGGAGTCTGCACTTTTCAACCTCTTCTCAGCAGCTTAAAACAGCTTTTTAAGCAAATGCAAAATTAAATGTATGTTTTTTTTGTTTTTTTTTTTATCTTTCTTTAAGTTTCTCATTGTGCTACAGGGATGGTTTCAGTCCGGATATCTGACGTACAAACTGTAACACCACATGCAGTTGTGGGTTACTGTATTCTCGTTTGTCTCACATCTACACCGGATGTGCCGACAGAGCTGCTTGAAGGTTGTTTTGTGGTGAATCGGATAGATTGTTTCCGTGCCGTGCCGCGTGTGTGTGTGCGCGTGTGTGTGCACGTGTGTGTGCGTGTGCGTGTGCGTGTGTGTGTGTGTGTGTGTGTGTGTGTGTGTGTGTGTGTGTGTGTGTGTGTGTGTGTGTGTGTGTGTGTGTGTGTGTGTGTGTGTGTGTGTGTGTGTGTGAGAGTCTGTGTGCTGTAAACAAGATTTGCTTCTGCCCTCAAACCATGGCTGACAGAGTGCTCCTGTGTGTATGACGGCTACACACAAATTTTTTCCACGGGTTATTGAGTACGGTGGGTTGTCATGGCAACTGGTGAGACGTTGTTCACTATGATTCTTTTCCTCTTTCTTCTCAATAAAGAAAGAAGCAGGATGCAAATTAACTCCCGCTACCAGCCGACATAAATCAAATGAACGTAACTGGAACTAGTTGCAAATGGAGGAAGAAAAAAAACTAAAACCGCAGAGTTGTGTTTGTGCTTCCAAAGAGACGATGCCCACACACACACACACACACACACACACACACACACACACACACACACACACACACACACACACACACACACACACACACATAATGAAGGAAACCTGCACGTCTGCTGTTTTCATCGTGGAATTTCTTGACACCCGAAAGCATTCTGACCAAACACAAATAACAGAAGACCTGTACTGGATATTATACATCTCTTGTTTATGAATATTTTATTTTCCCCGAAAAAACAAACTTTCTTTCTTTAGGTTGGTCATTATTTATTAATTCAGACAGTCTGAGCAGAGGCAGCACCACGTTTCTCCTCTCTTCTACCCACTGCTCCTGCTCTGTCTTTCTTGGTGAACACATGTTTCTCAAACATGCGCCCTCTGCATGTTTGCCGTCCTCATACCTAAACCAGACATATCCGTTATCTTAGATCTGTGTCTGTGCAGAGCTGTCAGAGTTGTCAAGGTAAAAAAACGGCTGATAAGTCAAAACGGATGA
Organism: Reinhardtius hippoglossoides; assembly: GCA_006182925.3. Classification (NCBI taxonomy): domain Eukaryota; kingdom Metazoa; phylum Chordata; class Actinopteri; order Pleuronectiformes; family Pleuronectidae; genus Reinhardtius; species Reinhardtius hippoglossoides. The sequence goes on from CM031670.1 coordinate 3,896,738, forward strand.
GTTCTGACTTATCTTCCCACTGCTTAACTGTTGCTGTTTGTCTCGGTGCAAAGTGTCAGAATGTTCACACGCATACTTCACATAGAGACCTTTGTGTGTGTGTGTTTGAAGGAGCTTCACTGCGTGTGGTCACTGATGTGTGCCGACAGCAGACGTCTGGCTGACGTGGTTGGAAGCCGCTGGCAACCGCACGGCAGAGTAAAAGCGACAAAACAGAATCGGGCAGAGTTAAAATTAAAATGATCATCAATCATTCATTAATCGCAATATGTTGGAACGTGGTGCGTCACTGTGGTAAAGAGGTTTGCACTGTCACTTCAGCATGAAGGTTCTTGGTCTTTATCCTATGTTGTCTTTGTGTGTGGAGTTTGCATGTTCCGGGTTTTCTCCGTGAACTCCAGCTCCCACAGTCTGAAGATATGCAAATTTGGTTAATCGTAGAATCTAAATTGACTTTAGATGAAAATATAGAAGATAAATTAACCATAGACGTGGACCATGACCCCGAAAGGATACTTTTTTTTATAGCTGGGGCTTCAAATTTGGTCCAAAAAATGTTTTTTAAAAAGCCTATTTAATTAAAATGATCTAAACAGGTAACCTTTATTCGATTAATTGACAAATGTTATTTGCTCCGGTGTGAATCCAGATTTTGTTGTTGTTTTAAATTCAAATGTTTAAGAGAACGAGTGAACAAGTGAAACTGACAGAAAGAGGAAGAAAGTAAAGTGAGAGAGAGGTGTGGAGAAAATAGGCTACCCCTACACAATTGCATAACTGTGACCTATAATACACCACAACCAAGACGAAGAACAAAAGTGGGATGGAAACAGTTTGAGTGTGCGTGTGTGAGTGTGTGTGAACACTCACACACACATCTGTGGGTGTGTAAATGTGCATTGATGTGCAAGATGACACACTGTATTTCAAATGTGGGAAAAAAGAACAGTGGAGGTGTGCGTGAATATGTGCGTGCACACGTAAAAAACACACACCTGCAAGATTTAGATGTATTGGTTTCCGTCCTTTTGCAAACGGCGCTCCACAGAATGCGATGATAGCACATTGCCTCTGCTGCGCTGCTCGCCCACAAACCCACAGTGACAATCTCATGGCCAAGTTGTCAAAATCAATATATTCGAGGGATTGTTCATCACATCATCTTCTGATCAAGATGGATTACTCTTCATCAGCAGCTCGCAGAGGTTCAGGTTAGGAGATATGAAATCACATTGATGCATTTGATGGAATAGTGAGGCTGAGGATTTTAGATTGAGATCTCTGCGCCTTATTGAATCCTGGGGGGGGGGGGTGCATCAAATGACTTGTCAATGCACTGAAATGACTCGAGGCCCTTGTCTTCTAATTTCTACTTTGTGTCGTTTGTCTTGTAAAAACAGAGTTCGCCTTCTTGCAGCTTTTGGGCATTTCTTTGTATCTATGAAGCACAAACATCCCAAAAGCTGATCTGCTCATCTGTTTTTAATTCCTGTAAAAAAAGAAAAAGCCGTACATTTGCACTTCCTCTCTCTGCCTGCGGATTCCTTTCACTCATCCTTTACTTCTGAGCATATTTAGTTGCAGCAGCCTGGAGAGGGGAGAGCAAATTGAGCCTTAAATCCAAACATGTGACATCAGAAGACAAAATGGCAGCGCAGACGGGCCCTGGACCACCCACAAGCTCTGTGGCTTCCCTCTAACTGAATGTGTACTGAATTAGACGCTGCCTCAAACCGTTACCCCAGAGCTTTTATTAACCACACCAGAATCAAATACATCTGCGGCCTGTTTTTGACTTCTCCTTTTCGACTCTATCAAGCGTGTGTTTCCCAGCGCTGAGGAAGTCGCGTGTTCATACGTAAGGTTTGTAGATGTGTCTTGAAAATGGAGGGTGGATTTCACATGCGGAGAGTGTGAGTCTGAGTTTGTCATGTGAGACATGAGGTTTGCATTTCGAGTTGAGTTGTGTGACAAACACAGTATTACAGTATTTACCACATGGAAACAGTTCTGCGTTTGCACAACTCTCTACAAGTGTGTGCATGTGTGATGCATGTGTTTGACTTAATTCAAGCCGTGAGCGTGTGTTTGTGTGTTAATGAGAAAAGAAGCATGCAAACAAATAAACATCATTTTGAAGGTGCAGTCAGTAGCATCCTTTTAATCAGAGACCCTACATGTTTGTTAAAAGACCTTTTATTTCGCCGGCCTTTGCTTATTTACACCATGGTGCCATAATGTGGCCCCGGTTTGCTATTTTAAAACACATGCAGGTCTTCTGGAGTTGTTGTTTCGGGACGAGTTCTGCTGACGACTTATTGCCCGAGCAACCCACCCCCCCCACCCCAATCTGTGTTTGCACCTTTTATATCCAATAGTGAGGCAGAATAATGTGCAACCTTCCTGCTTGGCTGCGTAAAGGTCTCAAGTATCCATGCACGCACGCACGCACGCACGCACACGCACAGGACTTTGTGATCACATTTGCATATCTTTTTTTCTACTACTGATTATTTAAAAAAAGATACACACAACACATGTGGACAAATATCAATATGGTAAATATAGACACACACACACACACACACACACGCACACACACACACACACACACGACACTAACAAACACACCCTTACCAACTGTAGTGGAAAATTACCAGGCTCCCGTGCATGCCTGTATGGTTATGGGAGCCATGGAGAGAGGGAATGGTCTATTTGTGGTGTCCTGCTGACTGGGCCGAAGGAGAGCTGTGGTGAGGCTGGAAGGAGGAAAGGAGCGGAGAGTCATTAGGCTGCAGGCCAGAGACCTCTGGTCTGCTGTCGAGCCACACAGCGGGTGGACGCTGGCGAGGACACACACTTTGCTAAGGAGCTGCTCTTCACCTCAGACGTGTGAAATAAATAAAAATAGAACCTCGACAGGCTCAAAATGTGCTTTTGAACCCTTTATTTTTAATGAGAACATCAGTGTGGGGCCTTCTGCCAGATTATGTTAAGCGTTTTCGATCCAAAAATACAACTTTTCAAAAATATAAATAGTTTAATAGTTTTATTATTGTAACAAGGGAAAGAAATGTGTGCAGCAGCCACAGTGTTTTGTTAGCATTAGAATCTGAACAGACTGAAGTGTTGTTTGCTGGTATGTTTACATGCTGCTAATATCTGATTAGTTGGCTTTGCATCTTTCCCTGACAAATGTTTTTTGGTTTGTTCAACAGGCTCAGGGCAACGCAGGTGTTTGTGTGTGAACAGATTGTGTTGTGTAGTTGCTCTCTGGTTTTTTACAGTGTAATTGTTTGCCATGCAATAGAAATAAATGAAATATCAACTTCTTCTTTTTGGTGTCAGATTTTTTTCCTTTCTCAGCAATAATGAGTGTGATACTAGTATTTAAAAAGTGAAAGTGTAAGTGCAGCAGCAGCAGCAGTCACAGAGTCACAGAGTCTTATCGCGTGACCAGAGGAGAGTTGACACACAAACAGAAGAAGAGAAAAGCACAGTAAAAATGTTATGGATGTTTTAGAGTAAGGCCAGACAAGTTTAGTTAAATTCCACATTTCAGACAATTAGAAGTGCTTTAAATAAACATACAGATGCAGCAGACGGGAAACATTTATAAGACATGGACCCATTTCTCTAGGTCCCGCTGAGAGCTTCTGAGCCTCGCTTTATTCTTAAGGTGGTAGTAGGCGGATTTAGTATTTCTGTTGATGTGGAATTAGGAAATTTAGGTCCGAGTCCAGAGCCAGATTCCAGACATGGTTTGAGGTCTTGAACTGAAGGGTTTCAAGATGAGCACTGGCATGAGCCATCTAGCGTTTAGCATCTCAGAGTTCTAAAGACACTGAGCTGACATTTCTTATGAAATGTCCGGTGTTATCTGTAACACTGGTGTAGTCGTGGGTTTATTACCCAGTGGGAACATTTCTACCCCCTGACATCAGAGCTGAATATAATTTGGGCCTGATCTGGGTCCCCAGGTTTGGTCTCGTAAACCAGGAACTAAGTTAGCTTCCAATATGAACACCTGCCGAGTCATATGGACGTCTGCAACTCTGTAGAACAATAAGTGTTTTGATGTTTTTATCGACATTTGTGAAGTCATTTGACCGAAGGAACTTTTATTTTCTCCGTTTACAACATTGTCACAGTTTGATTTGCTGCTCTTTGTCCTAAAGGCTTTGCTCAAACAACAAATGAGCAGCAATAACAGCTTGTGTAACAGTAGTATTGATTTTAATCGCTGCAACTGTTGTGCTGCTTGGCCTGCTTTTATGAACAGCCATAAAATAACAGGGAGGAGATGGCCTGGATGCTTTCCATGTATTACAATCAGAATTTATAAATTGCCCCATTACCCACCTTTCCACTGGTTACTCTTGGAACATTAGCAATTATTTTCACATGGGTCACACTCATAAAACCAATAATCTGCTGATTGAAAGCCTTGGCAGAGGAGCAGGGCTGCCGGCTTTCTGAGGAAAGAGGCCTTTGCCTTTTAGTCATCAATTTCAGGCGGCTGTTAGACAGGCTTTGCAGGCACAAATATAGCTTCTGGCTTTTGTAAGGAAAGTGATTGAGGGAGATGGAGAGCGTGACATTGAGAAAGGAGACAGACATCCTCTCAGTTCAAGTGTGTGTGTGTGTGTGTCTTTTTTCAGGTGAACGTTCGCCACTGATAAAAAATGCCTTTCATTGAAACTTCAGCAGTTCAAGTCCATTGAATAACCTTAAATTGTACAAAGATAAGTGGTGAACTGCCCACAGAAAAACGTTTAGGTCACAGAAAACTGCGAGATCATAGAAATGTGATAGAAAACATTTTTCAGGGATGAAGAGATTCAGTAACTTTTCCTGCAACAGTGGAAATAAATGAAGCCTTGAAAGTCAAATACAGACATTTTCCACAGCTGAACCAACTTGAATGATTATTCAAAACCTTTGTCCGTATAAATAAAACTGTATTTATACAGCACTTTTCTTAGGTACAAAGGCAGAACTGTGATACAACCATTGTATATAAAGATGGATGACATTCCAAATGTGAAGCCAAAGTGTCTCAATCACCCCCTGATGGCTGGCTGCAGTGTCCCTGCCTCCTTCATGTTAGTGGATGGGACATTGACCAAACTAAAAGGTCAAAGTTCATGTCAAATACATGCATCTCATTTTAGGTTGTTCTTATCACACTAATGTTTGTCCAAGTGCTATTTTCTTTGGTAAGTTTGAATATTCAGTTATGTGACGCTATAAGAATGAGGTGAACTGTCATGGTTGACCGATGAGACTGATTCGCAATTGGTCGAGCAGGTGTAAAGTTGGGACCTCGATGCAAAGACTCTGGTTCCAAATGTGGAAGAGGGCGACGTTGGAATATTTTACCTTCATTTCTGTATAATGGGAGGAAGAAGAGAAGTGTTGTCTATCTTTATATGCAGACGATGCTCTGTATCAACATGTATGTAGAGTTCCTCTCTTTGGTCACTATGTCCTGTGCTACCTCGAACACAAGTGTGTGCATGTCTCAGTCAGCGTGTGCTTATTGAGATGGATGGCTGCAGGGGGAGGTGGGAGGTGAGGGAGGGCTCTGCTGCATGGGAAAAAACCTCCTGACGACTGCCCACCCACCCATAATCCCATTACTACTCACCTGGGAGGGACAGAGAACAAAAGATAGAGAGGACGGTGGAGGGATGAGAAAAAAAGAATAGATAAAGTGATTTAGGTGTGAGGATGAAAGTGATGGAGAGAGCTTAATGCAGAGGTGGAGTGTGGGAAATGGGCAGGGAGAGGAGAGAGAAAGGGAGGTGAGGGCGAGAGGAAACATTGATGAAGACGGAAGAGAGTAGAACAAAGCATGAATACCACCGAGATGTTAAGATGAAGAAGGATGGAAACTGAATGAGAGAGGGAGGGACTGGAAAGTGTTCAGAGTCTTAACTAGAATAAAAGTAGTGGCAATAAATGAATAAATAAATACTCCATTACAAGTAAATGCAATGAGATGTGTACTTCAGGGAAAGTAAATAAATGTATTATCATAGAGTAGTTTCAGCAAAATTTACTATTTTATATACTATAAAATATTAGTGGTCATTTTGCAGGTAAAATGTCCTTATATGTCATATTTAAATTTGTATATCTTATATTTATGGATTATTAGGAGGTTATTTGTATTTGGCCCTGCGTCCATTTGTTTGTTTGTTGACTTTTATGTTTGTTTGTTTGTTAGCAGCATTACACAAAACCTACTTAACAGATTTCCACGAATCTTAATGGGAGGATGGGACAAGGGCCAAGAAAGAACTCATTCCATTTTGGCACAAACCTGAAGATAAAAAAAGCGGATCCAGGATTTTATTTTTCACTTACTTAAGTGTTGCAAGATATTTGATATCTTCTCCGAGGGAGTAATTCATGGATCTTGATGAAAAAAAAATCTGGCACATTCAGGGAACTGATAACTATGAGTGTGTGTAAATTGATGCAGCTTGATTTAAAGGGGCTGTTGGGCCTTGGTGCTCCACTGGCTGCTGTTGTAGTTACTAATGCATCAATATGTGAGCAACATTTTAATGTTGCATTTGGCCATGGTAAAGAGTTGGGATGGTTTGATTTACTTTGTAAACATAGATCATATTTTCATATAGTCACTGCAGCCTTGTAAAATCTCTATTTGCAATGTAACTAGTAAATATAGATGTATACATTCATAGAGATGCCCCCCCCCTTGTGTTCATACGTAAGTTGTTGATGAAATGTTCACGGATGAGGTCACGTTTTGAAGTTGTATTGATGTAAAGTTACATTAAAGTTCACACTAGGCAGCAAACGGTAATCATGATCCTTTATGTGTGACAAGTACAAATTGTCTGGCTTCTTTCTTCATACTTTGTTTACCCTGGAAGTTTTAGCAAAGCAACAGTTAAGAGGATCTGACAGTTAAAAGACAACCAAAATTAAACGTCCCTTTACTTTGAATAAAATGGTGGATTTCTCTGATGGAACATTGTTGGAAATATTTTGGATAAAGTAAGTACACAGTCAACAAAATATATAAGAACACTAGACATTCTAATGAAGAATTGTTACGTATTATATCTTTAAGTAAAATGTAAGTAACTTAAAAGAGTCATTTGGAAGGAGGAAGGAAGGAAGGACGAAAGAAAGAGAAACGAGAGAAACACAGTGAGGCTTGGACAGGATTCTCTGACCTCTCTGACCTCTCTGACCTCTCTGACCTCTCTGACCCCCCAGAGTCCCACAGCGAACTCATTTCCACTGAGTGACAGCGCTGTGTGACATCCAGGGGACTTGAGAGACTCGCTGCCTCCTGCGATTTGCATGCATTTTACATGTATGTATGTACATGTATTTGTATGTGTTTTATATGTGAATAATGTCATATTTCATCATCATATTCATACAGACTTTGACTCAATCAGGTCTTGACTTTGTGTTGTCGAAAGTCAACATCTGGCCCAAGGGACCTGGTGCTTGAGCTCAGGAGTCGTCTGTATGTGCATGTATGTTTTTTTATAGAGAGCAGTCGGGTGATGTATCATGAATGTTCCTTGAACTGCAGCACAACCTAAAACTGCCACTCACTCAAGCCTGAAGAGAGTCGAGTCTTTTTCTGGTCCACAAAAGACACGGGACGATCTGGTGCCGGTGGTTATTTAAAGATAACTCTTCTATTTTTGAAACCTGGGGTCTGTCTGAACAAGGGTGAAGTCTCTCAGTTGTGGGGACGCAGCAATTTTGGGCCTTTTTAAAAAGTCTTAATTTGCCTTTAAGTGTGGGGAGCGTGCACAGACCATACACAGAGACACACATGTTCACCGTAAACACTTAATGTGAAGGCGCAGGTGCATGTGCAAAAGACAAATTAAGACACACACAAGCAAACGCACATACGCAAACAGTAAAACGCATGGAAAAAACGACCGCAGATACACATAGACACACATAAACACACATCCACATGCACGCAGTGTGGTCCAGCCCTTGGCTCCAAAGCCTGTAATGTAGCTTTAGTGAAGGTCTACCGAGGAGGCTGGAACAGTTAGCCACGTTGGCCTGCGGTCTCATTCAGACAACCACCTCGTCTTCGCCAGCTACCCAGGCCTCAGTGTTCAGTCACTGGGTGGGATGGTCAGGAGATCTAATCCAGCAAAGCAGAGGGTGGAGGTTTGAGGAGAACTCCTCTAGATGTGGTTTGTGTGGGACACCAAGAAGGGCCGTCACTTATTTGGAGCCACAAAAGGGCAAAGGTGGCCCTTCCTGTTCCCTGCCCGAGTCTCCTGGTTTTTCCGATGAGAGGAGCTCACCACAGGCAAGAAGCTGCAAAGAAAAAGTCTACGAAGAAAACTTTACAAATCCTGTGTTTATCCGTCACTTTCCAAACAACAAACACTTAGAGAATGTTTCAAAGTGAAACTCAGACGACTAACAGATGTGGACTCCTCTCACTTTCCGCTGGCATGCCACACAACTTTACAAATACACAAACACACACACAGACTCGCTGTACCACTGCGGCTTCCTCCATACACACAATACACCCACCACAATGACCTGGCACGGCCTACACCATGCTGGAGCATATACTTACTCCACAGCAATTTACCCTCGGGCTTTGACAGCTCATCGTTTATGCCACTGTGGCGTTGCGAGGGCACCACTCCCTGTCTGTGAGTCCGTCTGTCTGTCCATCTGTCTCCATCCATGCGTCTGTCCCTCTGTCAGGGAAACGGCTGAAGGCCTAAATGGCAAACCGGAGGCTGAGCGATGATGCTGCATCACAGGTTGAAATGGAGTCGGAGGTATGTTGAGGTCCCAGCAGGAGATGACATGTTGATGTTTTTTGTTGACAGTTTGACATTCATGGTCCCCAGAGGATCTAGCCTACCTATTTTGGTAATTCCCATTGTTTCCTCTACTTTTTAGTTATTTGTTTTTACGATTGTATGATCTGTACTACCACTCAATTTCTCAAGCTGAACTGATCACGACTTTTCATCTAAGACTGTAAATAAAGATGGACGACGCATCTTCACTTCCTCCCACTTTCCAGAAATGAAGCCATAATATCCCGGATACGAACGCTGCCATCTTGTGTCAAGTCGTCATTTGGAGCCAAATTCTACGCTACGATGTGGAGCTCAACCAATCGTGAGTCAGTCTCAGCTGTCAGTCATGACGTTACCCTGGTTTTGTACAAACTACCTAAAATGACAGAAACCATCCTTGAGAAAGTGCAGCCAGCCACCAGGGGGCGATTGAGATGCTTTGGCTTCCATTTTTTTTTAAGTCTATGTTTTACGGTCACTAAGATGCTGAATTCGTTAAACATTATACCTGATAAACATTAGCATGCTCTGTGGGCACATGTTAGCCTGCTGACATTAGCATTTAGCTGGAGTACGGCCTTTCACAGCTGCTAGCATCGCTGACTTATTGATCATCAATTGGTTCCTTATCTCTCTGTTCGTCTTTTAGAATTAAGAGCATCGACTTTCCACACTGATATTTGTTTAGTTTCCTGACAATATGATTTAATACACTGTGTCCCTAGCTTGAACTTTCCAGTATAAATTATTGACAATGAGCCACTGTTGAAATACATTTTTCAAAATAAACTCCTTAAAGTTGTATTCTAAGCGATAGTTTTGTGGTATAGAAACAAGTGTGACCGTGCACCATTACACCTCCAGCTCATCGTCCAGGTTCTGGTTCCGTTCAAACTCTGGGGTGATTCGATAATTTGTGTCTGAGAACCATTTCCTTCTCCTCCGCCTGATTCCCCCTGTGAACCGCACTTTTAAATTCACCATTGACACTGCTAGATTGTGGGGTGATGTAATGACACCATTAAACATGTCTGGATGTCTTATTGAAGTAATTAGCCTGTTGTAACCTTTAATCTCACTAAATTCCTCTGCCTCACCAGACAAGATGCCCCTGGCTTTCTCCAAATTGCCACATGCATGTCACGTGGAAAATGGTAACCAAGCCAATTTCCACAATTTCCAGTCTTTGTTTTAACTCTTGAATTGCTTTGTCTTCCTTTTCGCTCTGATGTTTTCCTGCCCTCCTTTTCATTCTCTCAAGGCTGCAGCTGATAGCTCAAATGCCATGAAAGGCGGCTTCTTGTGTGCGACTATAATTGCACGTTTCATAATGACACTAAGCAGACATGGACACCGATAAGAAAGAGAGCCAGGGAAAAAAACGAGGGGAGACGGTGTCCCCAAGAGAACCTTGTGTTTTCCAGCTTAATTGATGACAAGCACAAGTGAAGTTTGGAACCTGCGAGCTCCGTCCTGACAACATTACGAGGAGCTGAGACGGCACGGGGCTCACTTGTATTTGGATGATGTTGAAGTAAAAAGCTGTGTTTTGTGCAAATCCCGGCAGTTGTGAGGCAAGACTCTTTTACACACATAGCAATCTGCAGGAGGCTGATTTAAGGACGCCTGTTTCCTTTGGTAAACAAAGCATTTACAGCTTGTGTGGCAGCGTTAAACAACTTTGCCGTGCGGTTGATCTCGGTGCAGGTGATAATGCGTCAGATTAAAAGGGAGCGTATGGAGACGTTCTCATCAAGCAACAGGTACCGGGTCGTTTATACGGTCAAGAGACAACTGGTGAAGTCAAGTGCTCCCAGCTATGAATTAAACAGGGAGGGGGGGAAAAAATGTGTCTTTGACTACATGTTGCTTAATTCTCTCTCCGGGCTCTGGCAAGCCAAGCCCAATGTTAAGTGGCTTCTTGAGTTTATCCAGCGAGGTCAGAGGGAAAATAAAAACATCACGCGAGAGCTACAATTACAGCCCTCGAACATGACAAGCGTCTGTTTTTGTGCTCTTGAACGAGGGCCCACTTTTAATGGTCGGTTCTGGCTGCAAGATAAACAAACAGTCATAGGGTTAGCATAACCCCTGTCTGCGAGCGCTAGCCAGCCCCAGCCAGCGAGACAGGCCGAGAAGCTAAACTCTGCCGCAGCGCTAAGGCAGCAACAGCAGAAGCAGCGGTGGTTTTGGCGGCAGGGCTAAATTACAGCATGGAGCAAAGCTGTGGTTTGTGTACAGCATACTCACACACTCGTTTGCTTTTCCTTTCGCTGAGCTCTCTCTGTCACACACACACACACTCTCAGGCTCCTTCTGCTCTATAGTGTTTCACCAAAGTGTTCAGGTTCCACACATGAATACACACACACATACATGAACACTCGCGGTCCCTTGGGTGGGCCCTTCTGTGGGCCCTTCTGTGGGCCCTTCCCGTCCCACAGGTGTCTACAAAGCAAGGCCAGCAATCAACATCCCCTCTGGCAAGACTTCCAACCTACAGACCTACTGACCTCATCCAGAAACCACTAATCTGCGAAAGTATTGGCTCCGGCTCCTGTGGGAGAACCTAAGCTAATGGGATCTCATTATATGGAGATAAAAAGAATCCCATCAGGTGACATTTACATGTTGCATCATTCTGTATTCCCATCCAGTCGGGCCCGGGGGGCTAATCAAAGATCAGTTCAGCTGGATTTCCTCATAAGCCGACACCCTGTTTGGAACAACGAGGCAAACCGCGATGAATGCTGATTGTAGGGTCCCAGTAGTTGGGTTGTAACAGCACACGATCCGTGCGACCACATTTGTGAATAATACACAGATGAACTCTGTGGTTACGGCCTGCTGAACTTTTTAATGTGCACATCCTCACTAATTGTGTTAACATGAGATCCTGACATCGTACGTTTTGCATTGATTTGATGCATTTATTTTCTACTGAATGTTATTTGCCGTTATATAATATAGAGGATGGGATTGTCCAGGATTAAATGGTCCCATTAGGACTTTTGTTGGGGGCTACTGCTCCATTAAAGTGGGACAGAAACCGTTCAGTTGTGTAATTTGCATCACAGTGATTATTAGAACTGCTTCTCATTAATAATTTCTACCTTTGAAAGTGGTATTTATTTATAGTATTAATATATTTCGTGACATGTAGCCAACTGTGTAAATCTCTTTGTAATCGAGACAAACTTTTGAGTCTGATGCTTAAACCTAAGCATGCAATGTACGTTAGCATATAAATCATTTTTTTTAAACTGAACGGTTGATGATTTACTTGATAGAGACATGCAAATGAATATCAGTTCAAAAATGTAAACATGCCAGATTCTAGCAAACATGCTAATTTACATCTGTAGTCCCTGTAGGCAGGTAACAAAGAAAGACAGACGCATCACAAGCGACGACAAACTGAAACAAGTGTAAACATCACACAAGTAAAACAGGACAAAACACATGAAGATGTCTATGTTGAATTAGTTCCGTACCGCCCCTCTCAAGTAGGAAGGCTGACTCCAAAAGCACAGAATGATCAGTGAGGTAAGAACCAGAGTAACAAGGTTTATAGGAATCATAGGTTTACATCTCCGCTCATGAGTCTGCATCCAGCAAATCATGGTGCTTGGAGCGTAATGTCCATGACAGGACACCACAGAGGAAACCGCTGCTCTCCAAAACAAACGTTACTGCGGCCTGAAGTTTGCCAAAGAGCAGCCTGACACCGCACAACACCACTGGAAAAAATGTTTTGTGAATTGAGGGAAACTCAGTTTGAATTGTTTGGGAACAACATGCAGCTGTACGCACAGGAGAAAAAGGGCAGCGCATACCAACGTGAGAACATCATCCCCACAGTGAAGCACTGGCCGGGACAGCTCGCCGTCATCGAGGAGAAAGGAATTCCTACGTTTATCAAAGTATCTTGCAGGATAATGTCCGTCAGCTGAAGATCAGTGGAAGTTTAGGGATGACGCAAGACTGTGACACTGAACATCAAAGTCAAATTACTACAGAATGACTTCGAACAACGGAAATCCAGTTCACACCAGAAGAAAATGGCTGATCTGAAGATTTTCTGTAGGAAGAACGGTCCAAACTTCCCCCTGACGATCGAGCAGCTACACAAAGCACTTGTTTATGGTTATCTCTGCCAAAGTAGGTTTTGACCAGAAGATAAAACCACACTGGGGATTGAACCACCAACCTTCTGGATAGTGGACAACCCGCTAAGCCCCTCAGCTCACATCAATAACATTGACTACAGCTTAAAATATCTAGAGTAGAAACCTAGTTTACCGCATTTATCCTACTCAGGATTTTATGAGACACGGACAATATATTGGATGTTTGAATTGTTTGATCGATCATTGTTATACTGGTGGACTCTTGATTTTGCTTTGCAGTTATTTATATTTGTGTATTTAAATCAAGTATACTCTAAACTATTAACAGTTTGAACGTTAAATATCATCTTCCAATTTGCTTTATCAATAAAAAAAAAAGCTGTTCTTGTCATCGACCACTGTTTTGTGCTTTTAAAAAATAAATAAATAGTAACAGTTATGGCACCGTTTTGGGACCAGAAAAAAAAAACCCAGGAAATCTGCAGCAGTTTGAGCTGCTCCTCGTCTCCATTGACTTTGAATGTGTAAACAATCTCCCCTCTGAACGCGTTTCCTCGTTCTTTGTTCGGTTTTCACACCTGCTGCTGACTTCCTGGCACGGACCCACACTTTGACCTTTGTGGCGCTCGCTGCTCAGACAGACTCAATCTCCATCTTCTTTCAAATCCCCCGTCTATTGGTGAAAGCTTTTTTTTACAAAGGGTTGCCACTGACTTTTATTCATGCCGTCTAATCCTATATATTTATTTATGTGGTGTTGTCTATTTTATTGTTTTGCTCACGCTCCTTTGTCTTGCTCTCATTTTATCTGCCCGTCTCTATTTCTTCTTGTAAAGCACTTTGTGTTATTGTTAAGAAAAGGCCATATAAATAAATTGTATTATCGTTGCTGTTATATTTTTATTACTTCAGGGTCACCATGCACACTCCTGCGCAGTGTCATTAGCATACAGTTACTGTGTATATTCATAAGCGCACCGTGCAGACACACAAACATAACACTCACAACTAACAGTGTGTTTGCTCGTGATTATTATGTCCGTGTACACGAGGGGGAAACACACTGGCAGAAACACACCCATACACCCCCACACCTGCTGCTCGTGCTCTTCCACAGCTCCTTGTGTTAATGGATGGGAGTCTAATTACTACTCTCACACTGGGACTACTTTCTCCACGCTTGTCTCCCAGGACATGTGTGCATGTTAGCGTGTGTGTGTGTGCATGTTAGCGTGTGTGTGTATGTGTGAGAGAGCTCTGTGCTGACAGGAGCTCACCCCCCACACACACTGCTCATTAGCAGACTTTCTTTCTTCCTCTCATTTCGCTGTCTGCTCGACGCTCTCACACAGAAACACTGTTAAACACTGCGCAGCGCTCAGCTCGACATCAAAACACGTAGTAGCAGCTTCGCTTTGCGTATCCATTTTATTTTAAGATATAGATCATTTCCACTCTCTCTCTCTCTCTCTCTGCCTGTCTGCCTTGTTCTCTCCCAGAGATAACTAGAGAGAAAGACAGAGAGAGATGATTGTTGTGCCTAAAGCAACACAAAACCAGGCAGACTCACTTCCCCATTCAAGTTCTGGTTAAAGACAAGGAACTGTGAGCTACTGACTCCCTCTCTCACGGTATTAATGCACACATGTGTATCACACTGACACATACTCCCTCTCAAACTGAGCTCTGGCGGTGGCTGAGGTCTTCTGAGTCTCTGTTTTGACAAAGTCTCGCCTGTGACGCAGTCTGTGTTGAACCATAAACTGTCTCTGTACTGGAGTGACCTCTCCCACCACTTCCTCTGTGTCTGCGAGTGTGTTTCATCTCCCCTGCGGCTTTCAGACTCAAAGTCTAAGTGGAGCGCGGAGGAAAAGACAGGTCTTCAGAGGGAAGCACGGCTGTGCAGAACCTCTGCAGCTCACAAACAAAGGCCACCTGGCTGCTCGCAGCGGGGCGGAAATGTGCTCTCCTCGGTGCTACAATGACAAGTGCGCGCTAATAACTGGGTCCACACTCTTGAGGCCTAATTAGCCCTTCAACTAATGTGCTGCTAATCATTCATAAATGCTGAAAAAAAAGCTTTCATGTTTTTATTTTGCGTGAATGAGTCCCCCTCATTTGATCTGGCGCGCAGCGCAGCGACACAGGTGGACGAGTGAAGTGCAACTATTGTGAATACTTTGCAAAATGTGGCTTTTATGGTGAGATTGTTTGGTTACTTGATTCTAAACGACCCAGTAAAAATACTGTTTAGTTCATTTGATCGTGATATGCTTGCCAATATCAGAATGAGAAGTTCACAAATCAAATATCACCTTTTGCAGCTCGACTTCAAAGCTTGATTAGTGTCTGTATTTATTTTATTCACCGGCTCCTGACATCAAAATGGCTGTTTATATCATCCTCCTCTGTCTTTAACCTCTCACACTGCTACTTTATCTTTTATTTTCTATTCAAGGCCCAATCAGTAATGTCACCATCCATGCATCTACAATCTACATACTGCTTATCCTACTACAAGGGGCGAGAGGTGGTGTACACCCTGGACAGGTCGCCAGCGTATCACAGGGCTGACAGACCGAGATGTGCAACCCTGCACACTCACATTCACACCAAGGGAAACTCCAAATTAAGAGAGAGAGAGAAAACCCACACAAACACGAGGGGAAGAGGTAAACTCCACACAGAAAGGCTCTCGTGTTTTTTGACGTGTCTGCATTATTAAGGGGAGATGTTTGCATCCTCCTCAAAATAAGCAGCTTTCTAAACATTTGGTTTTCCTGCTTCCTGCTTGGAAGAAGAGATAGAAGTTTGGTAATGTGGGGACACATTACTTTAAATACACAATCTTAATGTTCATGATTTCCTTTTGCTTTCTGTTCACTGTGGGTGGAGCTGCAGCTGTGCACAACAGCGACCTCAAGAAAGCTGCTTAAGTATCAAGTGAAGAGCTGCTGCCAAAGTCACAACCTCTGGATCAGATTGTCGTACAGACCGACAGCGTTTGGTCCACAGATAAAGAACGTAAAACAGGAATTGAGTCTTACAGGCGGCCGTGCCAGCAGAGTATGGATTCATCTCTGTCTGGCTGACCTTATCGGCTGCTTGCTGCTGATCTGCGATGCAGAAGGAGGGGCAGACGGAGGGGGGGGCAGAGACCAGCACCCGAGTGGACCCCTGGGCCGCTCCATTGCTCAGCCAAGTCGAAAATGTGTTCTCAGATCTTTGCCTGACATGCTGTCCTGTGGGGTTAGGCATCTGTGTGTGTGTGTGTGTGTGTGTGTGTGTCTGTGTGTGTCTCTATGGTCGCGTGTATATGTCAGGAAGGAGAGGAAGCACTGCTTGGCTGGAATTCCCTGTGATCATCCCTGACTGGTGTGTGTATGTGTGTGTGTGCGTGTTTGTGTGTGTGTGTGTTCAAAGAGCACAAAGGTGAGTTTGCATGAGAGAATCTGATGTGTGACGCTTTTAGAAATATGGAATATCCGATTACAGGTGTCATGTGTGACTATCATGTCATATGTTTGGAAGTGATGTGTGTTTATGCTGTCAAATCGATTTTTACTCATTAAGACATTTGAAGCATCTAACGTTGTGCTTAACTCATGGGAAAAATTTGTGTGTGTCTGAATTTGTGTGTTTGAAAGGTTGAGTGTGTTTCATGTTGCAGTGGAGGCAGTGGAGCCGTGATGCCTCCCTGGGCCTGTTTCCAACTGGAACACTGTCAGATTGAGCGACCTTGGGCTGACAGGCCCGGGAGTTCACTGGACCGCGTGTGTGTGTGTGTGCGTGCCGTGCGTCTGCGATTGTATGGTCATGCATGTGTGCGATTATGTGTGTGAATATGGGTGAATGCACGCATGTGTGACTGCGTCTGCCGTTTGTGTGTCACATTGTGTGTGTGTGTGTGTGTGTGTGTGTGTGTGTGTGTCTGCAAATCTCCCAGGGTAGCAGTCCATCTTGACAGTCTGTGTAGACCCATCACATCACTGTCACGCCACTCTCTCACTTGGACGAGTGATGGAGGAAGTCCAGAGGGAGAGAGAGAGAGAGTGAATGACGGGGCGAACGACAGATCGCATTGGACTCATCAGGAAAAAGTGCTGTGACACACACTCTCCTCCACAGAGAGAGGAGGGCTGAGAGTGCGACTCAGGGCAAAACAAAACAAACCCAGTCAGCCTCCCTCTTATCCGTGGATATTGACTTAATTGGAAGTCTCCGCTCGTTCTGTTTCCTCGGAGGTAAACGGCGTGAGGCTTCGATTTTCACGCTTTCCGATGCTGACACAAGATGGACTTGTGATGAGAGCTTCTCTTTCTGCGCACACAAAACCAAGTGTTAGAGAACAGAGTCTTCATGTGTTCCAAGGACACAGAGTGTTGAATATCATAACCGGCAACGAGGTCATATTTTCATCTGCGTTTCTTGCTAGTTAGCAGGATTATGCAAAAATCGACTGGACGGATAACTATGAAACTTGGAGGAAGCATGTGGTATAGATCAGGGAAGAACCCAGTACAGTTTGGTGTGGAACCAGATCAGGTTTCATTATTTCTCGGTGAATAATGTGTAAATCTTGATGGAAAAGATCTGGCATATTTCGGGGACTGATATCTACGAATGTTTGCAATTTGGTGCAGATTCAAATTGAAATCTGGATCTTGCGGATTTAGATGTGGTTTCATAAGGGGACCGTTGGCGGAGGTTTGCACTTTACTGAGAACCGTTCTAGTTCGTTGTATAATTGTAGAGCGAAGAAACCATTTATAGAACATTGCAGTAGTGAATTATTGATTTAAACGGTTAATGCTGCCGGCTGCAGAAGTAGCTTCAGACTCAGGGTATGTCATTAAATCCCATGGATTTGTGTGTGTATAGCGTTTGTTTTCCATCACCTACATATAGATTCATAGGAGGATGCTGGTCCGTCCATGTTTTGAAATCATATTTCAGGTTTGATAAAAATAAAAAAAACACTGAAACTAGAATAACACGTAACGTCGTCGAGGCCCAACAGTTAAATTCAATCTCATAGATACCAGGTCCCTAAATGTGCCTGAATCATTTCCTCAAGTTCCATTAATTATTCACTGGAAAATTGAGAAAATGTTGAGCATGTCTTGCAATGTTAAAGAAAGTGAAATAAGACTTAGAAGACTATGACAAAGATGTAATCCCAACGGAATTCCTACGTTACGTCCGGCCCCCTGCTGTGAAACAGAATACAGCGTTTAGACGTCCCCTAAGCCTCGGCTATTTCTTGAATTCAAGCAGGATTCGGTGGATTGTTTGGTAAAGAGTCTGTGCTCATATTATTTTCCACTTGTGTGCATCGTCTTATTATGTGGGAGCCTGCAGACAGCTGAGAAACTGTGGTGACACCTGTGCAGATCTCATTAAGATGTCCGGCGAGGAAGCTGCTTACTCAGCCTTGACAACCAGGGTGAAGCACTGTTGCTCTAAAACCACAGCATAGCTGAGGACGTCTGAGGGAAGTTAGCATCCGGCACAGCTTCAGCTCTCGGGAGTCTAAAGCCGAAGCACTCCCGCCACGCCGAGATTGTTTTCTCATCATTGGTCCCTGCTCGGGACTTTCTCTCATAAATTATCCCAAAACTCCACGTTTATCTGATGAAGTCACTAATTTGAATTCCTTTCATTGCAGATTCCCTCGTAGTTTGTATTTCCCAAACACGATGTTTGGCCGGGTCCGCGCAGCGCAGCGCCAGCAAATGGGATCGCGGTCCTGTTCCAGAGTAATGGTTTACAGAATTGCTCACTTTGTAAACTTTCATGACTTCATTTCCTCTCCTGGTGCATTGTCACTCAGCTGTGAATGTAATCAGTTGCTATTCCAATTACATTCAAGCGCAGCCTGTCAGTGTTGTTTGGAGGAACAGGACTGCGGTTAGCCGGGACAGAGAGGAGACTCTTGGCTTGTTCGTCTTGTCAGCTGCTGCTTTTAATCGAACTATCTTCTGAATAGTCTCCAGCCTGCGCCTGCACTCCTTCATCCAATCCTTTTATGTGTTGGCTGCCTGAGGCGCTCGAGGAAAATCTCCTTGATACGCTCGGCTTTTTCAACCTTTGCTCCAAATGTGGTGCGCAGATGGTCATTACTGGCTGCGAACCAGGTTTGTAGTTTCCTAACACCGTGGATGGTCCAGAAGTTTAATTGAAATGCAAGAAGTTGGATGAATAAAAGAAAACATGTGGGGGGGTGGAACTCAGCAGGATGTCTGCTCGTTTCATTAATTTATGTTGATTTGCTTAATCACTCTCACAGTCTGTCAGGCCCAGATCACATCAAGATGTTTACAGCCGCCGCACTCAGCAAGACGAGGTGTTATAGTCCTGAAGTCAGATAATTAAACCAGTGCTCTGATGTGTAATGGGGTTAAATTGGAAACAGGGAAGAGCTGCGATCAATCAGGAATTGGCAGCTTGTGCCTCTGTCATTGATCCAAGCGGAGTCCTAAAGCCCAACGTTTGGTGTTTGGCTGCGAGCGAGGACCTGAGGAAAGTGCCGTCGTCCACTTCCTCATCAGGATCCCATTTAATATTGATTACATTGATGGCTCCTTCCAGAGTTAATGTAGACATGCTCTCCTCCCATCCGCTGGTCATATCCACTCACGCTTGTCAATATAGCAGCGTGAACGAGCTGCTGTTCTCCTACTACTCGCTGCAAAGAAGCAAAGGTATTTTTGGCCCGGCCCCCTGTGTCAGTTGCCAAGCATTGAAGGGCTGGTGTGGAGTCCTGTGCCCACAGGGGCTTCTGGTTGTTTCTCTGTGTGGAAAAAACAAGTAGAAGAACAGCAGCAAAGCCAAATAGAGAAGGAATTTTTTTTTTTTTTCCATCTCTGTGGAAATCCACACAGGTTGTGGAGCCGACACTTAGAAGTGCATCACAGGAGCGCCTCCGGAGACAGATCGCCTTTTGTTTCCTGCAGTATCGGCGAATATGTTATGGTTCAGCATCATACTGCTGCTGCTGCTGCTGCTGCTGCACGTTCCCTCTGATGTGAGGACTTCTTCTCAACAGCTGAGCTGCAGCTTTACACAAGTCATATCTGTGGTCTTGTGATGTTCCAGTTGTTTTCTTGTTTCCTGAAACGTTCATGGTTTCATTGGCCAAACAACAAATGTAATCTATAAAACGCTCAGCAGAAAAGATTTGCTCATATTTTTTTTAATCTGGCTCCAACCAGTGATTATTTTCACTATCAATCATTTTCTTTCTACTTTTTTAATAAATCAATTATTTGTCACAACAAACAGAATCAACACAACATCAATGTCCCGGAAGTTATTTGACTTAACATTGATTATTTCCTCTCAACAACAAAGTCCAAAGAGATGCACATACAACTGAGATGATCGCCTGTTGAATTAGTGATCAACAGATTTAATATGCAACTATTTTGATATGTGATTAATCATTTCAGTCATTTTTAATTAAGTAATTGCAAATATTTGTGCAGGTTTTGCTGCTTTTCTCTGTCATATCACTGTAAACTGAATATTTTAGGTTTTTTTTAACTGTAGTTTGCTGTGATTGACATCTTCTTTTTAATTTTTGTTTGTTTTTCTTTTACTTTTCCAAGACTGAACGATAAGAAATAATTGGCAGATTGTTTTAATACTGAAAATAATCATTAGTTGTCACCACATCACCGCGTAAAACCAACAAAGGCAGCTTCCCGTTTTAGAGTCTAGGTTTTTAATGTAATTGAAAAACAAGAGGAGAATCAAATTTTAGTTTTAAAACCTTGTTGTGGAAGAACAACACACTGGTACCCTGATTAAACATGAACTGGTTTCCATGTCAACAGATGCAGCTACGTTTCCATGAACATTATTCGTTTTTAAATATATATCTCCCATAACATTAGTTAATATCACAAATATATAGCTCTATAAAACATTTGATTTCATCATAAAGAAGAGACTGTAACCTTCCTCATATTTATACACATAATATACGAGATCTCGTAACAGCCCTTGACAAATTTCACTGTATCTAATGACTAATTCTGACATCTGCATTTCCACCCTGATTTACTCACAGGACATTAACAGAGTGATATAAGCGTGTTCCCTGCGCGGCTGCTTCTCTTCTCGCTCCGAGCCGGTACATCGTGTCTCCGTCTCCGTCCAGCGATACGTCAGCTGGCAGCTCACAGCTCGATCACAGTTCTTTAATCTAATTAACTGCATCTTAGGAGAACATCTAAATGACTTTAAGGCAGATGATGTGGTTTAGTACAGATTTAATTGT
The DNA here is from genome assembly GCA_006182925.3 of Reinhardtius hippoglossoides. NCBI lineage: Eukaryota > Metazoa > Chordata > Actinopteri > Pleuronectiformes > Pleuronectidae > Reinhardtius > Reinhardtius hippoglossoides. The sequence goes on from CM031670.1 coordinate 3,918,004, forward strand.
TGTAACCTCTGGGACCCGGGCTATTGTAACTCCATGCTCGTTTGCTTATAGCAGCTTAGCGGTGAGGCGGAATCCTCCGGCTCCACCTGCCAACTCTTTATTCCGTCTGTGACCTTTGCTGTGTGTGGCTGTATGAACATGAATGTTTTATGTGGATCTTTATGAGACGCTGCCTTTAAGAAAATGTCAGTCGGTCAGTCTGATAGTTGGTTGATCTTCACTTTGATCCAGATTAAAAATAACTCAACTTTTCTACAAACGCTCACGGTGCAAAGAGGATGAACCCCAATGACTTTGGTGACCCCCTGACGTTTCCTCTAGCGCCACCAGCAGGTTGACATTGTTAGCGCTTAGTGAAATGTCTTGACAGCGTTTACATGGACAACAATATACTCTGAAAAAGACGTGACTCAGATTATGAGTTACAAATACAATACTCCAGCTACAGCGATGTCAGACGTTAAAAGTGTTTACAGTTGTTTTGAGTGGCTGCGTTTGAGCGTGGAGTGAAAAGACAGCTGTCAAAGAGAGAAAGGAAAGGTGATAGTGTTTAAAGACGTTTCTGACTCTACACATTCTCAGACCGTCTCTCCAGGAAGACATTTGCTCTCGGCTGTCGAACATAAAAAGTGCCACATACAGCCTCTACTCCACAGTGCTCATCTGTGAATTTTAGAATAGCTCGTCTCCTCCACAGTATGAAGACTTCAGCTGCCAGAGCCACTTAAAAGCAGCCCGACCCTGGGTGAGGTGCAGCTCTTTGTGTGTCTCTCTTTGGGTGAGAGAACTGTCTGTTGTTTGAGAGGCACTTCAGTCCGTCTCTAAAACATATTTGTGTGTGATGCTACAAAGAGCATGAACTAGAATACGTACTCGTGTAGGTGCTAAAGCTCCACATCGTGACCCCTGAGAGGCTGTTGAACACGTTTCCTCTCACTCTGGAAGATGGAGCGGCTCGAGGAATTGCTCTGTCATTCACTAACAACCACTTGAACCTCGCTACCAAGGAGACCCAGGTACTCCCCAAATCCCAGTTAATGAGAGAAAGGCTTGAAGAGGCTCTTCTTGACTCTCGCTGTGACGGCTTAATTGTAATTTTGGTGAGGCCCCTCCGGCAACAATCTCTTGTACTTGACAGCTTTGTGCTCGTGTTTGAACCGACAGCCCTCCTTGCATATTCATTTAGTGACAACTGAATACAGCGTAATGGTGGAACATGGGTCCACTGAGAGGATGCGTGCAGGCCACGCAGTTTTCAGGGAAGAAGCCATTTTGTGTCTGTACTCAACTCCATGGTGGATGATTAGAGAGAATGGAAGAGACATAAAAGTGAAGCTATATTATAGTCAAATCTAATCAGTGCTTTTAAACCTGTTTATTTACTTTATAAGATTGTTTATAACCCAATAAAAAGTCAGTGTGCATGTTATTGTCAAATGTTAATAAAGATATAATCTATCTAATATAAGGACAATTGATATCTATACATGGATGTAAGAGGAAGCATTTGTTAACCAATTAATCACTCCACGTACTAGCATCAATTTACTGATACATTTAATAATAATAATACCTTTTATTGTCATAGTACTTTTAACAGTGCTCTTAGACACTTTAAAACTGTCTAAAATCAAATAAAAGCAAATAACTAGAAATATAAAATGTACATCATTAATCACACATTAAAAGCACTGATGCTAGTATGCTAGCATTAGCAAGAAAAAACTATCTTTGAAAGCATTCTTGTCAAAATATTAATTTTAACCAATTACAATCCAACCAGACCAACCTGATTCACAAACACATTTGCTTATTGTTTTATTTATATTATTTAAGTAACTGCAGATTGTTTATTGAGGACACTGATCACACTGTTTGTTTCCTGATATGACTCAAATATCAAAATATCAAATTCTGTTAGTCAGTACTCATCCAACATCCCCCTTTTTTTTAAATTTTTTAACCAAATATGAAAACTTCGGAACCGGATGGTGGAAACAAACTGTAAAACATGGATCGTTCATGTGACGGCCAATAGATGATCCACTTGAAAAGGGTCATTAACTGATTTATCTAAAGCTTTCACTACTGTATTGTACCATCATTTGTTCTTTTATTTGTGGAGTGACAGCTTATAAAAAATAGCTTTTTTTATTTCATTGCTTTTTCACAGCACAATATTCACTTTCACTCGTAAAAATATATCACATGAAACAGGAAGAAATGCCCCCAGTGTGTAAAGACTGTAAAGATATAGAGTTCATCCAGCAGTCGTAACTTGGGTTGTAAAGTCTGATGCTTCTCAACAGGAGGTGGGATGAATGTAACGCTGCTGGATAGTGAATGCACATGAGTAGTTGTATTGTGTACTTCAATTTGAATATGAGCATTTTTGCATATTTGTGTCAAATATTCATCTGAAGGAAAATGACAGGACTTCAAGTTAATCAAGTAAACATTTTATTATCGTGTGCAGTAGTGTAATTCTTGTTAGATCCTGACCAACCTGCATTTTTTTAATTCTTTATTACTTCACTAAGGATGCACTATCACTTTGTGTGGACAACTACAACTCTGACCATCATCTGCATTCATGTCTCTGGTAGACACCGAGGTCTTTGGATTCATTATCCTGAGTAACTGGGACAATGTTTTCTGCAATGAAATAGCAACACAAACTGAATTTGAAGAATATTCTCTTGAGATTTGATCTTCAAGAGACCAAAAACATGATTTGTGAGGCCACTGTGACCTTTGACCTTTGAACACCCAAATCTAAATCATGGGCAACATCCTTGACCTCAAACCAGTCTAAATATACCATTATTATCAAACCGATGCATACATAGCAAAATAGTTTTGGCCCAGATTTGGCCCACACTGCCACACTGTCATCCGGCCCACACTATGGAAGAATGGCACCCTGCTCCTGTTTGCCAGATGTGGGCCACAAGTTAAACCCTGGCAATACCACGTATCAACCATAGGTGCCAAAGGTGACCTGAATTAGTTTTGTGCTACTTTATGTCGTATTCACCATTGACCACATGGGCCACTTATTAAAGGAGGTTCACATCCACATTACAGTTTGCTCAGAGCAGCACACGTGTGCCAAAAAAGCTCCAGATTTGTTGTGGGATATCTGGGCCATATTTGCTATTTTACAAGTGGGGCCACTTAAGGCTCACATCCATTTTGTCCGGGCCACAAGAAGGTCAGAAGTTCCGCCTCATTGCCTGAAGTGGCCCACATCCGACTGCTGTCTGGAGCAGCGGAAAAAAGCAGCAAAGTGCATGAACAGTTTTTAATGTCCGTGGTAGAGTATTCTTCCTTGTATGAGTGCACTGGTTCTCACATGATTCCTGCTCCTTATTAACATAATATTAGGTTTGACCCGACCGGAGCCAAATGCATTTCTCCGCATGAATAATGTAAGTGTGAGACATGTCGTGGTCCGCGTCTCTTTTCCACGCGGCTCTTCCCTAAAAGCCTTTTCCTGGGAGACGGCAGTGAAGTGGACAGCACCGCAGAACAAACGGTTGTTTTGTTGAAAGAGGCAGAGTGGTGACAAATTATGAACAAGTCATTACACTGAGGTGGCACTTTGCAGAGCCGTGCAACACAATCAAACACAGAGGACAGATCTCCGGGGGAGTTGTTGGAAGGTGCTAATAGCCCTCTGTCAATGACAAAATGACTTGCATTAAATTTCCCTTCAGACAAAAATCTCATTAATACTTTAGTTTGCTTCATGTTTTTTATGGTGATTCTGCGCCTTTAGATACTGTCCCTCACAACTTCAGAATAAAGATACTGAAGGTGAGAGATGAAATACAAATGTGTTTTTGTACTCAACCTGCTAAAAGTGACTTTTATATGCAACTTAGTAGTTGTTATTTTCTAATTCAACTGATATTATTTATTGGTGTTATCATAATTAAGTATTATTAAGTCTTTCACACCGTAATCAGTGTTTATGTCCTGCGTCCCACACGTGGTTAGTCTCCTGAAACACTGACGTTATGAACAGATCCTGGTCGTATTTAAATATTTAAAAACATGTTGTGTGTCGGGTCACACAACATGTTCACACGCTGACGTTTCAATATTTAATCAACACCAAGATCGTGGTTAAATACACTTGCACCCATCTGAGCACACATGGGTGTTGTCCGGCATTCATCAGACAGTCAATACTAAACTCAACACAACTAATTAAACTGAATAAAATAAAAGAGCTGTCTGTATTTCTCTCTGCAATTTGTACAAAAGTAAATTGTTCTAATGAATACGAAGTAAGACATTTGTAAAATAAAGCCTCTACAATAACTTTTATTGTTGTAATTTGAGTTGGTTGGTGTTAAGTTTCATTAAATTCCTGATGTCGTATTAATCAGTCAGTGAGAGTGAAGATATGTCAGTGATGATGACAGAGAAGATGAAAACAATATTAATAAGTATTGTTCTAGGTGTTTCCTCACTTAATTTGCAGTTTGGATTATCTCTTGTCACGGTGCTGTGGTGGTTGTGGTGGGAGAAACCGTGGAAAGATGAACCCGAGCATAGAATAGTAATAAAAACAGGACCATGTGAGAATGGTGACACGGGTCCCGCCTCTGCAGCGCTGTCATGGAGCTTAATCATTTGCTTCTCAGTTTCCTCTTGCAGGGCTCTGGGGCGAAGCAGCGGAACCCTCCTCCAGCCTCTTGGATCGAGTTATCAGCTGTTTGGATGCTATGGTGTTAAAGAGAACCAGTGTGCGGGCCAGCACATGTTTCCCTGGTGGCATCATGAAATCCCTGCAGCTCGACTCCCCACTTTGCTTAATATCCCTTGTCAACAACTGCTCTGGGTTCAGTTGTGGCCTCTGGTATTCTAATCAGTCACTATTATGGGCTAAACAGCTACACTGGCCCTGAGGCTGGCTGCTGGGCATGTTTGGATATGTGCCTGCATTGCAGTGGCCTGCCAGTATGGGGGCAGCACAGTTTGATAGAGCTCACACACACACACACACACACACGTATACACACACACGGCTGTGGGTGAAAACCAATACACACTTCTTAGAAACAAGAGGCCGCCTGGACGGGATTAAACTGTATTCACTTGATGTTGGCTGTAAAGACATGACGAGTTGTGTTGGGTCAGACAGTGGCTGAAAACAAGCTCACGCTGCTTAAAGACTGACATTACAGGAGCTGATGTATTACCGTTCAATGAGTGGAAAACTTGTGCCAACAGATAAAGGAGATGCCTCCGACTGAATTAACCTCCTGACTCACCATGAATTAGACCCAGCCCTTGGAACAAGGAGGAAGAAACACCCTGCGTCATACCACATAACTAAGTACTTTACCCCGTGTTGACAGGTCACATCACACATGCTGCTGCTTCTTTAAAGACATGGTGATGATTAAAGATAGAAGCTTTAACCCTGAGATTTATAAGGATTTATAGTCTCTTGCTCATTTTTTTGAATATTTATTTATATTGATTCTCTGTTTCTCAAATAATAATTTCTGAGACTATTATTTTATTACTGCCACCTCCGCCATTGAGGTTATGGATTCACCCCTGTCCACTTGTGTGTTTGTTTTCAGCAGGATTACGCAAAAGCTACTGAACGGATTTCTTGGTGGGAGTTAGAGACATGGGCTAAGACAGAATCCATTTAATTTGGGCACGAATCCGAACAAAGCGGTGGATCCAGTCATTTCTCGTCACTTTCCTTAACATTACAAGATTTCTTGATGAAAACAATCAGGCATTTTCAGGAGACTCACGTCTATGAGTGTGTGCAATTTGGTGCAGATCCAAGTGAATCTAGTGGATTTAAATGTAACTTGTAACTACCACCAATGTGTAGCTGAGATAGTTTGGATTCAGTTGGAATCGATGTATCTTCAATCGATGTAATATATAACATGTCGGGTTTGGTGTGGAATTTAAAATGTTGGACCTTGGTGGAGGTACGTGCTCTACTGTCGTTCTAGTTAATATAACAGTTGGAAATACATTTGCCATACCGTCACCTTGATGTGGTGAATTTCGTGGCAAACATGCACTCACACATTCTGCAGGCGGAGAGCAACATTACCATTCATTTGCGGTCGTGTTTCTGGACAACATTCGCTCTTCTTTTAGTTCCGTTCCACCGGCTCCCAGTGGAAATATCCGACTGTTTAGCTGCTAAATGCTTCATCACATTCACCGGTGCGTCTTTAACTGTGTTTGTCTGCTGCCTGGTGCTGAGCCGACAGTGCACACTTCTACCTACGTGGAAACAGCTCCGTGCTGCAGCTCTAAACGATGCTGTGAGAGCGGTGAACAGTGTCTGTGCGGGAAACTAATCAATGAGCTGCCACTGTAAAGCTGAGCTGCAGAATCAGGAGATAATTATCTGTAGGTTCATTATCACGGGAGACTCTTCACATTGTCACATCGCTTTTCACGTTGTTGTAATAAAAAGGGACAATTTAAGATAATCAAAACATATTAGCACATTATTCTATTCAGTCTCAGCTGATGCAACAAAAAAAACATCATTGCGAGATTTTTTTCGGTGCCTGAAACGGACACAGTGGATCACAACATTAGAGTTTCATTCACACGAGCGAGTAGCTTCCTCCGTCTGAGCGAGAGAGAAAGTGAGCGACATGACGTGATGGGCAGTGGGCTGCGTGCCAGCCTCAGTGATAAGTGGACCACTGCAGAGTTATGAGTGTGTAGAAACCCGATAGCAGGATGGCAGCACTCAGCATGTTAGAGGTGAGGGAGGGAGGGAGGGAGGGCGGCACACTGACAACAGCATTACTTTTAAGTGCACGGCTTGAAGATATTAACATGAGATGCTCTGTGTGTGTGTGTGTGTGTGTGTGTGTGTGTGTGTGTGTGTGTGTGTGTGTGTGTGTGTGTGCGTGATGAGTTAGTGACACACAAAGCAATAGTCGTGCTGAGAGGAAATCGAAGTGGACCAGTGAGCTTTTTTGTTTTGAATCAGACAAAGACTCCGAAAAACCTGAACCACGTAAACTGACGGGCTGCGTTCACATGAGCAGTGCATTTATATCCCTGGAACGTCCTGTTCTCAGTTCTAAACCAAAACTAGTTCCTACTCTCATGTTAACAAACCGTAGACCGCATATGAAAATGGACGACGGGTCTCCACTTCCTCCCATTGTATCTAGTCAGTCTCAGCTGTCAATCATAGTGTTTCAACCTGTGTTTAAATCATCAAAAACCTAATTAAAGCCAAACATACCAGAACCAAATGAACACAATGAACATAAATCAGTGTGATACCTAAAAATGATCCACGTCCCATCCACTAACATGGTGGAGATGGGATTCATAACTAAAAACACAACAGTAACAGAATGTTTGCACTATTCCACATCTCTCGATCCATTCTTTTTCTGATCAGTGATTCAGAGATTGTGTGTTTTTCTAAAAAAAATTATTACTAAAGGTTTTGGCCTTGACGTCTAACCCTAACCCTAACCCTCTCTATGGCCTTGTGGCACCATTTCTGTTATCTAAAAACTACAATTGGAAATATTTGTAAGTCTACAGCTCTGTATTTACTTATATGACCCTAATAAAAATATAAATAAAATAACGTCTGTCTGGTTAGAAAAAACATTATGTATTTCAAGTATCAACTACTATATATACTATGACACATATTAACTATATCAAAAATCAGAACAGCAACTTGAATTAATCAATCATGAGTGAAATCCAAAGTGTCCCTGTGAGAAAACAGCTGACACGAAGGTAATGTCTGGATGATGGGCGACACAGAAAGGACTCTCCGGTCAGAACATGATGCTAAAACAATCTGTATCTTCATAAAAATTCACTTAACTTCAATGTGATTACATCAGTGATACTGTGCTTCCTCGTTCCAGCTTCTGGAACACAATATGATAGGTTCTGAATTTATTGCAGCGGGTGGAGCAGAGTAATTAGAGCCATTGATCTGGCTAAACGATAGCCTTTGCCCAGGGCTGAAGGGCATGTGCTCAGCAAGCCCCAGTGTTATCTGATGACCCATGAAATCGATGACCTGGCTGCAATCTCCCAGGTGATTTACCTCATTCCATTTATCTCACAAGGCTGAGCGGGTCCACGTGCACGAGAACCAGCACACGAGGCCACGCACACGATTGCATACCCTCCATAAGCGAGCATTAATACAACACAATTCCCCCTGAGGTAAACGTAGGAAAACACCTCATCTTGCCTCCAGACCTGAGGCACTGCGTGTGGGGGCTTGTTCCCTTGGAAACCACATTTTGTTCTGGTCCATTATGAACTCGGTTATCTGGCAGCCTGAGGAGTGACAAGACAAGATCATTACATGGAGGAGACATTTGAAATGTCACCAGGATGTCAGGCTGCTCTCACATACTCACATTCCTGTTTTCTTCTGAGGGACAAACCTCTGCCAATGAAGAACACACTCTACTTCTCATAATGTAACAATTTAATAATTTTTCTTAGATATTTTTTCTCAGTTTAATCTTCTGAGATGCGGGAACAGATCCTGTCCCAACCACCATGTGAATTACAGAATATAACATTAAAACTGAATCAGCTTCATGAGGTGGAACAGATGAGTTTATGAGATATAATAGATTAACAGGCAAGAAGACACGGCGACAACTTTTTTCTCAGAATCAAATCAGCTTTAGTGGCCAAGTGTGTAAAAAAGCTCTCAATGTGCACAACTTTTATTTTCACCAAAATTGAAATACATTCAAAGGAGACATATGATGCTTTTTCAGTCTGAAACTGTAATAGCTTATGTTCAAATTGATCCATGGTTTATTCATATAAGAACCACATTATCTCAACATAAGAGTCTGGTCACGATATGATAACAAATAGAAAATACACGTGTGCCCTCAGATGAACCCTGGCTCCTGGAAACTGTGGTTAAATACAACTCATTTGTAACAGCCTATATGTTTTAAGGGGAATATAATGCAGACCATATTGTGTTTTATTAAGTTAACGAGGAATAAACTAAAAACTCTGAATTGTGTAACTAAATAATAGGATAATAATAATAATAATAAGGATGGACTTTATAATACTTTATTCATCTTTAAACTATGGAAAGGTTGTGGTCTGATTTAATATGGAAATGTCTGCAGTGAGTTGATTCACGACACTCAATGTAATTGTTACATTTAACTTAAACCACCATCCTTCCTTAACCTACACCAAAGTGCTGTTACTGCCTAAACCAAACCACAGACGGGATTGAACCCCGGCCTTTTGAGTCACATCCTGTGGTTTCCCCTCCGTCCAGTCACTCTGCTGCAGTACATTAATGTAGCGCTTCAGTCACTCAAAAGAATGTTGCCTGTTAATGTAATCCAGAGAGCGATTAGATTTGTCCGCACGACATAATAGAGAAAACAGTACAGTAATGTAAAAAGGTCATTTCTCTGGGACAGGATTGTTAAACCAGGCACTCTCTTGTTTTTCATTGGTGGTCGTAGCAGTAGTAGAAGTGGTACTTGGCACCTCGCTGGATGTGTTATCAGTCACTTGGTAAAGTGGGTCTCACTGTCACCACTAGGTTCCCTTTCACTCTCCAGCTGAAGGACGGGATAAGGTCACTGTGTTGACCTGCCTTTTACAGCAGCCACTTGGACGGTAATCACAAAAAATAACACCAGCCCACTAAAGAGGCTCACGCCGGGCTGGGCTGTGGACTCAGTCACAATGAGTGCTGACTAATGAGCTTATTAATCACAGACAGCACCGGAGGCAGAGTCATTCTGAATTCATTAATGCTCAGCAGAGCCGTCTGACAAAAGGCTCAATCCTGTTTTCAGCATCAACAACTGTGAACTCGGCTCCAATTGACACTGCATCTACAACAAACACTCAAACTGCATGAGCGCTTAAAATTAAGTTCCAGGGCAAAAGGTCCATAGAATACAACAACTATAACTATAATTAACCTGCATTTACAAGTGAGCTGTTTTTTTTATTACAAACCTACAAAACACAATTTAATCATAATTTTTCAAACCATAGATGGTGCGACAGTCGTGCTTATGAATAAGTCTGAGCATCTTTAACCTGTGATGGGGAAGCTGGAAATAAGTCTTTCAACTCAAAGTGTCAATGTCTCAAAGTTCTCTCAAAAAGACGAGAACAGAAGAAAAATGTGTCGAGGCTCTTTGAGGAGTCTCTTGACTCGTCTCACTTCTTCCTCTTGTTTACCTTTAGTACTTTAACAAATTGCCCTGATAGACATCTGTGTTTTTTAAAAGCTCACTTGTCCCTGGTTTTGTTTGCAGAGGATGGGCTCAGCTTTTAAAGAAGGATTATGGCAAATCACCAGATAGGATTGACGTAAATGAAATGGAATCAGGAAAATTCTATTTACTGCCTTTGCTGCTGGTACATCATAGCTTTTAGACATCTCACTCTGGCGATGCTATTCTCTGTGGCCATTATAAAATGACGATAGCATCAGAGACTGCACATGTTCTTCTCCAAACATGCATCATGTTTCCATGTACATATATGCACACATACAGTAAACACACCAGAGAACAGGACAAACAAATACAGGGCCTCCAGCCGCAAAAAGCCATCACCTTTTTTGTTCACTGCTCACGTCTGTGTTTGCCTGTTTTGATAAGGCCCCTTTCGACTTGTTTGCATTGATCCCAGGCTGACGAGACACAGCAGCTTCTCCTGCACAGCCTGTTGAAGACGGGGATGTTGTGCCCTTTTTTCTTGGTTCTGTATAAAAGGGACGTAAACAGGAGGCAGTTGTCGTTGTGCCTTTGTGCCGGGCCGGCAGAGGTAGTCACAGAGCCGAGTGGATTCTGTGGTAAAGGACGAGCCGGAGGGACAGACGCTGACGCTGTTGTGTTACATGTCGCACCTCTGATACTGGAACGTCAGCATGCCATGTAAAATCACACACTGGGGTGGCACTATGCCAGCGTGTTTGGATCAGTGTAAACAAGCAAAGAGGGCATAATGAGGGGTCTTCTTAACGGCAATATAGCGGGATCTGTGTATAAAAGGGGCTATTGATACACTTAGGGGCCCTATTCAAGTCCACAGCCCCCGCGACACACACTGGGCCCATTGTGACGAGGAATGTTTCCTTTCATGGCCTGAACTCCCCTGTGAAAGCATGTCAATAATCCTGAGTCAGTGGGTGCTTCACAATACCGCTGTGACCAACCCACCAACCAGACCAGTATGGAAATAGGCCTCATTTTGTTCTGCGCCCAAGGAGACGCAACTGGGACGGTTGAAAGTACGGACAGTTGAATAAATGAAGCAATAAATCTGATGGATGCTGATACATAAATAACTTCACAGAGGTGAGATTAGTTACACAAGAAGAGGAAAAAAACTCTCATCAGTGTTAAGCTTTTGAAGAAGCATTCAATCCCTCTTCATTTATAAGTTCACATGCCACACCAGATATCTCCGGAACAGCTTTATGGCTTTGCACAGCCCCTCCTTGTTTTCACACCGCAGGTCTCCAAAAGGCGAGAGAACAGGGTTTCTCTTCTCAGGAAGGATCCGGATCCTTGGACGCGGCAGAAGCAGGAACTAGCATCGGTTCACTCTTGGTATTGAGGGTTTGTTTGAGCAAAGAATGTGATACCATAAGCAGAGTAAATGGGATTTGAGTCTTTAGTGGCCACGAAGCTATTGAAAATATACATCAGTTCTATTTATTTTGGGGCTGGTGTGAGCTGGGTGGGGTGCGGTGGGGGGGGGGCATAGACGGCTGCAGGAATCCAGTGGACGAGCTCGCGCAGAGATGGGAGTGAAAAGAGCCAATCATTGCTCTGTGAAGAATTAAAACCACCTCTGCAAATAGCCCCAATATTTGTGTAGTGCCTCAGAGTGGGAGTTTCACAGCGTCTGGGTTTCCAGTGCAAATAAACAGTGCAGAGGTCTACAAGGGTAGAACCCCCCCCCCCCCCCCCCATCCCAGAGGTGAAGCCCACCCTTTGGTGCTCCCTAATCTAGGCCACTCACTATTGAGTAGGATGAAGAGTGGATCTGTGTGTGCGAGTGTTTACGTGCTAGTGTGTGAGTGTGAGTGACACATCCACAGTCCTCAGATGAAGCTGTATGATAATGTTTGTATGTGGTTCTTAAATCAGAGACGCGGGGCCTGTGGAGACCACCGCTGTGTTTGCCAGTTCCCAGATAACCCACATCTTCACACTGCACCTACACATACCAGCGCCAGGATCCTCAGCGAAGAGCAAACTGACAAATATCGGCACTGCTGACCAACAACTCTGCATAACCCAACAGTACCTGCTCACTCGAGTGCATGATGAATAGAGGAGGATGTATGAACTGAAATACAGTCACTGCGACGTAGAGGTCACAGAAACTTCATTCATCCTGAAACTCACAGATTCACTAAGTTACTACTTTCAAGAGCTGACCTGTCTTTAGCTGCCTTTAGATTTGCACTTAAGTTCGGCCATTATGCTGAAAATGTCTGTATGTGAGAAAGCAAATGGCAAAGCAACATTTTCAGGAACTCTGATGTCTGACTTAAGGTTTTATTAGGTTTTGTTCTTGGGTCGTCTCAGTATCTATTCTGTCTATTCAGACTGGATCTGTCTCTTGGTCCCTTTCAGGTCGGCTCTCTCTCTCTCTCTCTCTCTTTTTTGCAACATCAATTTATTTTTGACAGGTTGGGGTATTTTGGGGGGGGGGGGGGGGGGGGGGTTTCCACAAGCTAATTTCAGACAGGATCCGACAAGATCCGAAGACGTTGCAGGGAGGATTTTACTTGGCTGAGGATTGCGTGGTTCTTATTATGACATGAGAGAATATCCTAATTTTATTCCTTTATTTATTCCTTGTTCCTGTACAATATACATCATTTTGTGTGAAGGCGACAGATAAAACGGTGTAAATACCTGAGTGAGACTCGTGTAAACAGTCAGTAAATATAAAACTAACAAACCATCTCAATGTCATTTTTAAGTACAGTGACATGGAAATGAGTCGGTTGAAATAGTGCCTTGGCAAATGACTCGCAACTTATCATAAAATATTTAGTTTGCTGCTCCCACTGTAAACTTGGCAGAATCCCATATTTGAGGTGGAGGAAGAGGTTTCTAAGCATTGCAACTCTTCATGGACACTTCAGTCGTGCAAACTTTACAAAAAACACGGTGGTTGATTCTGTTTTGAAACAACCTTAAATCACACTTAGACATTTAGTCATCCCAAGGGTCGCAGGGAATTTATACACAACACACTGAAATTGAGAAGTTTCAAAAACGCTGCTGGTCCGTTTTAGTTTCAAAACTCCGGGGATGGTTTGACTCTGGACGTGCAGAAGATGTGATGTTTGGAAACGATGATGGAGACACACACAGCAGCTCGCTTTGTCTTTGTCATGACGTAGAGACATGACCGTCTCCTGACAGAAAACAACTGGCTACTAGAACGGAACATGGAGATCTGGTTACAGGCGTTGCTGACCCTGTTGTCTTTGCTAACAGCTGTTGTGCATTTAAATTCTGCATTTTACAACGATACAACTGCTGTCGTGCGTAGGAGACCAAAACTCCTGTTTGGTCATGTGAGTGGTCATGTGATGTGTGTTAGTATGGACGGGGATTAAAAAATGATCCGGAGCCAAAATGCTTGTGTAGTCAGAGATCATATTAGATTGAAAGCGCTGTTTTGAAATGAAAACCGTAGTAGTATCGATGAAGCCTTAGTCTGTCATGTCTCTGCAACATGAGTGAAACAAAGCTGGATTCATTTAGTATGTTCTTCTCTTGTTCGTGTTTCTTGAACATGCAGCCTGAACTCATTCAACCGACCAACAATGTGTTCCAGGTCAAAGGTCACACAACGGGGAGGCAGAGAGGAAATTATTTCAGTCGCTTTTTTTCCTTTTACTGAAAGATTGGTTGATAATTAGATTTTTTATTCCATCACCCAATATTGAACTTTTCAAACTTTTTTATTAAAAAATATCAAGTAAAGATGGGAATATATCACCATATTATAACTTGGATTATGTTATTAACCTTTGTGAAAACTCTCTGGTATGATTCCATTGTTTTTGGACGGATGTCTGAAGCCTCGTTGGTGAAGTTTATAATCAAGCACATCCTGAAACTTAACCTGTGACATGTCTGCAAGATATCCTGGAAATGCAAGTGCATCCTTGGTAAGGAGAGACGGTGTCAAAAGGTTGTGCACGAACATTTCATGCATTTTTGTGATTCACCTGAAATATTTGGATATATTTCAGCTTCATTTTGAAGCAACGACATTTGAATACACCTTTATTAGAACTGATGCCATAACATGAAAGCAATAATCAATGTGTGGAATCTACACGTCAGTCGATGACGGATTTTTCAGGGCAACTCAGTGATTATTAGTTTTCTCAGCTGCCAGTAACAAAGTTCCCTCAAGAGGTGCAGCACAGAAAGTCTGATTATATTCAAACTACTATGATTATAACGACAACTACTAAGATAACTAATCATTACAAGTTCTGTGTGACAGACCTGTAAAGTCTCCCAGTGAGTGTGTAGCTTACTGACATGTCCTCAGTACATGAGTTATTATCCCAAATCATGTCGGAGCATCTGCAGGAGGGATCCATTTGTTGCTAAGCAACAGCTCAAGCTCGCAGCACGCTAGCTACACAGTGATGTTTAAAATTTGGCATACTTTTAGACTTTAGTGCAATTTATTCTGCTGTAGATAATGTGAAATGTACCGAAATAGATTTTTAGGTCTTTCTAGACACAGACACTTAACAAGTCACAATAAACATGATTAATTAAAGCAAAACCAAAGGTTAAAATGTAATTAGGAGACACAAACTCGTGTCAATACAACATATGTAACACAAGAAATGTTGGAAAGTAAAACAAAGATAGTTGCTCTAGCTAATGTCACTGACTTATTCAACATCCTGTATCATGTTATTCACAGGCTATTTTAGAATCTTCTTAACTTCCCTGTTCACATCTGATAATATGATACGCATGCAAATAAAAATACATCTTGAGGTACATTTATTTTTAGGTAAAAAAAATACCAGTTAAATGATTGATATCTTAACTTAAGGCGATTTAACTACCGGGCTTAACATTTAACAACTTCCTGATAGATCAAGTAATAAAATGAAAAGGTCGTAGAAGCTAGTTTTAGTCTGGACGGGCAGAAACGGTGATGTTTTGAAACGATGACAGAGAAACTCACAGCCGCTTGCTGATTGGCTCTTTTCGGTCATGACGTGGCCATCGCCGATTCGTCAGGCTCATATCACATGACCCTCTTCCAGAAGAGAACAATCGGCATTAGCCCAGAGTTGAGCCCAACATGAATAATCAGCTACAAAAAAATTAAATACTAAATGACTGATCTCTTACCTTAAGGCGATTTAACTACCGGCCCTAACATTTAACAACTTCCTCATAAATCAAGCAGTAAAATGATGATGTCTCGAAGCCGGTGAAACCTGGTGCACTTGTTCCAGGGAGAATCCAGAAAGGAAAACAGCCTTGAATTTGAACGTGAACGAATGAACGGACACAAAACAAACCAACATATAGATTTTTCAGATGAAGATGTGGACAGATGAGTGAAACCATGTTTGATGGAGGTAGAAGCTTTGTTTTGCAGCACATGTTTTAATGGGGAGGGTTGGGGGGGGGGGGATCAAACTGATATTTAGCCCCTGCTGGCTCTTTCTCTTTTTTTTCTTTTGTTTTATGCACGGCTCTTTTTACCACATGGTAGTGACAGATTGTTTGAGCTGAAAGGAAAAGCCATTCGAAGCTAATTAAGCAGCCATTCCGGGCTCTGTTCGCAGGCAGGAGGGAGAAGCGCAGCCATTTGTCAGCGCCCGAGACCAACGTGGCTTTAATTGACAAGCGGGGCTCCTGACTGACAGCTTCGACGGCGCTCGGCCAATCGCGGGCCGCGCAGGGAGACAGCGGCGACGCCATTGGATGAAGAGCGGCGGTGGGTGGGGGGGGGGGGGGGAGGGGGGGAGGAGGAGGAGGAGAGGAGGAGGAGCGAGGGGAGGGAGAGGAGGCGGGGAGGACCCACGTGGGGACGGGTTGCAGCCGACAACACGTGATAGGCTGAAATCCTGGAGCACAGACGGGGTGGTGGTTTACCTGCTGATGAAGACGAATTGATGAAGATGATGATGATTAAGATAATGATGATGAAGAAGAAGATGAGGATGAAGATGAGGATGATGTTGATGCTGCTGCTGCTGATGGAGATGAAGAAGAAGATGCTGATAAAGATGATAACAAAGATGCTGATGAAGATGATGATTAAGATGCTGATGAAGATGATGATTAAGATGCTGATGATGAAGATGAGGCAGCGTGTAGATGCTCCAGGTCTGGTTAGAAGCATCTCGATCAATTCTCGTCACTCAAAGGACACGGATGCTCTTGAATGCACATTTCCACGACCTCCTGTTATTCTCAGGATCACATTTCTTTTTCTACATATTTGACACGAGAGCAGAAAGTTTTATTTTCTGGGTTCAAACACCAGACGAGCTCCAGATTAGATTTGATCACATATTAAACACATTTAAAGCTCATATTAACACAGTGAATCCTCGACAGGATGAAGATATCCGTCCGTTCAAAGGAGCAGAGTTTGAATTGTCTTGACAGAACTGAGTGGTAACATGTACAGTTGGACACTAGCTGCTCCAGATCAGCTTCACCTCGGATTTATTCTCCTATTAAACACATTTACAGCTCATATTAACACAGTGAATCCTCTGTAGCACTCGTGATGTTATTCCTCTTTAAAAAGGAACATGTAGTGGGTTTGAGTCGTCTCCACTTTATTGATAGAACTAACTGTAGATGTGCCCAGTTGGACACTGGCTGCTCCAGAACCAGCTTCACGTGTGATTCCCTCACATGTGAAGAACACGCAGAGCTCATGTTAAGATGCAGAAACTCTCTCTTGCGTCATTTCTCCCTTTGAATGATCCGGAAGTCTCATTTGAAAAGTGTGTTGGACTCGACTTGATGAAACTAAATCACCGACGTGCACGGATGCAGCGCGAGCCTCCAGAAGTGATGGTTATTTGAAGAAGCTGCAGATCCAAAATGGCGAGAGGGAGGGAGGAGGGAGGGGGGGGGGGGGTGGTTGGTGAGGTCACGGATCGCGGGACCAATCGCAACGTCGCGGCAGAGGTGGGCCCCCACGTGGGGGGAGCCGCGCCGCGATTGGCCCGCGCCGCCGAGCCTGTCCGCGGGCCGTGATTGGCTGCTCGCGCTGTGGGCTCCTCGTGCCAGGGAGCAGTGTGTGTGTGGTAGCGCGAGCGGCGGAGGAGCGGGTACGAGCTCGCGCTGTGTTTCACCGACGGACGACATTTTCTCTCAAAAAGCGTCGAGGAGCGTGAAAGCAGCGACATCCGGAGCCACCGGAGGATCGTGCCGCCGCCGCCGGATCTAACGCCCGCTTTCTGCGAACTTGTCCGCGGGCAGCAACTCGTCCTGCGACCGAGGGGCTTCCGACGTTTCAGCCGGACGGAGCCGACGCTCTTCTCCGCCGCGGGTCACCGACTCTCCGGAGGAGGAGGAGGAGGAGAAGAAGAAGAAAGAAAGAGAAAGAGACGCGGAGACGGACATTTTTTTTTCTCCAGCTCCCTTCGAGAGGATATTAAGTTTCGTGTCTGGATTATTTTCTGTACCTGAGACAAAGGTAAACACGGAGAGAGAGGCGCTAACGAGGCGGGAGGTGGAGGAGGAGGAGGAGGAGGTGTTGTGGCTTCATGGCAGCGGCTCCTTGTTTTCTGATCTTCCCGGACACCGAAACACCCCCCGTGTGTGTGTGTGCGTCTGTGTGCGTGCGTGTGTGTGTGTGCGCTCCTGTGCGTGGAACACGTAGATTTTTTTTACGAGAAATTAACCGTTGGAGCCGTTGCGATCAAACGTCTCAACTTTGGGGATTTACTCGCTTCGCTGCCATAGTTGTTTCTAGATTTATAGACATTTTCTTTTTGATTAAACACTTTTAAGTTTTCAAGATTTTTTTTTGTTATAATTTTTTTTTTTTAACGGTTAAGTTTCGCTTCATGTCGGAGTCCGGCTCCTCAGCTGTGCCCCGTTCTTCTGTGTGTCCAGGTACAAACCAGGTGATCGCACATCCAGCGGCCGGGGTCTGAGGGCGCCGCCTCGAAGCCGAGAACAAGGCTTTGTCCGCCGCCATCGTGCGTGTGCGGGGGAGGGGGTGGCGGTGATTTTCCCGCACCTTCACTGGGACTACACACTCACTCACACAGAGCGAGAGAGAGAGAGAGAGAAACCACGCAGATTATCTCGTGTTAAGGAGCCGACATGTATCCACAAGGCCGGCATCCGGTAAGTAGCTGTCTTTGTCACTGTGAATTGATGCAACCGCACCGCCCTTCACAACAGCCTAATTAGCTCGTCAGAGAGGAGCTGCTGATCCACACCTTACTATTTATGGTCTGCACCGCTGTGGCAGCGCAGGAACTGGGAGATCGTGTTTTATTGGCAACAAGATCAGAGATTTCGGTTCGACTCGGGACAGCAGATCGTATAGAAACGCACTTCATTCCTCTCCTTGTTGCTGTTGCCGCATGTTTTAGTGCTGGAAGGTTAATTGTGCTTGTTGCACAGCACACACCGAAATCCCACAACTGTGTTTGATTTAAAGTGTTCCTCCCCCCCCCCCCTCCATGTTCTCCTCTGCTCACTGTGTAACATTACTTTGAGGCTGGATGAAGTGACCCTCCTCTCTGTCATGGCACATGTTGTTGAGTGAAAGCGGCTCCGTCCTCCGCCAGTCAGGGCTCAGGGGAAATGTGGGGACAAACCATCAAGAGGAAGAAAAGAAAGGGAGAGAGGGTGGAAGTGGCAGCAGAGACAGATGAGACTATTATCCTCGCTGTGATGGCGCTATTTACACCTGTGGTATTTCCAACCTTGCACTTTCCAGGCACCTCATCAGCCAGGGCAGCCTGGCTTCAAGTTCACCGTGGCGGAGTCCTGCGACAGGATCAAAGATGAGTTTCAGTTCCTGCAGGCCCAGTACCACAGGTAATGATTGGCCCCCTGTAAACAACGCTGTCTACCTGGAAAGAATAGGAAGAGGAAGCTGCCTCTGTTTAGTTCCACTTCACTCACCAATTCTACACTAATGAAACACAAACATATCTATGTTCCATATTTAGTTTTTCTCATGTCCATAAATCAGTGTGTTCACTCCGTTGTTTAACCATCACCAGAAATTAAACACGACTTTCCTTCTTTCTTCAGCCTTAAAGTGGAGTACGACAAACTGGCCAATGAGAAGACAGAGATGCAGCGTCACTACGTCATGGTAAGAGCGATCCTCATAAAGCTGTGAATCTGATTTACTAGCATATCCTCCTTTTTGCCTCAGGTGAACAGTCACAGGTGGTGCAGCCCCGG
The DNA here is from genome assembly GCA_006182925.3 of Reinhardtius hippoglossoides. Classification (NCBI taxonomy): domain Eukaryota; kingdom Metazoa; phylum Chordata; class Actinopteri; order Pleuronectiformes; family Pleuronectidae; genus Reinhardtius; species Reinhardtius hippoglossoides. The sequence goes on from CM031670.1 coordinate 3,937,494, forward strand.
TGTTTTGCAAAAACCATGTTAGCGTTTGTTCCTGCTCGGTGCTGTTGACTCACACCTGTGTTTTCATTGGATAAGGAGGTGGAGGGTGGGGGTGTGCGGAGAGGCAGCCGAGACTCTAGCATGGGGTCAAATGTCCAACTATTGATTGTGTGGTGTGACGACCCCCTCCCCGTGGCTCTGGCTCAGGGGTCCTCTTTATGACCCTCCACCGCCCCTCCCTAACACACCCAACATGACCCACTGGGGGTTAATGACTGGTCTGCTGGCTTTGCACATGAATCAGAGGGTTTCCTGTACCTTTTCTTTTTTCTTTCAAATTCTCCTAAGTTGAACCGTGCGCTCGTTCAGACACTTTAGACACACCCAGGGGTTCTTAGATATTAGGTGACTTATGTCTTTTTCTCCAACATTAAAGATAACCGAGTGCTTTCTGGGGCCAGGTGTTTTCTCCTGATAGGTGTTTGATTTCCATCAAAGCTGCGTGGCAGGTTAAATGTAAAACGGCTCCAAAACTGCAATTAAATCATATTCCATTCAGTTCAGGGCTCCCCGGTGATCAGATAGAGACAATGAAATCTGTGCACGTGCAACAAAATCTCAACTCAAAGGTTATTTCTGATACCGGAAAAGCTGCATGTGTGCCTTTATCTTACAGGTGATGTGGCTAAGAGCTCACTCGTAGTTTGTGTACGTGCTTATCTTGTTTGTACTCGCAAGGAATTACTTTAATCAAGCGCAACAGTACGTTTGTTAAATATTATTTTCCTTGTGAGAAAGCAGAAGGTGGTGGGAGTAGCTGTAAAAAAAATGGAAACTGTTTAGTGTGTGTTTGATAAACAAGACAAACTATTAAGTCTCAGTTTGCATCTGGTGGTGGGCTCACAAGCTTTTGGCACTCGGCAGCAGATAATGTTGTTTTCAATAATAGCATTGGCGTTCCTCTTGGTTTCTGAAGCCACAGACGGTGCTTGTGCTCGGAGGCGGGCAGCCAATCAAACCAATCATTTGCAAAAAGTACATGAAGTTTTCAACCTCTTTGGTTAATCAGTCATTGTGGTTTTTTTTAAAGCTTCACTCGAGTGCTGCAACATATAGTCAACTTCTCCTTTGTTGTTCATGTCACCACCAAGTTTCAGTTTTTTTTTTACAGCTTTGATGCACTAACATTCTCTGTTCCTCAGTCGAGAAAAGTCAGATTCCTATTTTGTGTTGTACATGCAGTGTATCATGCAGCGGCACATCTAGCCTCTCATTACTTTGATTCCATGTACAATTTAAAATTAGTTTGGCAACATTTTTTGAATGTTTTCTCTTCTGTTTTACAGTACTATGAGATGTCCTATGGGCTCAACATTGAGATGCACAAACAGGTATGTAGCCATATCAGAGATGGTCTGTATAAATCCAAAACACTGTTGTTTTTTCCCCTTAGTGATTGAGGAATATAAACACACCTACTAACACACATCGCTGACCTTAGTTTCTGCCCTCATCTTTAAATGCCATTAGGAGGGATACACATACCGGCTTCCTGTAGTGAAAATGCTGACAGGCTAAACAACATGAAGGCACGTTGCCTGATGGGGATGGTTTGATAAGATTAAAGTGAAGTATTTGGCAGACTGTCTGAGAGAATGTGGTATTGTGTGATTTGTCCTCTCTCTGTCTGTGTGTGTGTGTGTGTGTGTGTGTGTGTGTGTGTGTGTGTGTGTGTGTGTGTGTGTGTGTGTGTGTGTGTGTGTGTGTGTGTGTGTGTGTGTGTGTGTGTGTGTGTGTGTGTGTGTGTGTGTGTGTGTGTGTGTGTGTGTGTGTGTGTGTGTGTGTGTGTGTGTGTGTGTGTGTGTGTGTGTGTGTGTGGGTAGACATGTCTGCACCATTGTGTGTCTGCCTCCCCAGTGCCAGCTGGGCTAAAAGCTCATTAGTTCAGCTGCCACCCAGCACTGGGCATCACGCTGCAGTGGAAAGACTTCTGATGAACAGGGCTAAAATACCACCACACCCCCCAATGAGTAGTTTCAGGCTACATCCATACTAATAAGTTTTCGTTTTATCACAGTGTTTAAACGGATGTAAAAGTAGCAAGAGTGATGCATTTAAAGACTAAAACGTAGTCGTGTGGATTCAGTAGACTGGAGGCATGCAGGAACAGGGGGAGGTGATAAAATCATTGCATTTTTCTTTTGTCTTAGCATAATCTTTTCTTTTGTATATTTTAAAATAGAGAAATAGATTAAAACTATTTCAGGATGTCCCTCTTATCTTTGACACTTACATATCCATTCTCTCAGTTTCCGTGTTGCTTTCTGCTTCCCTCAGTTCTCCTCTCCCACCTCCTCCTGGTGCCCTTATGTCTTTTCATTATTCTCCCCCCTGCCGCCCCGATGGAGTGATGTGAATGATGGCCCTCGTGTCATTAGCTGTTTGATATGATGTATGAAAGTGGGAGTCTGTCAGAGAGGGAGAAGGCGAGACAGAGAGGTGGGGCGGAGGCGTCATGGCCCTCAGATCCAGAAGGTTAATGGCATCAGTGGGAGGGGAGCCCAGTTGGAACAGTGGCACGCTGCACAATTCATCAGGTGTAGATGTTTTTTGTAGGCATTGGGTATCTGTGTGGTGTTGCTATGTGTGCTAAGTAGGTGTGTTTTCTGTTTATCATGGAGCTTGCTCCCCATTCTTGAGCGTTTTCTGTCAGGCACTTATCACCAACAAGGAGGTAGAAGCGAAGCTGGGTGGGGGTTGAGCTGGTTGTTGTGTGTTGATGCTGGTGGCAGTGGATGAGACAAGCTGGCAAACGGGAGGGATGGAAACAGGAGAGGAGTGAGAGGCTTCAGGGTAAATGGGTTAATCGACAAGTCCTCTCCCGTGCATCTTCTTTGTTTATCAATAAGCCCGGTGAAGTCGACGGAGTCCTGTGAATAATGCATGATTCCTGCCACCTCCCTCCCTCCCTCTCTCCAATCCCTGGTGAACGAGTGTTTTTGATGACATCAGCGAGAGGTAAACCGACAGCCCATAGTCGTCCCTGTTATTGGTAGGAAGAGAGGTGGGCTGGATTATTGGATGCAGGCAGGCTTATTACTCTGCTTGTGAAGATTTATTGCAGTGAGAAAAAAGACGCGATAAACTCATTTTGTGTTGTTATAGCTACAAATCAGGATTGAAAATCGAGGGAATGGGCACAAACACACACACACACGTGCATATAAATAAATACTCACATCCCTTACATGGTAACACCAGTTGTGACTTTACACAAACATTGTAATTCAAGTTCCGACAGACACAGCTTCCTGCTGATCTGAATGGTTTTGCTAGCACAGGGATCTGTGTGGCTGCTGGGGGGGTAATTTGTTTTGACAGTGTCTCTTATGATGGCAAAGAGTGCAGGGTGGAGGTAATCACCCTCGGTTGCTGTCAATAAGTGATTTTAATTAGCGCAGCTCATTAGGCTGCCTCAGCAACGTGCCCTGCTGACTTTGTGGTGGGGGTTGCTTTGTTTTTCACTCCCTCTCTTCTCTATTGTGGTCCCAGTTTATCTCTTGTACGCTTGCCTTCGTTTTGATTTCAGCTCTCTTTGGTGAAATGAAAGCAAAAGGAACATGAGTAGAAAAAACATCAATCCCAACAATTAACCATCAATTGATCATATTCCTTAATATGCATTCCCCCTCCTCCCCCTCCACACCTTTTGGTAGCCATTTTGTTAATCGTGTTATGCATACCCATTTTCTCACCTGAATGAGGGAAACCGAGGAAAGTGCTTCATCAAGGAGTCATGTCCGTTTCCTGGATGGAGGATGAGGATGAAATGAGGAACGGGGAGGGAGAAAGAGAGCTTGTGCAAATGAATAATTTATACTGGATTCCTGGAATTGTTTGCCAAGGTGATGATGGCCGACCTCTCTCTAAGCCAAAACAAACTGACTATGAGAACACACACACAGTCTCTCAAGGGAGGTTGACGGGGTTACTGGAGGCTGTGAGACACGCTTTATTTTGATAGCCAGGCTAGAGGGGCTGGTAGAACAGAGTTACACAATTAGTGTCTGGCCGTGTGAGTGTGTACTCAACCAGCTGATGATGGGTTTTGTGTGTCGGTGTTGATGTGGTGAAATGGAAGTAAATACTTGTGTGCGTATGTCAGTGAACTTGCATAATTCAAAACAAGAAATATTGTGCATGTCATGAGGATTTTAACTCTTAGTGAAATCGAACGCAATCTGTTGGAAAACGGCCCATTTCCACTTGCTCCCCCTGCAGAAGAGGATGTCACTTCATTTTTGCGTGTACCAGCTCAAAATAGAATGACATGCACATGCAAAATATTCTTCATGCATTTGTAATGAACCAGATACCTCTAAGTGCCTCTTTCTTCCTCTGCTCTGGGTGAGAAGATAATTCCCAAACAGCCATCTCTGCCCTCCTCCCATCATATGCCACTTGTTTTCCTCGCCAATTGAAACCTCGTCAGAGACTCTGCTCTCCACTTGGGGGCTAATGCCTGGAGCGACAAACAGCCAAATGGCTTTCAGCGCACCATAGACAGAGGGATGCAGTGGGGAGAGAGAGAGCCCTCTCCAAGCTCTGGTGCTACTAGAGAACCCTGAGTACCTGTAATTGTGGCGCTGCAGTGAAAAGCTTCTGCTGGTTTAAAGGCTTCTGTTTTCACTGGCTTTAAGTGTCAATAAACTCTTTCCAGTGGCTGTCTCTGCACTAAAAGCTCTGTGAAAAATACTGCCTCCAAATTAAAGTTGGAGTCGTTGAGGAATGCTGCAAGTCATTCGATGTGATGTGTTATCGGTATTTTTTCCCCTTCGATTTAGCTGTCAAAAATTCATTTAAATAAGCCATGTGTCCATTTGGTCTCCGTCACACGTGTGAACTGTGCCCGAACAGAGCGGAGTGACTAAATTTGAAAGGCAAGGACAAGATGTAGCTGATGATGGCTGTGATTCAGTTGAGAGGTTCTCTGAAAGTGTTGCTGAGAAATGACCAACAAAAAGTCCAACATCAGCACCACAGTAGTTAGAGCTCAAACAGGATGTCTGCTCTATTGTTTTATTTCCTGTCTTCAAAGCAATAATTTAACTTTGGGGGGAATTTTCAAAGGAATTCAAGAGGTCGGGAACATTTAACCTTAAAAAAAAACCTGGACCTGACTCAGCGTGGTCTCGGCTCCCGAAACACCTGGCGCTGCAGCTCATCTTTCAGAATGAACCGCTGAGAGAAACCTGTGTACCTGCATTCCACAAATGCTTTTGGCTTTAAGTGATGGCTCTGGAGTGATAATTTGCTACGAACAATCAGACGGCCGTTCGTTGTGAATTGGTTTGTGGTGAGGGTTTGCAATGTTGTTGTTCTAATAGCCGAGTGTATCAGCATACCACTGTTTCCTACAAGCCCCATGTGGCTCCCCTTGCAGCCATTTCCAGAGAAGTGGTGTGATACTGAAACAATCTAATCCTACTGTGTGGCATTGTATCCAGCCCCCGCTAATGATGATGGTTTATGAGTCTCCATAGAGCTCTCTCCCACCCTCTCTCTCTCGCTCTATGCGTCCCCCCCCGTGCAGCCTCTTCCCCACTCCCAGTTATCCCTCATTAATTTCCCGTGCCGATCAGATCGACAGGCCGAAAATTCAATTTAATGACCTGCCTCTGTGCTGCGCCTAATATGATTTTACAGGCTGTTCTGGTCAGGGCCCCAACCCAATTTACATAACGATCAGCCGTGCCAGATAGCGTTGCCCCAGCAACAGAGGAGGGGGAAGATGGAAGAGGGGGAGGAAGGAGGGAGGGCACAGAGGAGAGTAGTGGAGATTAGCATGGAGGGGTGTGAAGAAGGGTTTGGAGAAGGAAGGTGAGGGGGGGAGGATGGAGAGAGAAAGCAGAGTGTGTCTAAGGTCAGGCAGGAGGTTGTGAGATAGTTCCTGACAGGCCAGTAAAGATCTGTCCCTCTTCTGTCCTTCTTTTCCTGTCTCACCTCCTCCAAAATGGACAGAGTGACACAGACGTTGTGCAAAAGGCTACCGGCACCTCCCTCTCCTTTTCACTTGCTTTCTCCTCCCTCCCTCCCCCCCCCCCCCCCCTCACAGTCAAACAAGGTTAAGGGAGAAAATGAGTGGAATGCAGCAGCGTATAAAACGGCGGGAAAGACCTCTTCACCCCCCACACACCTGCTGGGCTTTCACCCCTAATCTCTCAGAATCAATTAGTTCACCTCCCTCAGTTCAGTCAAACCACATTACCTTAGTGTCAAATCATAGGGTTTCACTTCACCATTCATCACCCCCACACAGCCCACCACCCCTTGTCCTTTATCCTGCTTTCTACTTTTGTGTGCCTCGTTTTTATGCCTCCCCATTCTCTGTGGAAAGTACAGATTTTTAAAAAAGGAAATGGGTTTTGGCAAAATGTCTTGGGACGTTCGATCGCAGTAGACAGGCTGCATAGCACATCCATTTGTCCAAATCGAGCACAGTAAAGTGCTCGCTGTTTGTCGAGGCCTGCGGTATCATCTTACTCTCCCAGCTAATATTCCGTGGTCGATACCAAAGATGCCTCTGATAGATAGGGCCAGAGAGTTAACCTGTCTGCTTCAGCATTCCCCACCCTGCTCTCTGTGGGCTGTAATTATGAAGTATGGACCTCATTAGGGTCTCTCCAGCCAGATGGTATTAGCATATTTCAGCCTCCTAATGAAATAAGACCTAATGGAAGCAGGAGAGAGAGGGAGGTGGATGGGGGGGGAGTGGATTTGTTCTAAGGCTGTCCTATTTTAGTTAAGAAATACATGGTCTATCCAGATGGACGCTGGACACATTTGTGTGTGTGTGCACAAACATGTGCCCTTTTGTATTATAGGTAGTTTAACTGCTTAATTACAGTGTTGCCCGTGGCATGCAGTACACTGAAGGACTATTATTCTAATATGTTCTCTCTCTCTCTGCCTACAGACTGAGATTGCCAAACGTCTCAATGCAATTCTGGCTCAGATCATGCCATTCTTGTCACAAGAGGTGAGTGTCAACCCCGCTAACAGCATTTAAAGAATGTGAATGAGATTCATTTCATTCATCAAGTGTCGTAACTGTACAGGAAACTGTGAAAGTGGCTTATTGTACAGAGACCCTGTCACTGACATATTATATAAAGCAAGACATTCATTATTGCTTAATAGCAACAGAAACTGCAAATGCCTTAATGATGAAATGTAACTGAATCAAGTTTAAGCCGCACAACCACACTAACGTATTGGGATCATAAATCAAATACAATTTTTAATTAGTTTAATCACGCACAATTATTAAAACACGCAGCTCCCATTTGGTCCCCACCTTATTTAACCATCTGCCAAACAAAGTACCAAAAATTAAAAATGATAGTTCTGCCAAATCTACAGACTTTTTCTGAAGAACAAAGACAAGTTTAAACATGCATGAAGCAAAAAATGTCCGTACCCATTTCTCAACAACAGATTTCTGTACTACTGGTATATATTAACTATGATCACCATGTTTACACCAAAATTACCAGTATACCCAGTTTTTGGACACCCAAGTTAACCCACTGAAAAGGCGATTGACTGCTTTTCCATTGCGACGCACCACAAACTGAGAAGGAATTTCATCTCGCTGTCTTGACAGTGTTGCAAGATAATAAGAAAAAATTGCTGTCGTTCCCACAATGTTAAAAACCCAACGTACAAAAATATTCATGGCTATTAATGCACCAATGCCCTGAAGTTCAATGCCCGTTATAACATTGCATAGGAAAAAGTCTAGACTTCCAAAATAAAGAAGCAGAAACTGGAACATTCACAGAGGTGTCATGTGCCCATCACTAAAGATCGGAGCCAGATCCAAAAACCTGTATCTGCAGAGTCGGTTGTTCTAGGCGTGGATGCTGATTGTATCATTAACATCACAGACAAAAAGCCAGATGTTAGTCGGTGTTAACAGGTTCTTCTACTAGTGGAAAAAGGGCTACAGAAGCAAAGGGTGTTTAGTTGACAATAGCATCATTGACTTAAAAGACTTCTGTGCATTATATTTTTGTTCATCTCAGCTACAGTGTCTGTTTGTAGACTTGTGTATGTGAACCATCTTTTATCAGTCTTAAGTTATGAATGCTTTCCCATCAAGAGTCTCATCTGTGTGTTCATGTGTCCTGCAGCATCAACAGCAGGTGGCTCAGGCTGTTGAACGGGCCAAGCAGGTGACAATGACTGAGCTGAATGCGATCATCGGGGTACGTGGACTTCCCAATCTGCCTCTCACTGTGTGTATACCCCCTCTTCTTCCTTCATTTGACCCGAGGTCGGGGGCAATACTGCATGCATAGAGGAAAACGGCATATGGGCTATTCAAGCATGCTACATTACGCTCACGGGCTTCAGCTGAAGTGTTGTACGTCAAGGACAACCTGGGAAAGGGCAATAGATTCTGGGGGTGAAAAGGGAAAAAGAGAAGCTTAGTGTATTAATCTGCTTCCATTTTCCTCCTCTTCTCTGTGGCATTTGAACGTTCATACTGAATACAAACTAGCAACGTGCCTCGTCCTCTCTCATGCAGACTTGCCCCCGTCTCCAGTGGTTTATCATGTTTTTATTTGAGTTGACAGTGTTTGTAATGTGCTCTCGATGTGTTCAATGCTGTAATTCCACTGATTGTTGGTTATAGGCTGCAGTTCCTAACGGCTGCTCCGCTCTGATTTTCCCCGTCTCAGGCGGAGTCAAAGAACATCTGATACAGAGTAACACAGTCCAGGCTGAGATCAGATCATGGTGTTTTTCACGTTTCACTTTGGCTGCACTTTAATTACATAAAAGGTTCCAGCCAACAGGCTTACCTCTGCCTCTGACCCAATAGCAGGAGGAATTAGAGCTTTCAGGTTAGGACAAGCATTGTGATTGCAGCAGTATGGACTTCACAGGCACCGATCGTTTGTGAGGTGTCGTGGAAAAAATGATTCAGGCCGCATTCAAGCAAAGTCGTCAAAGTGGGAGGAACAGGAGAATCAGTCTTCCCAAAGTCTAAAATTGAATAATCTGAAATTTAGGCCATAAAAAGTCTTGAATATGTTCAAATATTATGTGTTAAACACGTTAAGATTGTCTTAATTATGCTTACGTTCATTTAACTTTTGTTGCCCTTTAAAGAGCTTTTTTTTTTTTTTGAGCAAGTATAGTTTGTAACATCATGTGTATTGTAGTTTTTTCTCAGCGATACAGAAATTTGTATGCTGTAATAAAACTACAAAAAAGACCAACATGGAGCTCATAACTGATCACCTACAAACACTCTGGGCCGAATTAATCGCAGTACACTCAGCTTGGTTGTAGGAACGACTATGGATACCTACTGTCTCTGCCTTTAACGTTTTAAGCCTTAAATTTCATTCATCGTGGTCTCAGAAAGACTTAAATTCAACTTGTTGAAACCTGCAGAAACCCTGTGATAGATCATATGCTCACATTACTCCATGATGGTTACCCTCCACTGATGGCGTTGATAACTAGTCTCGTTATTTAGCCAGGCTAAATGGGCTACTTGTTTCTGTCACGTATTGTTTGCTTTTTATTAACGAGTGAAACTAGATATTTACAAACACTGTGGTATGTAGTTCCTTTAATTTGGCCATCTATTAGTGTCAATATTGGATTTCATTTGCATGTAACTGTGCACTTTTCAATTTCCCAGTTTGTTATCTGTAGTCATTATGACAAGACTGTTGTGAACATTTTTATTTACTTTGTCACTACTCATCATACTCAAAATGAAGATGTGAATAATGTGACATTTATGTGGCATCATGTTTGATCTAATTCTCACAATTTCATAAGGTTTTTAGCGCTAAGCTTTAAACTCGGTATCCTTATAATAAAAGTTTAATGTCCTTTAATTTGTAAATTTCATTTGAGAGCGTCTGTGGCAAACTAAACTTTATTAGAAGAAGCACTTCAAAAATTCAGTTCCTGACCTTTTAATTGTAGCCACAACCCCTGAACAAAACAAACTCCACTCTGGCTAAAAATACTTTTTAGTGATTTCTTCCATCTGCTTTTGTTTAAAAAAAGAGGGAGAAGGTTAGCTGCTTTCTAATAGCCAGCTTGGACCCAGATGGAGAACTGACCCTTTTGATTAGCCCTCTGTAGCAAAGGTTAGTTAGCGGTTAGCTTGTCCCAGTGGTAGGGGGTCAAGTCTAATGAGAGGCGGATATCGAAATTCGATTAAGGTAAATGAGCCAGGAGCACAACCTCCAGTTTTCAAGGTAATTACTTCCTATTTCCTCCTGCTTCTTTAAAAAAAAAAAATCCTGGCTCAGTAAGACTGTCTACAACAGGAGTGACCCTGTCTTCATTAAGGGTTGGCAGGGCCAGATGCACATGGACAAACAAACACACACGGCAAAGACATGGGAAGTGATCAATCTCCAGGTCCCCACGGTGCGAGACTTGTCAGTAAAGTCTCAGGCTACATCCATAACACTCCGTTTTCATTTGCGTCGTCAAACTTAAACAGACGTAAGTGTTTTGGCTCTGTATCAGTTTGAATCCCTTTTCCCAAACCCCCGTAAAAAAGACCAAACAATTTCTGCCTGAATCCAGCAGATCAAAGGGAAGAATTTAACATTTTCCTATATTTATATCGCATTTTAAATTAAATGTCTTTGAGTTTTGTCTGATGGTTGAATAAATCAAGGTGTTTAAAGTCACCACCATGGACTGCAAGAAATTAGACATTCCCCATGATTTTATCATTATTATCAACGACTAATTTTACATTGAAAGTCACAACCCTATGTTTATTTTAATTTTTTAATAAAGCATTTGTACAAATATTTGAAATATAATACAATCTCTATAAAAATCTACCTGACGTGAAAATAAAAGGCAAATTCAAAAGTAGGTCCTTGTGAAAATCCATTTACCAGATGGTGTGACAGTTAGTTGCTCTCTGGCATCAGGAGGTATGAGAGTGTAATTTCACAAGTGATGCACTGTCCAAAGTAAACTAGGAGTTAATGCCATAATTTAATTTTTAGAAATGTCAACACAATGTTTGCCTGACAAATAAATTTCCAAAGAATATTGTCTATGACCCCAACTGAACTGAGCACAAAGACAAAGATGCAAACAGGCGTCACGCTCCTGCCCTGGTTTGCATATCGCCAGAGGTGAGACATGAATTTGATTTGACAAGTGTCGGGGCTGTCGTCTCATTTCCATGATTTCCACACAGGGTGAGATTGTGCTTCGGTAATGGTTAACGAGTCAGTTACAGGTGGGGTGCTGCTTATCACCAACCCTTGCACAAATGCTAATCTGTAGAACACAGCTTTTACACTGCCTGGTTTTGTTTGTGATGTCACTCTGCTTCATTTCCTCACAGTGATCTCCTTTGTGAAAAATTTGCATGTGAAGGTCATATTTCCATCTGGTCTGAGTGTGTATATGCAGTTTGATTCATTTACATCCACACGTTTGTTACCAACAGCTGCAGTTCCCCTTTTCCCAAACAGTTATATTTCCAAGTAAAATTCTGCTTCCGCCATATTAAATGTTAATATTGTTGTTTTTTCTTTGTTGTCACTCTGAATATCTTTGGTGATCTAAATGCTTCACCTCAGACTCTTTTCTTTCTTATATAAACAAAATAATCAATAGATCACTGAAGAAAACTGAACAATGCAGATAAAGTGATGAAATAACAGTTATAATATTTACTACCCATGGCTTGTTGCTTGTATAATTTCTGGCTGAATCTCTCCCTCTCTTCTCTGACCCAGCAGCAGCAGCCGCCGCCTCATAGTGCCTATCCAGCCTTCATGGTCAGTGTTCAGGGAAGTTACGAGACATAGAGGCTACATCCACATTACTGCGTTTTAGTTTTAAAACACATCAGTGTTGCTACATTTGAGCCCATCGCCTCAAACTGAGAAGTTTGAAAGCGCTGTTGGCCCCATCTTAGTTGGACATAAATGCAGAATTGTTGGTTCATGAATATGAATCCCTCATGTTACTTTTCCCAATGTAGTATCTTCTCTTAACAACCAACTGCAGAATAGACAATAGACAATCTACTCTCTGTTTACACAGACACGCACATGTGCAGTGTATGCAAATGGGCATGGTCATGTTTTCAGACGTGTTAGTGGGGATTGTTACTGACGCTGAGCTAAAACGCTCAAGTGGTTGGAGATCAAAACAGAAACGTATTAGTATGGATGTAGCCAGAGAAACTCTTTTGCATTGCTTGCTGGCAGCCTAACACACGTCTTTTGTGAAGGGAGATGATGATGCCCCTTGAAGACCACAACTTGGGTGTGTTTGGATATTTTGGGCATCTTGTGTGTTATCTGCCTTACTCGGGTGTCAGACACGTGACAGCGCGGTTCTTTAACCGACGGCACACATCAAAACCCTTGTGTCAATCCTACTCCAATACTCAGACGAGTCAGCTCGGTGTTTAGCAGAAGGCGTTGTCTAATCTTTTTCGCAACGACTGAAGAGAATGTGTTTGAGTACAGAAGACAAGTAGGTAATGTGCCGATCGTTGCCAGACTTATTGAGCCGGTGTGCCAGCTGGTTTGTGCCGCTACTGTTGATGCTTGTTCCACCTGACAGTACAGTTCTGCAGGGAGCCAGCTTCGCCTAGTTAACTTTAATTGCCTGTTTCCTGTGGAAGTTGCCTGAGCTGAAGCGGCATTTACACATAATGAAAAAAGATAAGTGTGAAAGGAAGCCAGCTCTTTATCCATGAATATTGAATTGGAAGCAATTTATTTTCTGAAATTTTCTCTACCCCCCTCCCGCTACCTCCCCCTCCCCTTCCCTCGTCCCTCCTCGCTCCTCTCCTCAGCCATAGCTTGCTAATGAGGCTTCTTGATAATGATCCCTGCACGCTTTTCCTCATTAGGCACACTCAATAGGGACGTCCCTGCCTCAGTCCCTTGCTCGCTCTCTCTTTCATTCTCTTGTTATTTTTTCTGTTTCTGCCGCTCCCCCCTCTTCTTGTTCTGGCTGCCCCCTTTCTCCCTCGCTCTCCTTTTTTTTTTTTTGCTCGCTTTTCCTTTTACACAACAAATAGGCTGCCGGGGCACACCAGCACAATATCGATTAACAATGCCGCCCCTCGGTTGCTTATATCCATTGTGCGATTTCAGGTCCAGCTACACATAATGAGCTGACTGAGTAATGGCCAGCTGCTAAATAAACCTTTAAATGTGCTAAGCCACTACATATAACCTTGTCTGGTTTTTTTACCCTGTCGTGTAATGAATGTATGGATGAGGTTATTGAAGTTCTATCTAGCAAGCAGAATAGCAATCATGTTTTTTTCTTTTTTTTTTAGAGAGGCAGTTGATGGATGTGCTAAGTGTTATTTAACCTTGTTTTAAAGCACTTGCTTCCCTCTTGCCTGAGTGGCTATTTAACTCCTGTCTATCTACTCACTCCTCTCTGGTTGCCTCTCACGCAGATATTCATGGCCTCTTGGGAGGTGTGTGTGAGAGAGTGTGTGTCTGTGCTTAACAGCGTTTTGCTAGAAGAGTGGGCCTGCCTGCTTGCTTGGTTTTCCAGAAGGTTTTGAGGTTTTCAAATATAGATCTATTGGTTTTTATTTTTCTTGTAACAGTTCCAACTATGATTGAGGCGCAGAGTTTGGGGGAAAATGTTCCGTATCATGTCTGGCGACCAGGGGGAGACATGTCGTCAAACATGGTTGTCACATGAAGGTCTTGTATCCTCAGTAAGAAACAACAGGCAGTTTGTAGAGCAGCAGCGATAAGTGTGGCAGGGTTGTCGTAAGTGAGGTGTGATATGAGAAGAGAAACACATCTGTCATGTAAACCTGGAGGCAGTGTTTTCATAGGCTCAACACTGAGGAGCAGTCATGTGCAGACGTTAGCACAGAGCTGTGTCAGTCGACCATACTTTGATTCAACGCACAGAATGAATCTACAACAGTTTAAATGATTTATTAACGTCTTATTCTTCACTGTGACGAGTTGCTGTTTTTTTATCATGATAAATGTTCAAATGAAAAATGTGTGACCGTGCCCTGTGATGTGTTAATGATGCAAAGACAAATGCTAAAGATGATGAGAATGTGAGATAAATTAAAGACTAATACCAATTAACAAATGTATTCTACTGTTTCAGTTAATCCAGCATGTTGAAGCAGATGATAACTACACTGTTTATCTGCAGATACAAACTGAATCAGTTTTTTCCCTCAGACAGTGAATGAGCTGGAACAGCATGTTGGGAGTCGTCATCTTTCGGCTATTATGCATAATCGCTTTGGCCGTGGACTAAATATTGTCAGATTCAGCTGTAACGCTGGAGTAGAGTGCGATCATTCACAGATTCTCTTCCCAGCCGACCCATTTGTCCTCTGTCTTGTCTCTTGTCTCTCTGCATTTGTTTATAGCAGCAGCAGCTCCAGGCCCAGCACCTCTCTCACGCTGCCCACGGCCCCCCGATCCAGCTGCCCCCTCACCCCTCAGGCCTGCAGCCGCCTGGCATCCCCTCTGTGACGGGCGCTGGCTCTGGCCTGCTGGCTCTGGGAGCGCTTGGCAGTCAGGCCCACCTGCCTGTAAAGGATGAGAAGAACCACCACGACCTGGAGCACCGAGGTGAGGAGCACAGCCAGCCGCACAAACCGCCCGTAGCATTTTACTGCTCATTGTAACTGCCAAGAACAGGTTTTACCAGCCAGACACATTTATCATAAGAAACACGTCGCTCTATGTTTTAAAACTAAGTGTTTGTGCACAGAATTACTGGGTGAGGAAAAATGTATACGGGTCATTTTATTTGGCTTTAATATAATATATTTTGATGTGAAAATAGTTTATACCAACATCACGAAACAGGAAAGAAGGAAATTTTAGATGTTTGCACACTCGAGGATAAACACATTTTAATAGCATGCAAAAATAATAAAGACAGTGTAAAACTGTTAAGTTTCAATTTTGATAGTAATGTTGGTCTAATTTAAAAGAAATTAAAATTACAACCTGTATCTGTATTTTTGTCATTAAATGTTATGGAACCAATTAGTGAGTCAACTTTTACACAGGAATTTGATGTTATTAATGGATTTATTAATGATTATATAAGCGGCAATAGATCAAATGTAAGTAAAGATTATCTACTAAACCTTTGTCACTTTCTCACACGCCATCAGGTCTGCTGTTTTACAGAGAAACAACAATAAATGGTCTTGTTAGAGTCATCTGTCATTTTTAAGTTTAAATCATTGATAAAGGAGTTTTTAGTATTTCATCACGTCTGCAGTTGTAAATGTGAATGTATATTTTTTTAAACGTGGACTTGGCCCCACAGTCCGTCAAGCTGTCGGTTAGAGAGTTCACCTGATGAACTGAATACCTGATAAAGATGACGTTATTGAGAACAATCACCAGGTTTTCACAACCTGTGAAACTAAAGCCAAAGTTCATAGAGATTTATAATGCATCAGTGTTTGTTCAGCATTAACACAGTTATTTTATCACAACTTATGAACCCTTTAAAAAAGATCTAAAGTGGTAACAACACGAATGATGCCGATCTGCACATATGAGAGCTTTGTTTCACATGAATAATAATAATTGTTATGTGATTGAATCTCTCAGTTGTGGTGACACTCATACTAATTTGTGTTTTGCTTTTCTCTCTCCTGGACCCTCATCTTTTCACTCACCTCTGGCCATTCCTCTGAAAGAGCGCGAGTCCAGCACGGTATGTTGACTCTGCTTCTCCTGTGTGTGTCTTGACTTTGTCGGCCCCCGGCTCTCTGTGTTTGGTGTTCAGGTGTACTTTACAGACCTCAGCTTCACTGCTCAGTACAAATGAATGCTCTGTGCATAAGAACATACACATTTTTGTACTCCGGGAGGTATAAGCTGACTGAAATCAAATAATTAAGTCTGGTCAAATAAGCCAGTGCCATCTAATCTTGGTGGAAACTGATTGCGATCACTGGGTGAGGATTAATAGTCGGCTACCTCCTTTAATTTCAGCACAATTAAAAACGACTTTGACTCCTTTTCTTTCTTCACCTCTGTAGAGGACTTACTGTTGCATGTGTCTGATACCTGACTCCTTTTCATCTCTTTATCTGCTGCTCTCCTTTTATTTACCGTATATCTTTATTTTCTGCTCTCTTCTTCTTCTTATCTCACTCTTCTGCCCCCCCCCCGTCTCTCTCTCTTCCTTCTCATGTTAAAGTCCCTGTTTATTGGACTGGCTTAAAGCTCTCAGTTAGCTGGAGCAGAACGCTCTGTTGATCTGCTCGACCAGATTGAGTTCCCATTGACTGGCCAGTCTGAATAGGGCCACTCATGTCTGAAGGGAACCCAAACTCTCATCTCGTATGGTGACGAGCGGCTGCCAATTCTACCTCACCTAATCTCTCCACCGCCGTCCCTCCTTCCCAGTGCACACACACGCACACGCAGCGTCTTCCTGTCCTGTTGTCTCAGGTCATCTGATACCAAAGTTGGAGACAAGTGCAGGGTTATTGAGTCCAGGCAGTCCTTTAAAGGTCACAGGCGCAGATTCATAGACGGCTGTCATGATGTCAGAGATTTCTGTCCGTCAGGCAGCTTCGTCACATCAAGCTGCTCAAGAACGGTTCTTGTTGCTTTCTTTTCCACAACTGTAGCTGAGCAAATGTCAATATTTTGACTCTGGAAGAACGGGGTGTGAAAGTGGCAGAAAGCTGCGAGGCCAAGGCAGGCCAGTTACTGAAGGGAGTGCTATTAGTGGTGTGTGTGTGTGGTGTGTGTGTGTGTGTGTGTGTGTGTGTTACTGCGCAACCAGTGTTTTGTTTGTTTAATTGTCACTCTCCACTATCCTTGGCTCGTGAAGTTTCTTTTAACGTCATACTTTCACTCAGACTACATCCAATGTTTTGGATACATCTGGCAGAAACAGCGATGTTTGGATACGATGAGGTCTTTTCAGACACAACGTAGCCCTAATCACCTGTCACATGACCCCCCCCCCCCCAACCGGCATTAGTCTTGTGTAGAATGCAACATGGATAATCCCTTGCAAGGTGTTGTGCAGTTAAATTCTTTATTTTAAAACTGATACAGAGCCAAAACGCTCGTGTGGACAGAGACTGTTTTGCAGTAGTGTGGATGAAGCATAAAACTATTCTTGTGGCTTTTCTTTTTAAACCACAACAGCAGCTGAGCAATTGTCCATATTTTGAAGGAGGCAGTGTGGAAATGGCACAAGGCTTCTTGGTTGGCTGAGACCTTCAGGAAAAGTCTGACTCCCAGTGTGGAGGCAGGGCCAGTTTCTGAAGGGGGTGCTATAAGTATGCCTGTGTGCCATTAACTGCCCAACCACAATGGTTTTTTTTAAATTTGCTTCTCTCCACTCTCCTTGGCTCAGGAGGTTGTTGCTTTTTAATGTCACCCTTTCACTCAGTTTTCAGGCTGTTGCCTTCCTCTCCTCTTCTTTCTCTTTCCGTTATTTGCAGCCAAGATGTCAGACATCTTCCTTTTCCCTCTTTCACCACATCGCTCTGTCTCTGATGAAGGCAGGGATTTGTTGAGCTGCCTGACATTGTGGGCAGGTTTCAGGGTTTGCCCCCATCCCTGCCTCCCTGCCTGTTGGGCTGGTTGGCTGTGCCACCCCACCACACCAGTGCCCAGACTACAAAAACCCCCGTTTGCTGTTTCTGAGATGGTGCCAGCCTATGCGGGCATTCCCACTAGTGGGGAGAACTCATTGCCACACTGCTACGCTCTCATTGCTTGCCAAGTTCCTTTCCTGTTTTGCTCTCTTGTCTTTCTTCCTCTTTTTTTCTCATTTTCTCACTCTGCCTCTTTCATGGCTCTTTTCTCCGCTGGCAACATCCTCTTTGTGTCTTCACATTGCACTCTTGTCCAGTTTCCCTCAAAGGCGTCTTTCTGTCCTTCCTCTTCTTTATTCCAGTTGGTTTTCATGAACTTTTCTGTCAGTCATTTTATGCCGTTTTGTCACTGACCTGCCACAGTGTGCGTGCGTGCACGCGCACACACACACACACGCGCACACACACACACCGTTGGGTTAAACGTTGCTTCAAGTGGGTCTGACCTTAGGCTCTACAACAGGATCCAATGTCACGTTTTTCATTTATCTGTGTTTATATACACCAAATATCCCATGATGCACTGGGCTTCCACCTCAAATCTTCTCTTATGTTCTGATCAATGTCTTTGCTGTGAAACGTCGGGGGTGTTTTGTCTTCGGTGGTGTACTGTGTGTCTCTGTGTGTGTGTGCGCTCAGCTGTCTCGTCTGTTTCCTACTTGCTCCACTGCCATGGTGGCAGCAGCAGGGCTAAGCTGTCCCAGAATCCTCTTCTGTCCGTTCCATCCTAAATCAGTCCAGTTCAGTCTGGGAGCATTGTACGTTTAGCTGTACAGTCAATATTGTCACTGCTCTGATAAAGGAAAAGGCTCCAGAGTCATATCTGGGCTTAAATGCACCATTTGTCAGTTCCTGGCTTTTCTGGTTTCTCAGGGTTTGTCACGTTTAAACCTCGAAACGTTCACCTGACTGAAAGAAGACATGTCTGGACAGTGGCAGAACTGTGCTTTGTTGTTTTTTTTTAAGGCAACAAAGAAGTTTAATTATTTGCAAGTCTCACACCATATCACATCATGACATTTACAATAATGGCCCAGCCTCTTCCTCACATTAACACGATGCAACACTCAGTCATGTTCATGGATGTATCACTGTACACTGCAGGATTTTGTATGAGTTAAATATAAAGCAGACTCTGGGAGCTGGATACTGATTGTGTGGTCTGTGTGTGTTGTCGTTGGCAGAATAACTCGGTGTCGCCGTCAGACAGCCTACGGGCCGCGAGTGAGAAGCACCGCAGCTCTTCAGATTACGGCCTCGACTCCAAGAAACGCAAAGTGGATGACAAGGACAACATGAGCAGATACGTGAGTGTTTTTCTCCACTGGTTTCTTTGTTTGAAGCTGATCCTGATCCTGAGCATGTTTCTGTTTGTATCTTTACATCGATGAACTCTGTGGCTTCATTAGGCCTCTCTTCAAATGTAAGCTATGAGTAAACTAAAATGTAGAAGGGAAAAATATTTGACAAGCTCTTTATGACCTGAATAAAATACATCTCAGAGCTGTGACTCCATTAACCTTGTAATAAATACAGAGGATGCAATGATCTTTCCTGGAAACTTTCAAGAAATTATAAATATTTGGAAATAATTGACCGGTAAAATAGTAAAGTACACTGTTTCAGTTTGTCTGGTTACAGTATTTAAAGTAAATAAATAAATGCTCAAAAACATGTCACAGATGCCAGGTCATATTTTGATCCACCAGTCCTAAAAAATTAAATTGCACTGGTCCATGCGAACCTAATTTTTTTACCACCGTTAGTGAGCGGCCAGGAAACTAAAACCTGTGACTCCTTCATTTCAGGACAGTGACGGAGACAAAAGTGACGACCTGGTGGTGGACGTTTCCAACGAGGTGAGACTTCGTTTGAACCGAGCCGTTCAGTCACATTCCAGCGTGAACGCTGCGTCGAAACCAAACACGGCTCTTTGTCATTTGTCTGCAGAAACCTCAACACTTTTCACAGCGCTGCCAAAAAAACTCTGTCACAATATTGGCTGTGTGCGCCGTGAGTGTGTGCTTACTCGCTGTATTTCTTTTGCCGTTCATGCAGAAAGTAATAAGACAAAGAACACAAAGAGAAAAGGGAGTGACAGGTGAATGAAAAGTGTGTGTATGTATGTGAGGGAGAGAACAAGCACGCATGAGTATATTTATCTGTGTTTGCACATGAGGCCCCAGTTTGTTTGACCCACATGTACATGCCGGTGGCTTTCCTCTGCTCTGTTTGCTCAGTCTTGCTCTCCGTCTGTCTCGTTTAACTCTGTAGGATCCGGCCACCCCTCGAGCCAGCCCCGCTCACTCACCTCCAGAGAACGGCCTCGATAAATCACGGGGCCTGAAGAAGGATGCCGCCCCCAACAGCCCCGCCTCCGTCGCCTCTTCCGGCAGCACACCGTCCTCCAAAGCAAAGGACCACGCCCATGTGAGTGCACTGAAAGACAAGAGACATGATGCAATAAGGAGGTTACAGTGGAGGGGGTGATGGGTGAACTGACAGCCCTTCACACAGACGCCCACTCCACTTGACAAATGCCCTTTAGTCTAATACGCAGACGGCTTAGCAGTCGGCTGCTATGAAGGGTCTTGAAGGGGCAGAGGGTGGATGCACTCTCAGGAAATCAAACGCTGTGGCTCACTCCTCTCAATCTTCTTTATGGCTTACCCAATAAATGGTCATTTCTTCCTCGGCCCGAGGCTGTAAATAACCCAGAGACACAGTGGCAAGGGAACTGCTGTCTCCTCCTCTTCCTCCATCTCATCTTCTCTCTCTCTCTCTCTCTCTCTCTCTCCTCTCTCTCTCTCCATCCCCCATTTTCTCTCAGACACTAAAGCTCTTACACACCAGGCTAAAACAGTCTGCCTGCATTGGTTCTACATAACGATTGAACTGCGGATTAGGATAGGTTTATAGTCCGTATCACCACCCTTCAGCTCCCGTGGCACCCAGCGTGACTCTGTCCCTCAACCAGCTAAACCCTCGTGTCTCTAACTTGATCTGCAAAGGAAGGAGGTGGATTAATTATGAGAGGAGTGGTTGGGTCACCATCTTGCTTGTCTAGCCACTCTTAACAAGCTTGACTTCTAAGTAAAGGTTTATACTGCTACCCCTGACGCACGCACACACACACACTCACCATAGCTGTAATGAAGTGTCAGTGTTAGATTGGATTACCTTGAGCCGTCCACTCAGATTGTCACTCTGGATTTTCCTGCCAGTGGGGAAATATTTTTTTTAATGCTGACATGGATGCTGTTTCGTTTCCGTGTGTGTGGCTGAGAGCGAGAGGAAGTGACCTGGAGTGTTTGAGTAAGAGGATACAAAACATGGCTGCACACAAAGGCTTAAGAGCATCTTTCTGCTTTAGAACGACAAGTCGTCCACACCGAGCCTGAAGTCCAACACGCCTACACCCAGGAACGAGGCGCCGACACCAGGAACCAGCACCACTCCAGGATTACGACCTCTAACGCTGGGCAAACCCCCCGGCATGGAGGCGTTAGGTACGTAAACGCACATAATGTACCTCAGCATCACACTGATTTATTGATTTACTAAATAATTATCTCTCGGAATTTGATAAAATAGAGTTGGCAGCCCTACGCTTATTGTAATGAACCATATCAATATTTCTGAAGATAAATTATTGTCTCGTGTCTTCCGTGGTCTGTAGCTGCTCCTGCCCTGCGCACACCGCTGTCTATCGCGGGTTCCTACGCCACCCCGTTTGCTATGATGAGTCATCACGAGATGAACGGATCCCTCACCAGCCCCAGCGTTTATCCGGGTCTCATCTCACCTCAGATGAGTGCTGCAGCTGCTGCCGCCTACGGGCGCTCACCAATTGTAATTATTCTCCCCTCCTATTAAACATTTATGAATGAAAATGTTCATTTATTGTTTACATATCTTTCTAATTGGGTCTTTGCAATGTTAAAATTTAATGATCAGAAATTTTTTAATCTTAAATGTGTTTAGAATATTACGTATTAGGTCTTGAATGTGTTTAGTATAGGTCATAGCTACTCGGCTAGGCTGAGGGAAAGACTCGTAACTGAGGGTTATTAAAGGCTACTTCACCTTTTCATCAATTATGCTGAAGTGTAAATAATTATCTGATAATCTTCCTTATCTGTTGTACTTGACATAGATCTTTAATTAATTCGTGTGGTTTTAAGAAGTCCTAAATTTAACTTGAAACCGCTCACGTACAGTATATAATGTTGTATATTCCACCTCCATCAGTTTGACTCAAAGCCGTCACCAGCAGGTGTATGAATTATCCAGCGTGGCCGTGGCTTGTAAAGTACGAGTAGAATGACTTTGAGAAACTTGGGTATTCATCGTGTATTTTCCAGAACTCATTGTGAATATTTCTGCTCGGCTGGCTGCAGCATGTTGTGTAAACATAATGAGAGTACAAAGACGAGCCGAGCTCCTTTTACTTTGATGTTACTTCGTTAGCATTCTAAAGGCTTAAAGAAAAAAGAGAGACTCGCCCCCAAAATGCGTCTTGTGCATGTTTGAAAATCTCCCAGGCTTTCATTAGCATTAGCAAGTGGGATGTCGGAGCCTTGTGCAAAGCTTCCCTGTTTGCAATGAAGCTGAATTTGCACCTTTTTTGACGGGATTTTCCTGGAAACGAGGGTTCCTCCGGGCGTTAGCAGCTTAAATGAAGCATAGTTTTCAATTTGAATATTAGTTTAGTCTAATTTATCTTTGCAGGTTATTGACTGTTTAACTCTTGTTTCTTCGTGCTTGTGCAGGCGGGGTTTGACCCTCATTCTCACATGAGAGCTCCGGGCCTGCCAGCCAGCCTCACGTCCATTTCTGGAGGAAAACCGTGAGTCTTTGTTTTTTATTTGAAATGTGTGTTTAACTAATTTGTAGTAACAGTTGACTTGGTTTAAACTGAACATCTCTCTTTCTCCTCCCCCCCCCTTGTCTTCTGCAGAGCTTATTCTTTTCATGTGAGTGCAGATGGTCAGATGCAGCCCGTGCCCTTCCCTCCAGATGCCCTGGTAGGCCCGGGCATCCCACGCCACGCTCGCCAGATCAACACGCTGAGCCACGGGGAGGTGGTGTGCGCTGTCACCATCAGCAACCCCACGCGTCACGTCTACACTGGCGGCAAGGGCTGTGTCAAGATCTGGGACATCAGCCAACCAGGCAGCAAGAGCCCAGTGTCCCAACTCGACTGCCTGGTAACGAGATGTTATTGTTGGTTACAAGTCACAACGAAAGAAAAGAGCGTCTTTTAGATGTTATTACTGCAGACAGACGTGATGTTCTCGTGTTTCATTAGACGACGGGGATTAACTTTTCTTGAGCATCATATGCTGCCTGACTCCACACGTCACCTTAGTTTTCCCCCAGATCCCAGCAGATAGAGATGTAAATAATTCAGTTAAGTGTCTCACTGCTGCACTGAAATAATCCTTAGTGAGAGGGAAAAAAAGCCTGCTGAGTAATGATGCTCCGACTGGCCTACCCGGTCTGCTATTACCCAGCTCATTACTTCCTCCCAACTGTCTCCCATTTCTCATCCTGATGCTGTGGCTTCGTCCCGCTCCACTCTTCTGGCCTCCAACACCCTCAAGGTGTGTCCAGAGTGCAGCTGGGTCTTATAAAGCCATCAGGGTGCTGTTTTAATTCGACCCAGCGCTTCCACAGTCCTATTGATCTGTCTTCCTGCTCTTCTGGAGCCTGGCCAACAACTGCTGCCCCATTCCCTCTTTCCCCGAATCCCTTGTTAGAGCTGACATCCACATCTTCACTGTAACATGAAAGAGCTGCAGTCTAAAAACGGCACACGTTAAAATGAACAGCTCCTCCTGAGTGGCAGAGGAGACTTGAGCTGCTTTCAGACAGTCACTGAACACCGGATAGTCTCCTGAGAATATCTGGAGGGGCTGTGTGTGGGAACGCAGATGTCTGAGTCAGTTGCTGGGAACGTTCTCCGGAGTTTCTCCTGCTAGATCCCGAGTAAGAAAAACTCACATACAGCAGGAGATCCTCAGGAGGATTCACAGGGAGAGAGTGGAGGTGTTGATGAGGTTTATAACACGTGACAGACATAGAACTGAAAACAGAGAGAGGATGAAAAGCACATAGACGTAGAAGACGCAAAACAACAACACGTGATCTCCGCAGCAGAATTTACACTTTACATTCTGCACCCCCCCCCCCCACCTGAACGCTGTCTGTCTGAAATCAGCTCTAGATACACACGTATCCTGTTAATCTATTAGTTACTCTACAGAATTGTAATTGAGTTTCCTCATGCAACATGAGGGAAAAATATTCAGGTAAATAAATTAGATCCACTTATCCTGACCGCGCGCTTCCTTTTTGTTTCCCCTGCAGAACAGAGACAATTATATCCGCTCATGCAAGCTGTTGCCTGACGGCCGCACCCTGATAGTGGGTGGGGAGGCCAGCACGCTGACCATCTGGGACCTGGCCTCACAGACGCCCCGCATAAAGGCCGAACTCACTTCCTCTGCTCCGGCCTGCTACGCACTGGCCATCAGCCCCGACGCCAAGGTCTGCTTCTCCTGCTGCTCCGATGGAAACATCGCTGTGTGGGACCTCCACAACCAAACCCTCGTAAGGTCAGTACCGAGCCACGGGGAGTTTGGATTTCGCGTTTCAGGATTACAACATTTGACCACCAACGTGAGATGTAAGAGTTGGGAAGGTTTCCTCCCCTGTTCCTGACCTCGTGTGTGATGTTGTGTTATTCCAGGCAGTTCCAGGGCCACACAGACGGAGCCAGCTGCATCGACATCTCCCACGACGGGACCAAGCTGTGGACCGGAGGCCTTGACAACACTGTCCGCTCCTGGGACCTGAGGGAGGGACGACAGCTCCAACAACACGACTTTACCTCACAGGTAGAGAGACTCAAACAAACGTGCTCTTCATTTTCATGTTACCCACCACAAAGTGGACAAACACATTTCACATTCAGTCCAACTGTAGCTGCTACAGTGTGTGATCTACTTTACAGGCGAAAACTGCTGAAAGAAACAGACAAAAATACATTTCCTATGATGCATATAAACCATCTGCACGTCTCATCGGGCTCTAAAAGGAAAAACTTGTTGACGTTGCATCTGGACCTGACGTGTTAATTGATCTTTGGTTGTTTTGAGATGATGAAACCCTGTAAACACTTGTTGAAAGAACACTTTCCTCGTTGCAGATCTTCTCGCTGGGATACTGTCCCACCGGAGAGTGGCTGGCTGTCGGCATGGAGAGCAGCAACGTGGAAGTGCTTCATCACACCAAGCCCGACAAGTATCAGCTGCACCTGCACGAGAGCTGCGTCCTCTCACTCAAGTTCGCCTACTGTGGTGAGTAGCACACGCACACACACACACACACACACACACACACACACACACACACACACACACTCGTCTTAATGCATCACGAGCAGGAGGAGGTCTGATTCCTGCTGGATAAAAGGGTTTTTGTCTTGTTTTTGATGGGAATTCAAAAAGCCTCCGCTGGAGAGTTTGGCTGAATTCCGGCAACGATTAAATGTGTTGTTGATATTCAAGGTTGCCACATGAGGATTTTGCCTATTTGTCTTTTCCACATCAGGCCAAAAGTTTCCTGGAATCAACACGTGACCAGATTATACAGTTTTTTTGGCTGTTATCGACATGGAAGTTCCAGGAATTAATAGGGTTTATTCCTATGGTTTATTCACATTAGGAGACATTAATATTTCACATTTACATATGTTGCCATTTACGGCAAAATCCAGTATTTGTTTGACTAAATATCTAAACCTGGGCAAACTGAAATGATTTCATTTCAGCATTGAGAGACTTTGAGACAATGTTGAGGAAATAAAGTAGATGTGAAATATTTCCTGAATAATTAAAAAATATGGTTGTTTTGCGAGTCCATCAATTCTAAAGTGGGTGTTGGTTGTGTTGGATTAAAATCCCCCCCCCCCCCCCCCCCCCGCTGTCCTGAAATGTCCCTGAGGCCTGTGTGGTGGTCAGATGTTTGAAGTCTGGATGAGCACAAGCTGTAGCTCCTGTATTTAACTATTTAACTAGTTCCATTGGTTGCTGGTCGGTTCTGCTGCTAACGAGGGAACGACCGGTTCTGTAGAAGCTGAACGGACTCAAACATCCAGTGACTCGTTTAATCACTTCCACAGACACGTGTCTTTAAATGCTGCTCTTGTACATTTTCTAAATAGCTCATAATGCAGTTGTTTGCGTGAGCGAGGAGGCTGTTACTCTACAAACATGCACGTTCATGCCTGTTCGGTTGAGATCAGTGTGTGTGTGTTGTGTCTCCGTTGAGATCATTGTGTGTGTTGTATCTCCGTCGAGATCATTGTGTGTGTTGTATCTCCGTTGAGATCAGTATGTGTGTTGTATCTCAGTTGAGATCATTGTGTGTGTTGTATCTCTGTTGAGATCAGTGTGTGTGTTGTATCTCTGTTGAGATCAGTGTGTGTGTGTTGTATCTCAGTTGAGATCATTGTGTGTGTTGTATCTCTGTTGAGATCAGTGTGTGTGTTGTATCTCAGTTGAGATCATTGTGTGTGTTGTGTCTCCGTTGAGATCAGTGTGTGTGTTGTATCTCAGTTGAGATCAGTGTGTGTGTGTTGTAGCTCCGTCGAGATCATTGTGTGTGTTGTATCTCCGTCGAGACCATTGTGTGTGTGTGTGTGTGTGTGTGTGTGTGTGTGTGTGTGTGTGTGTGTGTGTGTGTGTGTGTGTGTGTGTGTGTGTGTGTGTGTGTGTGTGTGTGTGTGTGTGTGTGTGTGTGTGTGTGTGTGTGTGTGTGTGTGTGTGTGTGTGTGTGTGTGTGTGTGTGTGTGTGTGTGTGTGTGTGTGTGTGTTGGGCAGAGCAGCTGGTTTTAAATTTAAAGTTCAGGCAATTGAAGTTTTACAATCGCCTCAGTGACATTTATCCAGAAATGTCAGTTTTAATTTCCCCCTCCGCTCGGTCTCGTATCTCCAGCACCGAACAACTTGTTCATTCAAATGGCGCCGGCTCTTTCATCAGAGCTCAGTGTCACTAATTAAATCATTACCAACTAGACGGTCGGGTAATTAATAAGACAGTGATTTAAGTAATCATCAGAGTGTAAATGTGAGAGTCTCCTTTTTATTATGTGCTTTTTTATTGATTGTTAATGTGATGGCATTTTACCACCTTTAGTTTTTATGGCCATTGATGAGGTTATTACAGAATCACACGTCCATCATCTCTCAGGTGGATGAGGATGTTTCTCCTGGTGACAACACACTCGACCCGTGTGTGTGTGTGTGTGTGTGTGTGTAGCAGCATATGTGTGTTCAGATTATATTGTCATGACGTTTGTTTCTCTGTTTGCAGGTAAATGGTTTGTGAGCACAGGGAAGGACAATCTGCTGAATGCATGGAGGACTCCTTATGGTGCCAGCATATTCCAGGTGACTGCGACACACACACACACACACACACACACACACACACACACACACACACACACACACACACACACACACACACACACACACACACACACACACACACACACTGTGTGTGCTCTGAGACAGATTTATTTCAGAATAATTCAAACATGCTTCAGATTCACGACAGTATAAAGAAAAAACGAACTCTTAACCATAATGAGATGAAGACATTTATAAAATGTGTGATAACCTGAAACCCAACGGGAGGATTTAATGAGTTTTGTGTTTTCTTCCCCGCAGTCGAAGGAGTCGTCCTCCGTCCTGAGCTGCGACATCTCAGCAGACGACAAATACATTGTGACAGGATCCGGTGACAAGAAGGCCACGGTCTACGAGGTCATCTACTAAAGAGAAGCAGTCAGCTGCTCGGCTCCAGCACTTCTACTGAGATGACTTTGACTTTTTCTCCAGGCCGAGACGAACTGAGGATCTAAACCGGTGGGAATCGATGGATCTGTTGACCTAAGGATGTTTATGCTGGAGAGAAGTGAACCTTTTTTTGTCCTTTTGTTTTGGAGGGTTCCTTTTTTTTCCTCTGAGAATATTGGGTTGTGACCCCGTGAAGCAGCGCTTCATTTCGGAGAACCTTCCTCAGACATCTTGTGAAAAGTGTAAATATCGGATTAAATAAAAGACATTTTATATATATTATAAGAATATATATTTTCATGTCCTGGGTGTACTTGTGATGATCTTTTTGGCCCTCTCTCTCTCTCTCTCTCTCTCTCTCTCTCTCTCTCTCTATGACGCCGGGGAGAGCAGAACCTACAGTAGACTAGAACTTTTTAAACAACGTTATCTCTTTGATTTTCTTAAAGCACATTCTCTGGGCTGACTTTTTCACAAATCAAACAGGGGCGTGAAACATGACACGGGACATTCTGTGGAGATTTTCAAAATGGCCTTTCGTCACTCCATAATCTCTGACATGGAGCCCCCCCGACTCAGGCAGAGCCTCGGCTGGTTTGGACCACTGTGGGACAGAGTGGAAAAGAGATGGATGTAAATTTAATTCATATATATAAAGACCTTTTTAAAGTGTACTGCTCTGTCTGTGCTATCTTTCTCTGTTTGTTTGACCTTGTTAGATGATGGGAGATGGGGGACGTTTCATGTTTAGCCTAACCCTTGGACCTCAGTTGGCAGGAGATTCACTGCTGCAGGCACAAACTGAATGACAATGTGCTTTTTGCTAACTTGACGTAATACAGATGTTGAATTGCACCATTGATTTCTTGGCTACAGACTTAACTCAAACAGTCCAATCTGCACTATTGGAATCCTTCTGCCCTTCGGTATCTTATCGTTATTCCTGGAATATGTTTGGCTGGTCGTGATGGGGAGGTCGTGACATTTGTCCTGATTAAACGCAGAGATCAGTCTGTCTTAATAAAACTGTTCAGTGCCTGTAAATGCTCTAGAGGACGGAGGGAGTGGCACTTCATGTAAACTCGAGAAAACCCCACCATGAGTGAAAGTGTCTTCGATGTTGACGTTAACGACGACAGTGAATAATTCTGGTTTCTACACTGTGCTCCGGATCAAGTCAGCGTTTCCAACAAGATAACAAACGGGGCGCAATGCGCTCTCCCCTCTGAGTCACACCAAAGTATGTAGCAAATGCTGTCAGCACTGAAAAAGAAATGTACAGTTGTTGATAAATAAATAAAACTGTTTTTGTAGAATGGCCCATGTCCTTGTGATTGACCTACTGCTGATTTTGTTGTGATGTTCTTCAGGAGCTTCGGAACGATCGCCTTCAGGTTGTGAAGCATGTGTTTAACCTGAAGCTGCTCAGACCGGCACTGAACTCCAGATAATCCCCTGAATTGAGGCAGATAGAACACAATGATCTGAGGCAGCTGCTTCGGACAAATAAAACAAATACAAATACCTCAGGATGAACTAGAAACAGTTGTATGCCTCCAGTAACCAGTGCACTTTTTGCCTACAATAATTTCTCCCCCCAATCTTAAGCCAATCTTAAGATTTCACGTTGGAGAAGCCAAAAAAGGGTTTGGGGAGTTCACTGTGACCATTTGACCACAACATTCTAACCCGGTTTATCCTTGAGTGAACATTTGTGCCAGAATAAATGAAATTCTCTTAATATATTCACAACAATGTGGGGCAATTGAATGTTTGTATCAAATTTAAATTTCCTCAAACTGATCTGAAGATATGTTCAAGAGAAACATGTTTTGTGAGGTCCCTGTGACTTTGACCAACAAAACCAAATCAGTTAATCCTCGAGAATTTTTATTTTAAATGTTTCCCTCAAGGCTTCTTGAGATATATCGTCTTCATGAGAATGGAACAAATGTTCGTCTGCAGCGATGAACCAGTGAACAACCTGGAAACATGAAGTCTCCTTCCAGGAGGCAGGGAATCCTGTTTGTGTGCAGATCTGCACAATACAAAGCTACAGCCAGGAGAGAGTTAGCCTAGCTTAGCATAAAGACTGGAAACAGAGGGAACCTGTGTGCGTGTATAACCTGAATTGTTAACGTCTCACAAGGTGATGCCACATCTAGTGAATGAGGGGGAGCAGAACATGAGCTTGATTATCAAAGGGACTCAAGTGGCCCGCGACACGGCTCCCTTTGTTCTTACCGCTGAGAAGAATCGGAGCTGTTATTTTCCCTTAATGGGAAGTTGAATGTCGTGGCTGGGACACGCTCCACAGAACGTGTTCGTCACCGCACACGCTGACACGGAATAAGTGAAGCGTGACAGAGAAGAGGAGGAGTTTGGAACTGAAGGAAAAGGTGTGAGAGAGACAGAGACGCTGTTGTGAGTTAATGTCTTTGTTTCCAGACGGGATGATCTGTGGTTTCAGGCCTGTTGACAGGAGCAATGGTGGGAGGGATGAGACACACAGCTCAGGATCAGTGTGGCCTGCCAAACCACACACACACAAACAACACACACACACACACGTACACACACTGAGTGGCTATTCTGTTGCTTCACTTGAATCACAGACACATTCAGCCGCACTCATATTTCACACACTCCCACTCGTGACTTAGAAAAAGACAAACTACTTTGGGAATTTGCGGCTTCGAGACGATCTCTCGTGATGATTGTGAAACAGGATTTGTCGAAATAAACGTGTCACAAAAGATGTTGTGTTGATAAAGATCAGCACACGGTTACGAAATTGCAACTCTTGACTCGACAACACTTTCTGTTGTGTATTTCTGCGGCTCCCATACAGTTACTCGTGATGTATGTGTCCTGTCGGAGTGTTTGGATGCCGTTTTCCTGACTCACCGCTCTGAGCAGTTGTCTTTCCCTTCGCTCCTCTTTCTTCCTCTCCCACTCTCTCGCTCTGCTCCCACCACAGGTGGTGAGTGCTTTCATTTTCACATGTGTGGGGGTGCTGGCTGTGAGGCTGTGATTTCTGACTGTGGACGAGAGAGGGAAAGAGAGCGAGAGAGAGAGAGAGAGAGAGAGGGTGGTTAGGGATGCAATAACGGGCGATTTCGCTGCCACACATTTCACCTCCCTGTGTGGGCTGCAGGCTCGGTGCATATGGTGGAGCTATGAATCCGTACATGCACATATTCTGCTCAGATACTCTAACATCAATCGTACCAGCCTGAGGAGCAGTTGTCCTTATGTCACCCGTCTTCTGGAAATCATGTTTATTTATGACTCTGATTTTGCTTAATATGTTTTGGAGGAAACGATTGCAACTGCGTATTTCTTCTGTGAGTCATAGGAGACAGATTGTGGTCTCAAACTAAAAAAAACAAGAGTTTGACTCTTTAAAACTAGATTTGTATTCGTTGTAATCTTTGTTCTGTTTAATCAATAACACCAAGTCTGGCCAATGTCTTTAGGAAAACTCAGCCAACGAGGTTCAAAGATCGAGTCGATGTGCTCACAGAGAAAAACTTAGAAAAAGCTGCGTGTCATCAGCTTGGCAATAAGGGGAATTGGACTTTCTTAAAACAGAGCCAAGAGGAAGCATATACTGTGTGATGCAAAGAAAACGGGCTTAAAATGGAACCTTGGGGTGCACCACAATAAATCCCTGCTAACTGAAACGGATCTAAAAGCCATGAATGCTGACTACACAGTTGGAGAAATGCAAGAGTAATGGAAAAGTCCATTTTCTAGTGTAGGAATGGAGCATTCACGAGGCAGGACATGATGTATGAATTCTGTTTTGGAAAGCATAGTGTTTTACTTGACAGCACATCAACTCTGTCCAGAGTCTCATCTTTCAGAGTTGACATCTTAAGCAGCATCTTCTACGTCTGTGATTCCTCTTTTTCATCCTGAGATATTTTTTATTCTCAGATATTTTACTTGGGCGCTGGCAGGAGAAGTTCTGGAACATATCAGAGCGACTGACTCGGACATGTGTGTTCTCACATACAGCTAAAAAATTCGGGGAAATGTTCGGACTTCAGTTCTTTTTCTGTCGGTATTATATTATTGGCACGTATTTTAATACCTTACGGAACAAATCTTCCATTTAGGAGCCATTTCCCCTCAGTTCATAAAAACATTCTCTCTCAATCTCTGCTAAAAGCCGACTGTGCACCAAGTGAAGGCTCCTTTACGACTTTGAAAGGCGCTGCCTGTAAAAATCCTGATGAAAGGTGTTTTTGTTCTCTTGACAGTCCCGAGGTGCGGCTGTGAAGGAGAAGTGATGCAGGGCCACTCCACGTCTCTCCTCCACGTCTCTCCTCCACGTCTCTCCTCCGCCTTTCTCTCCTCAGCCCATTTCAGCGAGGGAGGCAAAGGTTTTACTCTCCTTTACCTGACAGCCGTCTGATTTCATCTCTCTTTTATAGCACCACGAGACAAGATGGAGAGCAAAATGATGAGACTTTTCTCTCATTTCCCATTTCTCTTCTCCCCCACCAACACCGCCTTTCATGTTTTCATCTGCCACTTCCACCGTCTCCTTTCTTCCCGTCCCATTTTCAGCACTCTCCCCCGGCCACGTCTTTCTTTTTCTGTGTTTCCTGTCTTCACGTCTGTGCCTCTGCAGCAGCAGCTCTCGCAAACACATCGTATTAGCCTGGAGAAAAACAAGAGGATTGTTTGAGGAGCGGCCGTATTCTTTTCAAGAGAGCAACAAATGTGAAAGAACCCCCCCCCCCCCCCTGTGAATCTCTCTCCTTTCTTTCTCTGTCACTCACTTGATAACCAAGTGCGTGTGGAGAGCAGAGGGAGATTAAAGGGAGCTTGAGTAGAGGCAAAGAGCGCTGCTGCTTCAGCTCCCAGAGGTCGTTTGGGTTCCTTTGATAGCATCGAGGCCACACTCCATCATCTGACCCGTCCTAAAGATGAGAAGCTTTCATCAGTGTCTGCTGGACACAAGAGCCCACTCAGAATCAGGGGCTCAAATTAGAGGACTCTCTGAGTGTGTGTGTGTGTGTGTGTTTCAGATTCTTATGTATAATTCAGGGCTTTTACTGTTATAAAAGCATTTCTTTTGATCTTTGATCACACAGACTGGGGAGAACAGTACTTAAACTGGATCTTCTGAATTGTTTGTCAGGGAGAGATTTGCTTTGAAAGGATTTCAGGTAAAAAAAACAACAGTAAAGGAGGCTGTAGGAAGCCAACAGTGCCCTGAGTGTGTGGTGGACATATGTCAGCACTGAGGAGGACCAGAGTCACAGAGACATCACATTATAATGCAATCAAATGGATCTTTACCACGATCCTCTTCTCTTATTCGTTCCTTGTTGAGGAGGTGGAAAGAAACAAAGCATTTCCTTCTCTGTTTTATTTGTTTGCGTTCTTCACAGCAGCCGCTTTTACTGCCAAGGTGAACGTGGGGGTTAACAAGCTCAGCAAAGCAAATAATTGGTACAAATGTGTCATTAGCACAGTGGACGGGCTCGGATAAAATGCGATGGAGCACTAATTGAACATGATTATAAACTTCCTCCTCCATCAATTGGAGCTGTAATGAGGAGGTCCTCAGAGATAATGAGGTTCACAGGGCAAGAGTGACTCTGGAACTCAGAGGGAGAAGAGTGAAACAGCAAGAAGAGCCGGTCGCACATACAGAGGAAGACTTGATACCACACGCACACGCACACACGCACACGCACACACACACACACACACAGTAGTAAACACAGTAACCAGAGTGAATACACAAGCCTCCTCAGTCGGCCCTGCAACAAAGACATTTCTCCAAACAGACGTAGCTCCGGCTGAATGTGCGTGCATGTGATTTCAGTGCACGTGATTGTGAGTTTAAGTGTGTATATAGTCAGGTGAACATCTGAGTTACTTCTCAGTCGTTCAGTCGACCCATTAATCCCAGTGTTGCTTGTATAAGCTGGAAGCGGGAAAACATGTCGTTCCTTGTAGTTGTTGTGTTTCCTGCAGCTCAACTGTAACCTGACCTCCAGTTACTCATTTGTACCTGACGGTGTTTTTTTTGCAGGAGACAAACGTGTTTGTGCTAATTTTATTCTAAATTTGACTTTGTACTTTAAAATGTTTTCTTTTGTATTTTTTTACCTCCAACAAGGAGGAAGTTACGTTTTTCACTCCTGACCGTATGCTTACTGGTTGTAAGGAAGATAACAGCAAACTGCGGGATGGATTACCAGTTAATACCAGTAAACTCGGTGGAAGGATGTGGTTTGTGTCGTCGTTTTTCGTTGATTTCTCAGAAACTAATTCATGAATCTTGATGAAACAAAACCAGGCTTGTTAAGGGGACTAACATTTATCTGTAATTTGGTGCAGATCCACTTACAAATCTGGATCTAGTAAATCGAAAGGTAGTTTCTTAAGGAGATTGTTGGACCATAGTATCGCAAATGTATTTTTAAAACTGTGGTACTGTCTTTGCTTATATGTTTATTATCTGGTTTTTATTGTAGACATTCTTCTGATATTTTTTAGGTGCTTTACAAATATATTATTATAAGTATGAGATTTGTTTACTGTCGTTAAACTGGAGCCACAGTACATGACGCTGGACGTGGAAATAGAACAGGTGTTGTTATGGAAGTTATTTAAAGTTCCTTCTAATAAAACTAACGCATGCGACATAATTAAATCAGTTTTGACTCATAACGAAAAAGCAACAAACTTTCAGAAGAAAACAAACGAAGAGGAAGGAAGAAGAGGAAGGTTGGAAGAGGTCACGGCAAAGAGGAAGAAGCGAAATGAAGCCGGAAGGCTGACACGGGGGCGGGGGCGGGGGGCGGGGGGGTCATTGTGCTGTATGAACAGGTCATTTGTTTGGGGGGGGGTTCACTGTGGTTAAAGAGCCAGAGGAGAGTGAGGTGCCAAGTTAATGTGACAGGAGAAAAGAGTGTGAGCCTGTTCCTGGGGTTTCTATGGGCTTTGTGCAACGGCAGAGACAAAAGGAGAACAGCTCATTCAGAGCGGCGGAGGAAGGAGAGTCCGATCAGAAGGAATTCAAAACACCAGACTCAATAAAAAACTGATTTAGAACTGGATTGAAAATTCCTCAAGCAATCGACTCGTTCTGTTGCCGATGATCGACCCTTCGAACTCTTTGATCTCTGCGATATGATGTGAAACAATGTTCCGGTGTCAACATCCGACTGTGATTGTGTCAGTTCCTGAATTAATACTTCATATCACAACCTGAGATCAAAGATTAAGTAAGTCAGTAAACCATAGTAAATGAGAAAGGAAATAAAATTGTATTATAAATGAATACAGCAATCTAAAAAAAATCTAAATATACATATTGATCTAAAAGATTTCTACACTGAGAAACACAAACAAAATGTTTCTTAACCCTTCACGAGCTCAGAACGTGACGAGGTAGAAGCCAGATTCTTTGGCTTCCTGCTATGAAAAGAAAAAAAAAACGTTTCAACTATCATGTTGTTTGTTTTGGACAAGTTTCAACAGGGTCATGCAAACAAACATCTCCCTGGAGGTCGGCTCTGAGAGGTTTAAGGTCTCTGAGCAGCAAATCCTGCTTTTTAAAAAAAAAAAATCCTCCTCCACAGAAACCTTGCAAACTGAGTACGATGTGTTTTATTATTCGATTCAGTCGGAGATAAAAAAAAAAGCAGCTGAGCAGTGAGGATGATTTTGTGTCGAAATAGAAACATTGGGTCCATCCAATCAAGAGAAGCCGTCAAACAAGAATTTCATCTTCTGATCACGGAGATGTGAAATTATTCCGATCATTTTCAAGTCTATTGCAGGATGTCAGTGGTCCAGTGTGAGACGCTACTGGCTACACTGGGATCACACGTTTAAAAAGAAGGAAAGCAATTCATCCAATTGATCCCGAACAGCTCGGACAACTCTCTGGACAAATTCAACCTGTTCTAAAAAACCTAAACGACGGATGAAAGAGTCGATGAGTAAAAATAATTGACGCAAACCTTAAGGTCATATTATTTTTTAAACAATTTCAAACACAAATACGGACTTGGTTTGCAGAGACCTTTAACTCTCGCTCTGTTATTCACACTGACAACGTTCAACAGCCGAACGAGCCACCGGCTGCATGATCCGACCTGATCGTGCATTGACACGGTTAATTGCACGCTGACACGTCACAATGCACCAGCGTGTTAAGTCCTGAGTGAACAGAAGGACTGATGTGCAGGGGATTGAACCCTCGGACACAAACACTGAAGCTACACAGCAAATCTCTGTCAACGCGTGAAGCGAACTGACCACAGGAAACGGGGTCACCTCTGACACTGAGACAATCAGGAGCTCTTAGCGCCGCAGCTCCCTGCCGGCCAATGAGACGGACATATTCCCGCTCAGCTGTGATTCACAGCGCCACAGAAAGACAGTGAAAGCCACAGAAACAGTCTGATAACAAATAATAGACTGCTGAGCCATTAACCTCACGTGCAGGACTGGACAGGACAGGACTCTCAACAGAGTGGAAGTACAACTGAACTGAAGACGGAGTCGGCTGCAAGGTCGTAGCCATGGAAACCAAAATCATTTCACTTGTTGTTGTTTCCACCACCAGGAAGATGCTTTCACCCGTTTCTTTGTTTGTTTGTTTGTTTGTCAAATAACTTGATGTTGAGGCGATGAAAGCAGAATAAGGAAATAGTGGTATTTTAACAATGAGGTAAAAACTAATGACACAAACTTTGCAATAAATAAAACTATAATGAATGTGAATCTTTGGAAGAAGGTGGATGTTGTAGAGACGTGAGGGAATAACAGCCTTCATGTGAATAGAGAAACACAAGTTCACACGTACAGATAGAAATCTGGACGTGAGCACGTCAGTTTGAAAACAGTGAATGTAAACAGTGAATCACAGTTTGTTCTGCTCGTGTCATTGAAAACAGGTCGTTTCTAGAAGTGCAGAAGCAAAAAGCTTCTTCCTCTCCCTCAGTGACTCTTCTGTTTCCCGGTCTGAGTTTCTCTCTCTGTCACACATGCACAGCGTATTCCCTCTCCCTCTCTCGACCTGTCTCACACACCATTACCCCTGTGAGGCGAGGAGACAACCCCAGCCAGGGGAGGGGGGGGAGGAGGGGCGGCATCATGGGTAATGTCAGTAGACACATGTCAAAAGTACAGCCTGTGTCCTGAAAAAGCTGTGTGCGGTGTGACAGCGGTCCGCCCGCCGCTAACCCACTCGCCTGCCCCCCCCCCCCCCGCCGCCTCCGCCCCACCGTGACTCTATCCAGGCAACACAAAAGCTTCCTGTTTTAGCCCTGGAGAGAAAGAGAGCGAGAGAGAGAGCCGGCAGGGAAGGTCATCAGCGCTACTCCACCGGGATAAATGCTTTTCCTCTTGCAGTCTCACCTCACTGCACAGCTATTGTCCTCGGGACGAGTGCAAAAGGGTTTTGTGTGTCTGCTGTGTCTGTCTGTGTGCGTGTGTGTGTCAGAGAAAGGCAAAGCGTGCACAGGTGTGAATGCATATACAGGTTGTGGGTTGGAGTATAGTTTACCACTCAAATACTCACACACACAAATTGATTATACACGATGTGGCCAAAAGTATGTGGACATCTCACCAGTGGGCATCACCTCCACTCTTCTGCTTTCTGGTTCTCCACAGTCGTTCGGAACATGGCTGCAGGGATTTGCTCCAATTTACCCACAAGCACATCAGTGAGGTCGGGCGTGAATAGGTCCGACTCGCTGAGGCTGCGTCTGACCAACTACATTCTCATCTGCTGCAGATAAACACCCACACGACTCCAGAGTGTTAGAGCCACTAAAACCTGAGAAGTTTAGGAAACGCTGCCTTCCCCGATTTAGTTTGAGAACTCCAGGTACAGACACGGTCACCACAGAGCCAACACTGGGTAAGAGACGGTTCAGGCTGCCGTGTTGCAGGCGGCGGATTTGGGATCAGAGTTGAAACAATGGAAAAGAGCTTAATTTTGGAGTGCGCTTGTATTTCTGAGAAGTGCTTGGATAAAAGGAGATTTGAGATTTGTTCATAGGACACGGCAGTTATTACAGTTTAATTAGAAGAGATGATTAAATGTGACAATTAAACTAAAAATATATTGAGAAGCTGTTTACAATGATGCTGTGTGGCCTTGATCATCATGTGTAACGGAGACGTATAAACTGTTTTTTAACTTTAGAACTAAACTTGACTCAGTTTCAATCCAAACCACTTAAAGTGTCTTAATGTGCAGAACATCTGAGAACATCTGAGGCTAATCGGTGTTTTTTGACATCAATAGTCACTTAGAAGGAAAAGTAATGTCCCTGGAAATCCCTCTCACTAACCACGTTTACATGGATACCAATAATATAATGACATGTAAACAGCATTTTTCTAAATGTACATAATTAATTACTTTACAACGACCTGTTGGAGTTTTCACAGCATTTTGTGACATCGACATACGACTGCTTGATGTCACATGTTCTGGGTGTAAACAAGATGGAAAATCAAAAATAAGTTGAAGCTCTTGCAAAACTAGAAAGATAACACACAAAATGGTAAATATATATTTCAGGTTGAGGGGGGGGGGGGTGCAGGCAGAAGAACGTAGACATGAGTCATAATCACACTGTGCTCTGTAACATGCAAACAGAAATATGACACCATAATTAGAATAATGTCTTATTCTGAATAAGGTCAAACAGCGATTGTTTCTACATTCTCATCTGCTGCAGATAAACACCCACACGACTCCAGAGTGTTAGAGCCACTAACACCTGAGAAGTTCTCTAAGCAGAGAAAGAAGGAGGCATAATAAAATCTGTTCTCCTGTTGAATACATAGACTTCTGTCACTGTAACATCATATATACATAAGGAGTAACCATACGTTCTCTAAGCACACCGACACTTCCCTTTAACTTGATGCAGCTCACTGATTACTGTACTCGTGACTATATACGGAAGATGGTGGTTACATGTATATCACAATTTGACTTCTGTGACATTTGACAGTGAATTATGTGCAGTACTTAAAACGGGATCTGCTGAATGTCGTCTCAAACAACGTGTATTTATCTCCGAGCTCAGTCGCCTTCACTCAAAATGCAAATTAATTCAAATGTGCCACTCTGCTCCAATTAAGAGGCAGCGTCAGAAATAGCAACACACTGAGATGTTTACTGGCTTCGTGCTCCTGGTCTGACAGTAATGATTCCTATTCACCAACACTTATACATTTAAAAAAAAAACATCAATTATGTTGTGTTCATTCTCCAGCTCATAAAACAGACACCTAAAGAAAAACTTTACGTGGGAAACTAAACTGAGACGTATGGAAACAGAAATGCTCCAGTTGTCGATTCGTGTGTTTACTGTTGAGCTCTTTAAACATCGAATCCTCCGACTGTAATGTCTATAGCAAATGTTTGGACATGATAACAAAGAGCTGCTCATTGTGGGAACTGTTCGGTTTCTCTATCATTTCTAAGGTCTTGACCTTCTATGTAAAGTGCCTTGATATAATGTATATTATGATTTGAAGAGAAGACAGTGGAGAAGCTCTCATACAAAACATTACAGAGATGACAATGTCTCTCTATGTTTAAAATCAGGTCGTGTCAGGTCAGGTCCTGATGACCTCTGTTGTTCCGTCGTGACCAAACTAAAAGTGTGCGTCACGACTTGATGGAGAGAAGCTGTACTTAGGCAGCCGCCCCTTCATATTTTTCTTCCAGCCTGTTCGCAGCCAGATGAAGAGGGCACAGGTAATTGCCCTAATTTGTGCCACAGACAAACAGCCAATGCTCCGGCTGCTCTTAAGTAAACTGTTGAGTGCTGGTCAAGGATTATTCAAGGCTGCACAAAATTGTACGGCTCTTTTTGTTTCCGAGACGACTCCCAAGCTGAGGATATGGTGAGTTTCCCCCGTTTGAAAAACCCTTGGATTGACAGATTGTTTTGGACATATTTTATTCCATTACCTTCTGTTTTACTGACTGATTGCTTTCCTTAAAGAAGACATATTCTGCTCATATTCAGATTCATAATTTAATTTGGATTATCACTTGAAAGTGTTTAAAAGCTCTGACGTTCAGGAAACACATCACTTTACTCAGACTGTCCATCGCTGCAGCTCCTCCTTTCAGCCTTTGTCTCAAACACCTGGTTTTAGCTCCTGTCTCTTTAAGGCCCCCCCTCCTGATAAAGCCCAGTCTACTCTGATTGGTCAGATGACCCGCTCTGTTGTGATTGGTCAACAGCTTCCAGCATGTATATGAAATGTTGGCTTCCACTCTCGCTTTAGCGCTTGCTCTCACCGATACTTCAGCCGGGCCACTGATGAAGTGAATCTTCAGGTCTAGTGTTTTCCGGGGGGGGGGGGGGGGGGGGGGAGAGGAGCTTCCTTTGTGGACTTTGTTTTTTTTTTACTTTGCAGAACTTCAACATACACAGAAAACTTACAAAACTCACTGGAGGACCCAACAATCCACAGTAGATGATGCAGTGCAGACGGGAAAGGACTTTTTTTTTTTTTTTAATCTGTGAAAATGATGAGAAATGTCTTTACAAATACAGTTGTGTGATGTGCAGGAGGAGAAGAGACAAACATGTGGAGACTTTTGAATTTATTTTGTGTTGCCATGATGTCAAACACACACAACGATGATTTGACTGACACGGGGATCATTGTTTACCTCGGTTAACAGGTGGCTTCTCTTTTGGCCACAACACTTTACAAACTATCCAACAATACTGGTTTGGATGGAAGTCATTCACGCAAAAGGCTGTTTCCTACCTGTGTGAAAGGGGGGCCTCCGAATAAGGATGTGTAATTGTAGCTGTTTGTCACTTTAGCTTTGAGCAGGTGTTTAGAAGCTCGTGTGTGTTCAGTCCGACAACATCAGACCAAAGTCACCACAGATTGTGAGCTCGTGCTTTGACGACCCGACCCATTTAGGGAATACAGAGGGTATTAGTTGGTGATGTAGGTCCTAATGAATGAGTTGCCAAGCCACACACACACACACACACACTCGCACACATGCACGAGCCCACACACACACACACACACACATGGCCGTGTCCTCATCAAACGCACACACACTAATCCTTCAGTGAATTGTAACCAAGCATTACTCTCGCACCGAACCCTTCCTCCTGCCACACCACACACCAGCTCATGAGACACCATCTGGCCCCCCCCCCATTCAAAAATGAGATCTTATCAATCCAGCATGAATAAACACACAATGCAAAAAAACCAAAGGACAATAAAAGGCTCCAAAAGCTAACTGAAGATGAGAAGCCCAAATATTTCCCCATTACTCTTCCTCTGACCCCAAATGTGATGTCCATTATAGCCCAGCAACCACCGGGGAAGAACCAATCCTCACCCAGTGCCATTTGCATGTGAAAGGCTGTGGCCTCAGAATATAGCATCCAGAGAGGTGGCTCTGGCTCTGATTTCAAGGGATATTTAGCCCCCCATTCAGCCCCCAACAAAGGACAGGCATTCAGACAGGCAAGGAGGGAGGCAGTGCTTGCTGAGCTGTCACAGAGCTCATTTGTTCTCTTCTGTTTACTTAAGCCTCCCCCCTCTTTCTTTCCTCTCTCCCCTCCAGAGGCTTCAAGCACGGATGGGTGGGTGATTGGGAACCCTCCTTCCACGGCTCCATCCCAGTGGGAGAGATAAACAGCAATTTAAGTGGACGTCTGAAAAAGGTTTTCATTTGCATGAATTTATCGGTCAATCAGCGATGCCGACAATCATTATCAAACTGTCGGAGGGCTGTTGAACACAATTATTTATTTATTTCAGCTCATTCTTCTTCACTCTTTGTCCCAGTTGTTAGCCTTGTGTGTATCTGGGAGAAAGAATGTACTTTGGTGTGTGTGTGTGTGTTGTGTGTGTGTGTGTGTGTCCATGTACTGTTTAAGTGTCTTTAGTCTCTGATAGGGGTACACTTGATGAAGCTGAGAGGCCTCCTAATCTGATTTCTGCCACCACCCGCCTCCAGCCTCCTGTGTGTTTGCTGGGAGATTGCTGAGATGTCTGAGGGGAGAGGTATTTGTAATTATATAGGAGGATTAGGGGGGGGGGGGGGGGTGGACTGAAGGCCACATGGACTGGCTTTGTCGTGTCTGAGAAGTAGGTGAGGTCAAGTCGTACTACACGTCCCTCAGGTATTAAACGAGGTGCTGGAGAGAATAAAGCATCAGCTCTGGATGAGCTCAGTGTGGTGGCAGATGAAGTGAGGACAAGGAGGCAGGTGCCTCACACTGCCAACAGTCTTATTGTGAAATGTATACAGAGGATTGTTAAAGCAAATAGAAGGGACATGGTGTTTTAGTCGTCAGGCAACTTACAACAGTAAGTAAAGCCCGAACAATAATGGATTATTAACACATTGATACTGATATTGACCGATTTTTATCTAAAACACTCTTGATTACAGATATTGTTTCTAATAGATCAGTTTTAATCCTGATTCAAACGTATGAAGCACTAAATAACTTTGTTTTAAAAACAACATGAACACAATGTTTACAATTTATCATTTTGATTGACAAAATACACAAATAAACAAATTGTAACTCTCCAGGTTTTTACTTTTGATTTGAAAAAATGCGTCATCCTTGGAAACGTATCACTGCTCAGCCAAAGATATAAACTGATAAGTGTCTCCCAGACACACTGAAATAACTTTCATGCACGGTTGGATGCTGAAAATGTAAGATTCATATCTCACTAAAGGCTCGTGAGTACTTGTTAGTGAAGGAGAGGCTGGTGGTTATTCATTGATTAGTCAGAAACCACAACATCCTGACACATTCAGATGATGTATGAGACAACCTTCTAAGAAATTATGGATTCGTCTTTAAGCATCATCTCTCCAGTAATCAATATCTCTTCAGTTCATTACAAGTCACACGGAGTCACTCATTATTCTAACTGTCATGTGAGAAGTCTGTGTATGACCTCAATGTCTTTTACACTGGCAGGGTAAGAAAAACCGGTTTAACACTGTGTCTCATACCGGCCTGAGGAGCCGATTCCAATGAAATTCCTTTGTGCTGTAAACTTCCTGAAACAGACACGACTGCAGATCAACTGTTTCTGGTCAAGATATTTATTTGAAGGGATTATTGGCAGATATCTGAAAGTCCAAAGAGGAGAGAACTCGACCACCCTTTCTGCTCGGGGAGAATAGGCACTGTCCAAGGTGCTGAATGAGTTTCCTCTGCTATAAGAGATGAGCACTGTGTGTGTGTGTGAAAGAGAGTTTTATAGATTGTGCTTACCAGGAACTATGGCTCTAAAGACAAAAAAATATTTACAAAAAGTCAGTAAAGGTATGAGTATAAATCTGATGTGAGGATATTTTCAATTTAAGACAAGCCCGACCCAGTGTCACGACTTGGGAGCGGTTGTGACTCAGGAGGTAGAGCGACTTGTTCACTGACCACAGGTTTAATCTTACATCCACAATAGTTTAGAATTTATTTTTTAGAACTAAAACAATCTCCATCCACACAAGAATCTTTGTGCCATATCAGTAATAACTCCTGTCTGTACTAACACACCTGAAAACGCACGACAAGGTGGAACTGTCACTGACAGTAAGTGATGCAGGGGACTGAATTGTTGATCCAGAATGTCTGTGACTGTGACAAGCTTTTCCAGACTTCTCCATTTTGGGCCCCCGAAAAACTAAGGAATTGTATCAAATACCAAATACAGCCCATTCCCTGAATTCTGAATTACATTGTGAATATTAAACATGCACACTTGTATGCCACAGTGTTCAAACTGAGAGCAAAGTCAAGCCTCTTGTCTCTGTGCTTCAATCTCTTTATCCCTGGACTGAGCTGGCCATGGACCAGGGCCTGTTCCCTGGGTGTGTGTGTGTGTCTTTATCCTCCCAGCAGGGAGTAATCTGGGGGTGAAGGGCTCACTACTGTTTTTACATAAACAAAGACTTTGGGATGAAAAAGAGAAAGCGTCACGGCCAAATCCCTGTGCCTGGCTGTTGGCCACTGCGTCATGCAGGTTTCACCTCGGGCACCTCGTGGACGCCACACTGGTCCTGGTAATTAAGCAGCACAGACAGGCACCGTGATTAAAACAAAGAGAAACCACAGAGCGAAGTGGGGCCATCGCACAAAGTGCTGGTCAGAGCATCGCTGGACTGTTTCCATCAGATCAGACTTTACTTCAAACATCTGATTACACGATAGAAGTGAAACGTCTGCACTGGAAGCTACAGTTACAGCTCGAGTCCCACATGTAAATCACAGCTTTAATATTTAATAATATATTAGAAAAACAATAACTCGCTGTGTGATTTCTCTGTGCTCTGTCCCTGCTGGGAGACAATTCATCACTGATAGTTTGTGGGCACACAAATGTGAATATAGTAATTATAAAAAGGCAAATATTCAAACCTCCAAATCTACAGACTCAACATGTTCCAACTCTCTGCTTCCATCTGAAAACCTGCTAACTTTATCTTTGTTACATCATCTGCAAACATGAGCCCAATGTTTGTCAGATCTTCAATTTTCTACTTTCAAAATCACTTGACTGTTATATGTGAAAAGAGATTTTGAGATACAAGTTTTAGACCAACAATATTATCCTAAAAAAAATCCCTTATTAGGATAAAAAGTAGAAAGTCTTGCTGAGAGCAATGATTCCTTTATTAAAGAAAACGTGGTCTGTTTAAGCTTGAACTGTGGGATTTTCTACAGTGATTATTATTGGATTATTTAGGAATTAATGGAGTTTCGTTGGAAAAGAGAAAATAACTTCTGTTGCAATCAACAGTGTAAAATGGGACCAGGATCATTCGATAGTGTAAAAGGGGGGATGTGCATGTTATTACACCAAATTAAAAGAGGCATCTAGTGTTAAATTACTCTTGATAAAGGAAAACTGTTCACACTGGTTCCCAGAACAACCACAGTCTGCAGAGCTCAAACAGCTCAAGCAGCCAAGGGATAAGTGCTTTGCCCAAGGGCAACTCAGAGAGGGTAATGAGAGGGAGGCTGTGAGTGCTGCTTCAGATTTATCCAGCACAGAGATTGAACCAGCATCCTTTTGGTCACAAGCACACTTGCTCAACTCTTAAAGTTTTAATGACATTAATCAAAAGTGGAGTCCCCACTTTGTTCCACAGAATTTTAGTTTAACAATGACCTTGATTTTTTTTACTGATGACAGGTTTAAATAATAATGAATAAAGTTGATAATAATAAGGTCTAAATAATACATTGTGCTTCATCTCTATGTTTTCTCAGTGGAATAATATGGGATGGATTAAAATGATTTTGGACTTGACCCCCGACACAGATCTTCCAAGAAATGCACATATCAT
This sequence comes from Reinhardtius hippoglossoides, assembly GCA_006182925.3. Classification (NCBI taxonomy): domain Eukaryota; kingdom Metazoa; phylum Chordata; class Actinopteri; order Pleuronectiformes; family Pleuronectidae; genus Reinhardtius; species Reinhardtius hippoglossoides. The sequence goes on from CM031670.1 coordinate 3,982,399, forward strand.
TCTACTGTAGTGACAGTATACTTACAGTTCAGTCAGAAACGAGGGAAATCATCACGTGACATCGTAATTCCCTGAAAGTATCGGACTACTGAAGAAGCATTTCGGGCTTTTTACGTTTGCAGAACTTTTCCATTCACGACAAACCTACATAACACACGAGGAGAGAAACACTGGAAAGAAAACATCATATGTCTCCTCTCCCAGTCACAACACTAAATTAACAGCATCCTGCATACGTGCATTATAAAGGAGTCTGTAGAATGTGCTGCGTATATTCAACCACCTCTGACTGTGGTCACGGCGGTTTTCCTCCCGTCAGCACCGCCCACACACAACAACGATTGTTGAAGCGCAGTTGTGTCAGCTCCCTCCCACTGAGGAAATTGTGCATGATTGACATGCTTCTGAGGTAGCCATGGGAACCACAGAGGAAAGATTGAACCAGTAATAAAAATGGCTGACATGAGTGACTCTTGGTGGGGGCATTGTTCAGGGCTGTGTACATGGTGAAAGAAACTGTCTGTGTTTGTGACAGTTCTTTCAGCTTGTGGCTGTCAAACATTTATTTGCAACCCCCCCCACCCCCCCCTCACACACACACAAACCTCAGTTCCTGCATCAGTGTCACTACATCCTGCTGTATTCAGTGGTTTATGTGAAGATGCTCTCTATGCAAATAGAAGGTGCATCCAAAGCACTTTGTTTGCATTCATCCTGTCGGTGGTCAGAAAAGTACAAAGTCTTAATAACATCCCAAGTCACAGAGTTTGACGTAGACATACACACACACACACACACACACACACACATACAGGTTTGAGTTCTTCTTTCACAGACGGATATTGCAGAAGATGATTTAAAGGGCAAGTCTGTGCATGGAGTGATGGGTGGTGTGTGTGTGTGTGTGTGGGTGTGTGTGGTGGGGGGGGGGGGTGGTGGTCTGTGTGTGGTGTTCATACCAGAGTGACTGTTTGTACCCGTTGTAACTGTCAGTGTTAAAGTAGAGGATGCAAATGATGGAACTACACAAACGATGGATAGCTCTGTGTCCTGCAGGTATTTGTACTGGACACTGCTTATGGTCATTGGAGGCTCCGCTGAGTTTACTTAACTCTGATGCAACATTTAGAAAGCTGTTAATTCAACATCACACTTGAAAAGACAATAGATCATATTAAGATGGAAGAATGAGGCAGTGTGTGTGTGTGTGTGTGTGTGTGTGTGTGTGTGTGTGTGTGTGTGTGTGTGTGTGTGTGTGATGACAAGATAAGCACAGATAGAACAGTATCTTTACTACCCACATGTATTTTAACAGCAGATGCTAGAATAGTCAAAATGAGGAAGGTTGAACAGGCAGTTCAATTAAATTTGAATAAAATATGTATTTGCTAGTAAGAGATTGATAAGGAGTCGTCCTCCACTGTAATATTATTATTGGACAGTTACTGTTTGGTCGCTATGTTTCACTTTTGTATGAAGATTTGCACACGAGTTTGATTGCAATCAGTTTTATAGGCCGATGTAAGATCAATAACTCTTACTTTCAAAGTTATTATTTAAATTTTGATCCTCAAACCTTCATTAGATCAAATTACACACACACACACACACACACACACACACACACACACACACACACACACACACACACACACACACACACACACACACACACACACACACTCAGCACCAGCATATATATGTAAATGTAATCAGGGAAAAAACTCACCAATCAGAGAGTGACGACTGCAGCAGCTCCCCGACACTCACATTAATCAAGAAACATAAATAAAGTGAGAAATGATTGACACTTTGCTTTTTCTTCTGGTGTTTTTGTGTTTTTGTGCTTTTGTGTTGCACTTTTGCTTCAGAACACAAACAAGGACACAAGCAGAACGGATACGTTTACTCCTTTTTACTCCATTAAGGAAAAAACACAGCAGTTGTCCACATGGAACTGGATCCTCCTTTTCACATGGTGAGTGTCTGATTGTTGGTTCTACTAAGGAGTTTGAAGGAGCCGACCTCATCTAAACCTTTGGACCTTTTCAGTTTAGTCTGAACCTCTGAACTAACAGGTGTGAAAGGGGCCTCGGACCAAAGTCTGCAACCACGGACCAAAGTTCCCTCTGACCAAAAGAGGACGTCTCAGTCCGGATCAAACTGAACCATGATTTGGTTCGTTTGCAGTTTGTTGAATTGGTCAGACTTTCGTACCAAATGCAGGAAGTTGTGACAGGATTAAACAACAGAATAAGAATAAGGAGTAAAGGTTTAATCTAGTGTTGAGTCCTGCAGTTGGAGAAGCTGGGAGTAATAACATGATGACACTAAAGTCGTAAATTAACTAAATGAACTGGTTTGTTCATGTTCTTTATTCAACTGTAAGACTACGACAAAATCAATGTCCAGTTTTGGGAGACGTGTCATATCTACAAGATGTATGTATGTCACACTAAACTCTTCAGTGCAGTCCCTGAATTGTAACGTGAAACCAAAACTAACCAGATCAAACCTCGGTCCAGACTTTGAGGTGTGAAAACGCCCTGAGTCCAAATCATCACAAAAAGACAAGCCAACTCATTTGAGTGACACCGAACATGTCGGGTGTGAAAGTCTCCAAAAACAAGAGTCTACAAACCAAAAGATATCAAAAGGCACCACTTCACTATCCGATTAGAATATTCCTGTAGTTTTATGAATAAGTATCAAAAGGTTTTTGAGTTCTGCTCTGGAATCGAAATGATTACAAGCACTATATCCCCCGGTGGTCTACGCCAGGGGATAAAAAAAACCAAACCAATGACAACTTTAAATTTAACAGAGAAGAGGGAGTACTTTGTGTTTTTCTGCCTTGTATATGACTAAGTTGTCAAGGTTACACTGACATCCCCAAACCACTTACCTTAAAGCTGTAATAACAAACCGTCTCTTCACATCTCATAGCTTAGATATAAAAAAAAAAATCACATTCAATTTGACTTCCATTTATCAGACTGCAGTCCTCGAGCCGTGGGTCAGAAATCACACTTTTCCTCTAATTCGCTTGTGGCATCTTCAGAAATCCCCCTTTCTCCGGCGGATCTTGTTAAATTAAGTGTGATTTTCTTGCAAAAAGGAAAAGAATTGAACTGTCACTCAGCTTCCACCTCTCTCCAGCGGAGTGCTATTATGTGGGCGCGTGTGCGGATGTGTGTCTGCATGCGAATAAATCTACGAATCTAAGTCTGCGTTTAAAAAAAAATGTGTGAATACGTTTCTGCAGCGGCTAATGAGCATCAGCAAACGAGGGGGACGCGGCAAACAATGACCACTTAACCTGACATCTTGTAAACAAATGCTCGATGTGAGGCTACACACACACAGACACACACGGACACACACACACACAGTAAGTTACACGGTGCCTCTGCAGCTAAAGTAAATCCTCTCAGCAGCTAATCGCCCACAGACAGGCTGCGAGTCTGTGGGTACTCTCATCCATGTTGTAGGTTGCTCCTGACATGAGGCCGACTGGGAAGAAAGACGACAGGATCTAGTTAAAAGGCTCTTTATGGCAAATTCTCAGTCCAGACGCTGGACAGAAAATATCCAATATTACTGGTGAGAACACACTGTCTCTGTTCCCCCCCACCCCCCGTGTGTTTTCTTCAATCTCCTGCCGACTCCCCTTGTCTACAAAGTGCGACAGATAGAATGATCCAGGGGGATTACTCCTCTCTCCACAGGCTGCCAAAAATACCTTCTCCGGCTTGCAGTTGATCTCTTTCACACTTTTGTATTCACTCGTATAACTAAGATGCTGAAAATCTCGTGACTTCAAAGTTTGCAGAAGCACATTAAAGGCTAATTTGTAGTTTTACACACACAGAGCAATATTCAATTTAACCACTGGGGATTAAATGGTTGCAGTAAGAGTAGTGGACAAAAATCATATCGCAATGTTTTTAAACATACAATCACATTCTGAGTCTGCGATCTTGTACTGTGGAGAATACTCCAGCGATTCATCATGCAGCTTACTGGGATTAAGATTTAAGTTGTCCATCATTAAACAACCATGTTGATCATGGTTTTATTAGGACAAGGATATTAACAGTTGCATCTCACTGTTGGCATCTTTGGAGAATCTGTAGTCATACTCTGTTTTGGCCCCAGCTCCTTGTCTGCCGTGCTGCTAGCTCACGTTACATTGTTTTTTTAAATACATCGTGCATTCAAGACCTGCTGAAAGATACACAAAATAAATCATTCTGTTGGTTGGAATTCTGCAGGAAACCACGTTTGTCAAGGCAGAAGAAGCGTGCACAGTCACCTATCGCTTAGGAGACGACTGCACCGAGTCAAAGTATGAAAGGGAAAAGGCGTTTACTCAATGTCACAGTTGATGTGTTCAAAAACATTATCGAAGAACTTGGTGACTATGGAGGACAGTGGCTGCAGTGCTCTCAACAGTTTTCTTACTACCTCGGGCTTTTCTCCATCTCGTGGATGTTTTGTAGAGGAGTTGTGTCGTGGTGATTTTACAGGGGATCATCGTGATCACCCTCAACGTGACGGCTTTCGAATACGACAACAGCAGCACGAGGAAAAAACGCCGGAATGCGTATTCCTCTCCTCATCAGGCAAGACATGAGGAGATTTGGCTGGTTTGAATCCCTAATCTGGGGTTAAAATAATCTGTCTCAGAATGTAATAATTCACATGGTGTGTCTTTTGATTTGGATTAGTGGCCCGCAATCCTCTTAGCCCAATAGCTCAGTGGAACTTCTCAGTGACAAGTTCACAAGTCCACATAGCTTGCATAGAGACTCCCTCTCTTGGCCATTAACTCTCACAGCTTATGTGTAATCTTCTTATATCTGGCTCGGACTGTTTTACGTACATTTTGATGCGATATTGAAAAACAATTCCACGATGATGCTTACACAGCGTGTGCAGGAGGTCAATATTACCTTGTCTTAATGTGTTGGTTTAAAGGATCTACATAGATGCCTTCTGCGATGTGAGCAAACATCTCAGCACACACACACACGCACTAAATGTCCCTTTTTCTTGTGTCGACACTTCAAAGTTGTCAAAGGGATCAGTGACACTCGGGATTAGTAGCACGTGGGAAACACTTTACACTTTAATACCCACGAATCAGAACCCAGCCAAGGCCGAGTACGTCCTTAATGCAGGTTTGTACTTAGAGGGGAGAGAGCTCCATGTGTAAAAACAAAGTCTGTCACAGCTCTTGCCTGCTGCCATCTTTAAACATGATCCAGTGCTATCAAATAACTCGCACTAAGACAGGAAGGGAGAAAAAAAAAAACCCTGAATCATTTAAATCCTCGACTCAGTATTCTTTATCTTTATCCTTTAAGGTTCTTTATAATTTAATAAACAGGATTAAAGTCATTGGGTAGAACAGAGCTAAGCGAGGCTCGTTCCACATTTTCTGTTTTAGCCTGCACTCCGCATACTGAGTCTTATTAAGCCCTCGCAAGATTACAGGGCCTTAATCTCTGGGAACACATGTTGTGAAGAATAAAAGCAATTTTATTTGGGAAAGCAGAGTCCAAGTTTAGCAGGAAATGAGCTTTCTCCAATAATCTCATTTTTTGCTTTTTTTCTCTCGAGTAAATGAAAAGTCCCCTGTTACAGAACTGAGCTCTGTGTGTTGAGGAATTAAATGTGTATTGTGTGCAGTGTGACGACTCTCTCTAACACACGCATGCATAAACGCATACGCGTGCACACACACATTGCCAGTGGCTCTGTGGTTCATAAATACCACAGCAGTCGACCAGGTTTTACTCACCGAGCCGGCTTTGATTCCTGAGGAATGTAAATCCACCTGTTTCTGAATAGACAGGTTTTCAGACCAACGTATTTATTGTCACCGTTCTCCCCCCCCACCCACCACCACGTCCGCCTCTCTCCTCTCCCCCCACCCCCCTTCCTCCTCTGTAAATTCTATGCAGATTGCTGGGCCATGCTTACTGCACTTTGCAGAGAAAGCTTCGTAAAGATGATGATAAGCTAAAGCTCTAAATCCCAGACTTAGCTTTCTTATCAAGAGCTGCAGGAGCGAATGGAGCGCTTTAATATAAGATATGTGCATTGCAGTGTGTGCGTGAACGTGTGTGTGTGTGTGTGGTGTGTGTGTGTGTGTGTGTGCGTGCGCGTGAGAGAGAAGTGTGTTGTTGTAAATGCAAATGCATTAAGACTCCTTTTTCCTCCACAGTGGCACAATTTCATAAGCGCTGCACAGGCCCAGTGAAGCTTAAACCGTTTTTAAAAGAATTAAGAAACTCAGCTCTAATAAATTTGACGATGCACTGTCATCACTGTCGCCGACGACGTTTCAGGATAAATAAATCCATCATGCAGAGATTTAAATTTGAGTTGTTTATCACACATGATTTTGAACTTAACGATGTATTATCCTTTGTCATGTTCTTTAAATGAAATGTCATCCCCGTTTTTCAGCTGGATGTTGGATGAAAAAAGGTTTGAAGGCAAATCTGCTCACACTGAGATGAGATAGTTACAATCAACCTTTGAGAGGCTGTCTATTAAAAAGAATGAAAACAAGCTAGTATTTATATCTGGGAGGAGATCCAGGTGAATGGTTGGACCTACTGATGTTGACGTCAATGACTGCAGTCCTCATCCAAGAATGTTCTGCCAAAGTTCTGGATATTTCACACGAGAGATTTACTCTTGTAATTCTCCTTGTAATCTTCTCACTGGTTTGAAGTGGGTGGGGGGGGGGGATCATTAATTCATATTACATTGACTCATTTGGCAGAAACTCTCATCCAAAGAGACCTGAGGTACAACACTGCAGCTTCAATACAGTAAGACACATTGAAGTAAGTACTAAGTGCTGGATCCGTTTAATAAAACAAAGTGTAGGGAGATCAGTTAAGAAGTGTGTTTAAAAGTTCACAGTAAGTGTTGGACATGTTTCAGTGTTAGAGGTGTTGGGAGATGAGATGTTCGAGGAGAGAAGACGCTTCAAGAGGCTCTTGAATGTGGGGATGACAATGCCAGACAACATTCCTCATGGGAGTGCAGTGGTCGAGAAAGAGCCTAATTTAGATGGGTGCAGAGTGAGGATGTCACGATACCAAAAATGTAGTAGTCGATACCGATACCATGAAATTGCCACGATTCTCGATACCCAATTCTATACCACGGGAAAAAAACTAAAGAAAACAATGAATCCCATGTACTTCAACACACACTCCTTTATTTAAGATATGTGAACATATACAAACAACAGTGGCTATGTAGCCTTCAAGTTATTAATAAAAAGAAAAGACTCAAACAGCGGCGTAAAGGAAAATGATGAGATTTTAGTTATCAGGTAAAACTCAATGACTGTAAGATACAATACATGTATAATACATGTATTGTTTTTTAACTTTAAGTTCTTGACCTTCTATGTAAAGTGCCTTAAGATAATGTATATTATGATTTGTCGCTATGCAAATAAAATTGAATTGAATTTAAAATGCTAACGTGTTCAGTGTTTCCTCTAGGACCCTGTTTAATGGAGCAACTTCTGATGATACATGACCTGAATGACTGAGATAAGATACTTTTAAAAAAAAATATTATATATTTTATACGTATTTCAATATGATCATTTAACTTAGAAATGCTTAAATATGTTGAAAGGGCTTCACCTGAACTCTTGCCACAGTGTTCCCAGATCAGAAATGTGTTTTTGCAGCAGCCGTGCGGTCCGTTCGGAGGATGAGAGAACTTATTGACTTTTTCAACTACACACAGAGCAGAATAATTGGTAAAGATGGAGAGACTGGATATCGTAGGTGCGAGGTATTTTCATTATGAATTCATAATTGAAACACAACCGGTACCAATGCAGAGGCTCTGTTTGAAGATAATTAACAATGTGTCGGCACAAAAGGGAGTAAACATGCAGGAGAATGTGTCGGGTTTGAAACGTGGTTAGTGAGGAGCCTTCATTTCCTCCGTCAGACGGCATTTAAAACAACATCTGGTGCATCAAAACAATCATCGGTTACCGAACAGCTGTGCACGGGGGCCACAGTTTCTCCTTTAACAGGGAAAATTTAATAAATGGAAATTGGAATAGATTCTCTAAATGCAATAAAAATATTCTTCATATGTAGAAAATGCAACAAGAAGTATTAATACCACACTGTAAGATAAGAGAGTCAAAACAAGGTCGGTTTTAAATGTTTATTAATAAAAAATGGGCAATAAAATATACAAATACAGAGATCTGTGCATAATATCTAATATATCTAATAACATACCTGTTGTACACCTTTGCCTAGAGACAGAATATTCTGCAGTGGCACAGGATGGTGGCAAGAGGATGTATACGGTATATTAAACTACGGAGATAGTAAAAAGATATGGTTTAATAATTGTTATATGCTATAAAGATGAAATACACACAGTACTGTGGATATGGACAACAGGCATATCCGTATTTTACAGAAGCTTCACCAGGAGCCGTACGTGGATGTTCTGTGTCTTAGAAAACGCTCTCCAGTGGTTCACAGTGTTTCCTGAACATGAGCAACAATGCACCCGTTTGAAAACATGGCCTGACAGGTCCAGGTTAGCACTTGGCACGCGGAGGTCTCTCGGCCTGGCAGCCTCTCGGGGGTCAGAGCTTGTTGTACTGCCAACTAGACAGTTTTGTGGAGGCAGCGTGACAACACCGATGTCCGCTACCGAGCTATCTGCACTGGCACACGCGCTGCCTGCCCGTGCCCCCGCTCCCCCCCACCTGCATCCCTGATGCCTGTCCTGTGCACTCAGGTGCACGCACATCAGCATAATGAACTCCAAGGTAGACTTTACCACTTCACTGCCTCCTCACAAGACAAAATGCCAAAACAAATCTTGTCATAATTAGGCATAATCCAGCTCATTACCGTCTGCTTAATTATCCTATTAATAACACTTCCTAGGAGAGCTTGTTTGCGGCAGCAGCAGTGCGCTCGGGCAAATGTTTGTTCCTAAATGAGCAAACATAGAGAAGACAACAGCATTGTTCAAACACGGGAGCTTTGACAATGGGAAAAAAACCGGGGCAGGATTAATAGCGTGCGGAGCTCATCTTCCCTCTGGGGCCGTGCTTAACCACCGGGGCTTTGCACTGCAGGTACCAGGCACATGCAGGCGTATAGGTGTTTATTTACCTTCTATATTTGTAAAGAGATTTCAGAATAACTATCTAAATTAGAAGTAGAGGTGCAGCTGATCCCTTTTTAAATAAATTCTAAATATATCACCAAGCGATAATTCAAATTGTTTATTTTCATCGCATCTAGAAATCCTTATATCTGTAGTAAAGCTATATGAGAACTGTATAAAATGTGTTGACTAATCTACTGAATGAATAATGTGCACGAGGAGCCTCTTTTAATCTCATAATGAAGACTGTATGGACTTTTCCAGTCAGAGCAAAACAGAGTAATTTCAGGTCAATGATTTCATGTTTTCTCTGAGGCACTGATGCATAACTTATGCAGTTAGTTTTTCAGCTGGAATGGGTTAATGGATTTGTTTCCCCGCTGATTGTTTCTTCTCAGTTTAGATAAACAAATGCTTCTGAGAGCAAATCGGAGGTTTAATGATATGATTAAGATGCTATTCTGCTCCGTTTGCTCTGTTTCCACACGACCACAGGCTTTCATTTTACACCTTCTTTCATTTCAGCCCACGGTTTGATTTGTGAAGTCTTTACGATTTCACAAAAGAAACCAGGACGTTTTTTATTTTAATGGAGTCTCATTCATTCCGCTATTTGTTTACAAAACAGCAGCGTAAAGCCTTCTCATCTGTTCTCATCTGTTCTCGAGTTCGTACAGATTTAATGCATCTTCCTCGACTGCTGCGTCGGCAGAGAATACGAGCCGACCTTTTGTAGTCTTTACGGATCTTCAATGTGTGTGTGGTCAGTTTCAGTCGAGTCCTTGGTCACATGCAACAAGTAGAACAGTTCTTATCTCTGCAAAGCTTCATCGAACCCTCAGATGTCATTTCTTTTGAAAGATAGACATAAATCTCAGAGTCAAAATGTTGTACTTGTAACTAGAGATGTTTTTCAATACCAGCACCAGAAATGCCTCTGATACTGCAAATCTTAAATTTCAAAATTTAATTTCACCCAGACAAAATAAACCAGGGTCAAAACGGACTTCAGACTTTTTTTTGTACAGGATATTGTGCTGGACTTGAATGTGTCAGATTGAGGTGAACTGGATTTATGGTGTTTGAGCACCGTGGTTTGGATCCTGGTTCTTGGGAAGCAATCATTTCCAGGTAATGAGCAGAATTATACATTTGAGCTCATTCCAACTAAATTTAGTATTTGAAATTTGAACATATTCAGCAGGCAAAAAAACTGACTTCTTATAATCATCAATAATTCTAAGAAGTCACACAAACATTAGCGTTCTGCTTGAAACCGGAATATTCATAGAGACTTGAGAGTAAAATAATCTGTCAAACAATTTGTACTTAGCACCTACTCTGCTGAAAACCCACAGACACACAGGAAGCTTCCTTTATCTCCGACTCTATTCTCAGGTTAACATTTCCTCCCTGGTTGTGAAACACTATCGTTTGACCTCTGGAAGCAGAGGGTGAAGACAAAGGCAGTACACACTTGTCTTTCCTCTGAGAACACAAACACACTCTCCTCATCAATATTTAAACAGGCTACACTTTTATCAGACCTACAGCTCGTGCTTACCCCTGGCGTATAACATCAAACATGAAACTATAAAAGAGAATTCAAACTGTTAAAAGCTAACTTTGCTTTCAGTACACTCAGTGATGTTGTGTTTGCCTTGCTGCTCGTTTTTTTTTTTTTTACATCATTCAAAAAGCATATCCAAAATCTGTTGGAGATCATCTGTAATATAATGTAGCACACTTTGCTTTTGATGTCAACTGGAAGGCAAATCATAACAGGATGCCGTGTTGGGGATACATGCTTTATCTTTTCCTCTGATCTTTGGAGAAAGAGCGAGCGGGAACAACAGACAGACAAACAGCGAGAAGAGCAAAGACAACAGCTGATAGGGGGGGGGGGGGGGGGTGAAGGGAGTGACAGTGGCACTGCCATATCAAAGAATAAAAGAGAATGAGTTATCAAAAAAAAAACGGATCAACCGATTCACTCCATGCAAAAAACAGCAAACAGCAGACGTACTGAAATCCTGTTCAGGGGAGAAAACAGAATAACCGATGTCTTCTATTTACCAAACGGATACATTTTATTTTTTGTGCCTGCGTCAAGTGGATTTACAAGCAGTTTTTAAAAGGGTATAAATCCTTAATAATTATATATGTGAGCTTGAAACAGGCTTACTTGCCAAAAGAGGAAACATCTGTGGTAGTGGTACTTCTCCTACAGGCTCAGTACAGGTTCTGATGACTGATAATAATGAGACAGATAATAATCAGGTTAAATAGTCTGCTGACAGACACGTGTTGATGAAGTTGAGGAGGGCAGGTAAGAACAATTACAATTTGCACCATGAAGTCACTTCCTGTGCTGCATGATTTGAGATCACATACATCTGGATCATTATCTGGATCCGCACCCAATTTCAGCTGTTCACAGAGTTCTCTGCATTCATTCTTGAGAAATTCCCCAAAATATCGAAAAACACGTCACACACCTCAGTGAATAAAAGAATCCTGAATCCATCCCCTTAAATCACCCACAAAAAATATAGATATTAAGTGTGAATCGGAAAAATCCATTCAGACTTCCATTCCTCAAATTCTTCATATCCCCTGCGAGGTCGTGTGGACACTTTGACAAACACGCAGGTCTGTACCTGAGCACCTTCCGGGCACATTGTGCACATTTTTAAACCCAAAACATCCTCTCCAGCTATTTCAAACCACCCGACTCCCTCAGGCCGAAAAAAACAACCTGACCTGTGCAATCAGTCATCATAACACTGCAGCTCACTGGGCAACAATAAAAGATGCAGTTATGGATGGGCTCACCCAAGTGAAGCGAACATCCTACAAATGCTAATGATAGCAAGACAGCGGACATAATGCAAACTGTGCTCTGCCTTCTCAATGAGAGACATGAGCTGAATGAAAAGACTAGAATTTACTGAGGTCTAACAGAGGATAACAGTACCAAGCATGGCCAGGATCGCCATCTGCAATTTGCTGAAACGAGGCCTGAGTGCAGAATTTATTGGACGATATTAGTTTGATTTATGCACTTGTCAGTGCAACATACTCTTTCTGCTGTAGGTGAAGGGTTGAGAAGTTGGAGAGAATTTTAAGGACTCTAATAGCCCAAGGAAGGGAAAAGTCATTCTGCTGTGTTCCAGACTTTCAGAGATGTGTGAAGGTCAAAACTACCCCTCACACTCTCATGCATGGATGCTGCTCCGGGTTTTTTTCTTCCACCAGTGTATTGAAAACCACTTTATCGTCTGTCCTTTCCTGCTCGTGCCCTGAGTTACCAACTGCTCCATGATGTGATTCTGTGTCCTAGAATTTTTACGGGACACAAAATGATTTGTCCTCTACTAGAGTTCACTGATAGCGAATCAAATATCTACTCAGTACTCTCCGATTTAACTTGCATCTGGACAGTTACACGTGTGAGTTCTTCAGGCTCCGGATTCAGTTCATTTTTCATTTATTTGCAATTATGTCTCAGCTTAAATGCTAGTAGGTTTTCATCAATATAGAAAGAAATGTGTGGGAGATAAATTCCCTTAAACACATAGTGCCAAGGGTTCATAGATAGTTGGGCAGATACATTTGAAGCCAAATAAAATCATCATATTTAAAAACCTCTCTTCGATGCCTGTCTGCATGTCTGGGAACCACAGACGTCAGCAGACATTTTGTATCGTGCCTGGTGATGCTGACCCTGAGCTTCACTGCAGTCACCTTCATCTCCTCCTTGTCTCTCTGCCTTTAGTCTTAAGCAAGTGGTAAACTACTCAGTGGCACAGTCACTATGAAAATCAGTTGTGGAACTTAATTCAGTTCAGTTTAATTGAGCTCAAATGGCAAAGGAATCATATACTAACCACAAACTGGAACTAGGGCTGTCGCAGTGTCAGTGCCTGTTGTGAATGGTAACAACTTAAATAATGAAGCTCTACGTTATCATTATGAAACTCTGGCGGGACACATAACAAATATGGTTTAAAAATATAAGCTATAGCAACGTGTGTGACACAGTAGTCAGATTAATTCTGCGTCTGACATGCAGCACTATCATCGTCCAATTGATCTAAGTGGGCTCAGAGTGTGAGAGCAGGGATCTTTACTGTGGCTATCAAAGAGACTGCAAGACAAACCAAGAGCCACCTCATGTGCCCTGCAGGTTCATTTGTGTTGATGCTGATGCTCTAATCATCAGGTTGGAAACTGCTAATGCACCAGCAAAATAGCCAGGACCCACAATGCACCATGCCTGGCAGGCAGGAAGCAGATGGGTTGGCTGGCCTTACCAGATAGCAGAGGCCCAATAGTGGCACCGGTTGTTGTTTTTGATGAGCTATGCACATAAGAAACCAGAACATCTGGTCTGACCATGTGGCACCTCCATTTGTCCAAGACCCCTTGAAGCAAGCCCTCACAACACACACACCACACACACACACCTTCCACTGCCAGCTGAATTCACGCAAATGTGAGCTAAATCCAATGAATGATGCATGTTATTCACAGTGGGGGGGGGGGGGGGGGGGGGGGGGGGGGTGAGAGGCGGGGTGTGATGAGGGAGGGGGAAGGTGTGGCGAGCCCATCGACCCTCAGCAGAGCTCCCGCTTTCCCATCATCCCTTTCTGTGGCTTTGATTAAAAATCATCCCACTCTACCCAACAACAACTCATGAATATGCAGCAGGGTAATAAGCCCCGGCTCAGAGCAACTGATTTGTCAATTGTCTGCATTTCATCAAGATTGAGTAACACCTCAAGGGTGCTATAATCGAAAGCTGTAAAAAGAAGAGGGAGGAAAGAGCCTGTTCGCCATTAGATTGCTGCGTTATCTTAATCATTAGGCACTTGGGGAGCTTAATTAACGACCTGACAAGAGCTGGGTAGAGAATTTGGAGTTGATTGGTTGTCGGAGGTGTTGAGTGAGTATACCGAATGCTAAGTCAGGGGAGGAATTCTAGTGAGAGGCAGAGAGAGAGAGAAGAGCGGCTGATTCGCTTTTTAAAACCAACTCAGCAGCAGCCATTAGACTGTTTTAATTAAGCATAATTAGAGATCTGATTACAATGATGGGCTTGATAACCAGTATTAAATCATTCATCCATAAATGTTATGTTAAAATAGATGAGAGGGGGGGGAAATGAGAGGGGCGGAGTGGAGGTGGAGTGAGTTAGATGCGGCGAATAAATATGAGCAAGAGAGGAGAGTGTGAAAAAGAAAAAGAGAGAGAGAGGGAGGAGGTATGGGTCCAGGAGAGAGAGAGAGAGAGAGAGAGAGAGAGAGAGAGAGAGAGAGAGAGAGAGAGAGAGAGAGAGAGAGCGAGAGGTGGGGGGGCTGGAAGGCTGCCACCAATTAGCTGGGTGTGCTCAATTGCAGGAATTCTCTGGTGTCGTGACTCATGTTGACAGGTGTTCAGGGTGAATTATTTCTACTGGGGAGGCAGAGTATGCACACTAAACACACACACACACACACACACACACACACACACACACACACACACACACACACACACACACACACACACACACACACACACACACACACACACACACACACACACACACAAACACGGACGACGGCTCATCCCATAACCCGGCTTTGATGACAGTAAATCCAACATGTTTATTGCCCCGGTCGGTAAGAAAAAAAGGAGATTGGACATTTTCCTCCTCCTCCTCCTCCTCCTCCTCCTCCTCTCCCTCCTCCTCCCTCCTCCTCTCTGCTGACCGGCTTACTGGGTCATTTTTAAATGCCTTGTAAATTTGTCAGCCATATTAAGTGCCCATTAAAGGGCACCAAGCTGTAGGAGGAAGCAGGATAGAGAGGCTCATATTGCAGTTCCTGACTGGCATCGCTCCCGCATCCATCCAGCTTAATGGTGCCCGCCCACCGTGCACCGGGGAGTCATAGCTGTGATGTATTGTTGCACGAAAGGACACAAGAGAAGCACTGGAAGAGGCAGATTAGCTACTGTATGCCAGGATGTTTTGAGGTAACCTGGCTTGGACCTGCTACTTGGCAGCGGTTATCAGGCCCTGGCACGGTGATCAGCGCCCCCGTTGGCAGGAGGCTTTCTGATGCCAGGGGAGTGTGAGGCACAGTTTTAGTTGCAACCATACACTGTGTATAGAGATGGACGACATGACGGCTCCCAAGAAGTGAAGCCAAAGCTTCTCGATCGCCACCTGGTGCCTGGCAGTGGGAAAAGGGTCATAATCCTTCCTCCATGTTAGTGGGTGGGACATGGACCACATTAAAAAGTCAAATAACAAGTTAAATACATTTTTCTTAAGGGTGGTTTCTGTCATTTTAGGAAATTCTTATCACACTGATGTATGTTCAACTGTTTAGTTTTGTCTTAATTACTTATTAGATGGTAAAAAACGAGGTGATAAATCGTGATTGACAGCTAAGACTGACTCGGTGGGACCTCCCTATCACGGCTCCAGCCCCCCCCCCATCACTACTGCACAGACTCTGGCTCCAAATGTGACGGATGGCAGTGTTTGTATTCAGTATATTTTGTATTCAGTATATTTTGGCTTCATTTCATGATATCTGGGAGGAAGTGGAGACATGTCGTTCGTCTCTATTTGCAGTCTATGATTGCAACCTGCCGCTGGAGAAGTCGAATAGTTGGTATCAATATGTGGGATATAGTAGATGGTAAGTGAATGGCTGGTTCTTATAATCCATTTGTTGAATGCAGAAAATATGGGCTTACTGCTAAGTGCATCCAGAGGGACATCAGAAGATAATGTCAGTTTATTCCCTACAGGTCAAGGATGAGGTCCATGGATTAGAAGAGAGTGTGGGAGTGAAGCTAAAGATCAATGTGCTTCATCAGACCAGCATATTCCGTACACATAAATGAGATGTCCTCATTTACGTCAGCAGGACTCTGCTCCCAATTTTGTGCTAATTAACAAAGAAGAAAGTGGTCGTAATCAATCCATGTAATTACCACCATTGAGCTCTGCACCACATATTTTGCCAATACGGCCAGTCAATAAATCTTTAGCCTTCTCGAAAATGAAGTAGCAGTCCGTGTTCTAATGGACATGACATAAAGACACTTTGCTCAATCGATGAAAAAGACAGAAATAACAACTCCTGCCTCATAAGTTTTGCTGTGGAAAAGAAGCCCTGTGAGCTCCTGCTGCTCTGCACTGAGTGAGGCCTCCCAACGTGCTGCTGCGGGTCTACTGTGCATCGCAAAAAAAGTAAACACAGCATAAACTTTAGACTGTTGGTGAACATGAAAATGGCCCTTGAGGGTTTCCAGTGAAGACTTAAATTCACAGTGTTATAAGTTCGAAGTCAGCGCTCCACAGTAACAGCTACAGAGGAGAAATAAATTGGATTTTACAAACTAAACAGTTTTGACCTTAGAAAATCGAGTGTATTTGTGGTGGGTTGATCATGAATGCATGTTCTCGTTGTTCAAGTAGAAACGGAACTGACACTTTTTACAGTTCACCTACAGTCTCAGCGAGTAGTGCTCCAGTGCAACTCTGTGCAGCTTTTTGTCAGAACTTCACCTTAAGAGAAACTTTGACCCCAAATTTACTCACCTCCACAATGTGCAAAAAAATAGTCCTCCAGCATTCGACAGCAAGAAGGAATTAGGGTGCCGCCGATTTCACTGTGGAGAGGACGGAGAAGTCGATTTGGTGCATCCCTGAAATTGCTTTATTTCTATTGTTAGGATCTGTATCTTTTCTTTGTCCAATGGGATCTCGTTGGACTTGAAATTATGAATAAAAGAATCAAAAATTACTCAGTAGATTAAATGATATTGAAAATGTATTATTAGTTGTAGTACTACATGGTACTTAGTGGGACTATTTCTTGGGAGTCTATCTCCTGATGATGAAGTGTTGGAGTTGATTGGTCACGTGGTGTGTGTGTGTGTGTGTGTGTGTGTGTGTGTGTGTGTGTGGGGGGGGGGGTAGCAGGACATGGTTTGCTCCTACAGAGCAGGGCTGGTGTCAAGCTGAGGTCTGCCTGCTGAGAACTCTTTGCGTGTCACATGAACGCCCAGTGGAGGCAGCAGAGTTTATGCTGAATCCTGCCAAGGACAGTAAAACTTTATGGGTCGGTCTGACTGTGACAGACGGTCAATGTTTTCGATGTGTGCGCAGGGTACGCATCGCCTCTCCGACGCGTCTCATTGGTTTTAATGGAGGATGTGATCTGACGTTACATGAAGCATTTGACCTTTTGCTTTGCTTTGTGCAAACTGTAACGTCTTGGGAATTTGCTGTGGAAGCAGAAGGAGGCTTCGTCTACATATTAAAGTTTTGTGCATGACTTGGAATATGTCATGTGTTGGTATATAAGTGTGCCGAGTGTCTCTTGCCGTCTTAACACGGTCTTTTTCTGTACTTTAAATACACATCCCTATTCTTTGTCCTCTAGTCCCTGCCACTGCTTTAATGAAGCTGTACGGAGCAGTATTCTCCCAATGCTCAGGCTGGATATGAAAGAGAGCCCTCAGAGCCATGGTGGCACTGGGCTATCTCCCTCCCACTAATGAGCTGAGCTTTCAATGCGCCTACTAATTAGTTCATCTATAACTCTAAGCACTCAATTACTCTTCACCAGCACCAGCACCACCACAGAGAGCCGAGAGAGGCGATAAGACTGACAAATGCCTTGGCAGTATGTTCAAGAACTCCCTCCCTCTCTCTCTCTCTCTCTCACCACACACACACACACACACAAATGGCTGTAAGCAGGGAGGCTCAGGAGAAGTTTTTCTGAACTTCCCACGCTCAAACATGCTGTTCAGGCAAAGCACATTGATCTCCAGGTTCACCCTCTTTCCCTGGTGTTTGTCTCCGGCGCTCTCCCACTCTCCGGCTTCCTCAGTACATGTTTCACAGATTAACTGAGATGAGCGACAGACAGTCTGCCCATAACAATCCATTATTTGTTAGGTTATTACACCTCAGAATCATTAGAATCTTGGCAATTTTCTGAAGAAATAAAGTATTTATTGCCTCGTGCTTTTATAATTTAAAAACTTAAATCAATGACTATCAATAGAACTTGGGTTCAAGCTTCCGTATATGTGAACAAAAAGCTGGTAGAATGACCACCTACTTTGCAAAGGAGCAGCCGTAAACACACACACACACGCACACACGCACACACACACACACACACACACACACACACACACACACACACCACACACACACACACACACACACACACACACACACACACACAAAACAACTGTACACCGACATGTAAATCAACCTTTATCAATGTTTTGTTATTCAAAGTTACTAGGGAAGCTTATAACTTTCCGCTGTCTTCAAATATAGATATGTGCTGTAATAAGAGGAAGTTCTGTGTTCACTCTCTTCTTTACAGGTGTCAATACATAATGAACAGTAGTAAAACATAAATCCAGTTGTGAACAGGAAACCTGACCCACTTTCATTTCCTTTGTCCTCTGACTGGACTTTAACAAGTATAAGCAAAATAAAGAGATGAGCTCGGGGCTCTGCCTCCATTGAGAACAGCTCCTCTACCTCCCGTCTCATGGGACAGAAACAAAAGCCCGTTTCACACAGCCTGGTCAAGGCGGGAATGTTGCCCCTTTACTCTGCCTCACTGTTCTGTATAAACTGTATGAACACGGGGGGTTTTGTTTTGTTTTGGCCTTCGTGTAGAGGTAGTCACAGAGCCAAATCAATGTTTGTGAGAAAGGGAGAGCCAGCATGGAAGGACAGAAGTGTAAACAAGCAAAGTTCAGTGTAAACAAGCAAAGCCGTCATAATTCTCCTTCCCTGCGTCTGTTAGACTGTTGATGCATCGCACACGCCAGATGCTGCAGATGCTAATTTGTAAAAATGTGCAAACATGAGAGAGTCTGTTCATTGGGCTTCTCTGTGTTTTAACTCATGATTGCTCTGGGCAGCGTTTTACCCATCAGGCTGTGGTCTACAGCCGACATGGAGAAGGTCTTCCTCCATTTTCACACTAAAGAGTTGTTTCATTACGTGATACAAAAATAAGGATGCACTGTAAAAGTGAAGGGCACCGCTCTGGATTGGATTGGAATTACAGGAGGACACACTGAAAATAACAGTAGGTAATTGTGGATGTAATCATTACTGCGGTGGAGATGAAAATCCCCCACATGCACTCTAAGGACAGGATTAAAATAACTGACCAGAGGAGGTGGTGTAAAACTCACCTCCCCTCCCCCTGAGAAATAAATTAAATCCAACTGGGGGTGTAGATGAGTGGGTGGGATCATAAACTCCGACTGTGAAAATATGAAAGAATCCTGTTTCCTTTTGAAGGTCTGACGACAGAAATACATTAGTAAAATTATGTTTTTTTTGTTCTTTCACAACTATTAACATCAGAGGGAAGTGAATCTTGAATGAACGGCTGCACACGGTGTGTTATATTTAACTGTCTTCAACATCCAAACTACTTTTCTATCTGTTGTTTTTAGTGCATTCGATGTTCGTTCATCCAGTGTTTAACAAAGCTGTAATATACAGTTCGGTTTGTTAGATATGATAAAGTAAACATTTTGAGAAATAAGTATACTTTGTAGAATATGCAATTTTGATTATTGTGGTAAAACCATTTAAACCAATATACTTAGCAAGAAAACAATTTAATATTTAGTAATATGTCAAAGAACAAAGGTTTTGTTGCGTCTGGTTAATTGATGCTGTTATAAAAAGTGTGTAACATTACGATATGAAACCTTGTGTCACGACCCACACTGTGCTCACTGCATTACTGTTTTCCTTCACTTTGTCATAATCTAACTATAGAAGTGTGTGTCGCGTGGTGTGTGTGTGTGTGTGTTTTGTGTGCATGAGATCAGTGTTACAGCGCGAGTGTGATTATTCTCGTGTGTATGTGCTCACACTCTACATGGTGTAATAAGCTACGGGGGTGGTTTTCATAGTTTTAAACAGAATGGATGCAAAATCCACATTACACAACATATTCCCTTTCCAGAATAGTGATCCATCAAGCCCTTGCACTAAGCATCTGTACATAAACCTCAATTATGCTAATGCTAATCCCTGGGACATCGACGTGAGTAGGCAAGGAGGCTAACAGCTAAAGGCTTTGATGTGTGCTGCCATTTGGCAGGGTCTCCTGAAAGACTAGCACTGGACCCCAAACTCAACCAGGGCTTAAGGAGGACAAACCAGCTCGGCCTTGTCTGTTCCTCTACTGATTACAAGGGCTCAGGGGACTTCTTTTATTTGCTTCTTTGGTATAGACCCAATCATGGGTGTCAGTTCTCTCCCCTGCTGCCTGGCAGTCCTTCCACATTCAGTTTTTGTTTTTACTTGCCCTCCTCTGTGCCAGACTTCTGCTTTGTTTGGTTTTGTTTTTCATTTTCATCCTGTGGTTGTCTTCCATGCGCGCTTTTGCATCTGACACCTTCTGTTCTTATTCCCATTTTGGTAACTGACAAGAAGCACTGTACCGTGCAGAACATTTTACTGATGGAGATTAATCATTTGTCTGAGAATAAAAATGTTTTATGATGGCGTTAATCTCTATTCAGTCCTGTTCTAATTGCTAGGATTTGAAATAACAAAAGTAAGTTCTATCATCTTGTCTTTCTCGGGCTGTAACTGGAGAAACACTCTCTTCAGGGACTTAGTGGTTGACACAAAACAGGGACCTGTTTCCCATAAAACCTTGTGAACTCATTGCCTGTTTCCACAATGAGACCTGTGCGATTGCAGAGTTGCTTTTTGGAAATCGAGCATTGCCAGCACTAATCTTTTCTCTTGATAAAAAATTTGAAATCAGACAATTCCTGGGAAAGAGCAGCATTGTTAACAGTGATTTAGTTCCATTAACGACAAGTGTTTTTTGAAGTACTCTGCCCCGGCCTTACTCTTATGTTCTAATTTCTCTGAGCTTTCAGGAAAAACCCTGCCACAAGAGAAGGATTACAGCTTATTTTCAGTGAATGAGTCGACACACGAAAATGGGAAAAACACTGCAGACAGTTTGTGTAACAAAAGAGATTATGAACATTTAAGAGGGATTTTGGAAAATAATTGGAGCTTTTTCTAATTTTAGGGGCGAGGATTGTTAAAATGGTGGCATAACCTTTTAGGTTCGGATCAACGGGGAACCAGGAGAGAACTCCGTGAGTTCTGCCTAATGGTACGTTATAGTACAGCCTTATACTAGTATGAGTTCAGTGGCGACTCTAAACTCTTGAGTGACTTCACTGCAAAATTATATTTATATATTATATAGTCAAACGTGTTTCTTTTTTCAATCCAATGAAGTGCATTTGTATTTGTGTTTGCACATTCATCTGAGAGGCTGAGTGGTTTGCTTTGAATGTTTGTTCACTTTAAGAATAAAAGAGCAAACTTTAAGGCTTTCATGTTTATACATAGCACTTATCCTTTTGAGGGTCGCATTGGGGACTGAAGAGGGACGGGGACAGTGGGGAGTGTTTTGCGGCGGCAACATATTGGAATAAACAACTATTCAATCCATTTCAGAGTATCCACGTGTGGGTGGAAGACGGGAGAACATGCAAATACACACAGAAAGACCAAGGCAGAACCGGGATTTGAACCAGGAGCCTTCTTGCTGTGAAAACAAGTGTTACCCACCATGCAGCCCACAAACAGCTTCTACATGAATGAATCTTCATTATTGTGCCAACCAAGGAATTCTTTTTTTGCTCCATCAAGACTTCACATTGACTTTGAATAGCAACTGAATTGCAGTGGTTTTCTTTGTCTTCAGACTTATAACTATAACTTGAATACTGGATACCTTCACACAATGGTCGGTTTCAGAAAATTACAGATAATCGTTGCACACAGCCCCCCCCCCCGCGCCGACACCGAGTGCTTCAGATGGTGTTCAATGATCTGGTAAGCACTTGGCTTGAAGCACACTGAGCCCGATATGAGCACAGCCACGGACACGCTAACACAACAAGTCGAAAGGGTTCAACACTGAGTCACACAAAATGCACAATGGTTTTCTACATGAGAATGTTGTCCAACACAACAGTCATGAATTGTCAGTCTCAAGTCAATGTACTCCATTGTAATATAGCCGCAATATTACACATACTGTGAAAACAATATTGCATTCAGACATAAATACCTACAAAGCACACAACAGTTTCGAAAATATTTTCTTTCCTATTGAATAACTCTGACATCAAAGCTTTGTTTTGAAGTTAAAGCAAGTAGATCATGACCTCAAGAAAACACTCACATTGTGTTTTGTAATTAAAACATTACACATTTGTAAACATGACCTAGCTGACAAAAATAATTATTTACGATGACGGGAAAATAAAACCTACGATAATAAGTGAACCTTCAATCACTCATAGAGTGGATTATACAGTAGATTGGCTCCCACCATAGACTGTATATAAATATGGACGAGATGGATGCTCCAACAATACAATCACCCCCTGGTGGCGGGCTGCAATATAGGTCATAAATCCTGCCTCCTCCATGTTAGGAGATGGGACATGGACTAAACTAAAAAGTCAAAGTACACATCAAATACATTTTTCTCACAGATGGTTTCTGTTTTCTGACGAGACCTCGCTTCCACGGCTCCATTCCCTGATGGCTACCGAGTGGACTCAGGCTCCAAATATGCAAAATGGCAGTTTTCATATGCAGGATATTTTTGCTTCATTTTTGGATAGTGGGAGGAAGCGGAGACGCTTTGTCCATTTCCATATGTGGGCTCAACACACAAATTGCAGGTAGACAAAGCAATAGGCTTTCTGTCAAGAGCCTAATCCTCCAGTATAACAACAAGCCACTGCATTTTAAGAACAGCTCAGGTTGGAGAAACAGTGCCTGAGAGCTTTAGGGAACTGGCTCAACTCAATCATCCATCTCCACATCTCTGCCGCTCTCCTTTTTCTAAATCCAGTCTTTTCTTTGGACGGGAAATTGAAGTCATTGTGCGCCCTTGTGAGGAAACACTGTGGCTTTTTCAATTAAGGGAGTCAAAGATTATCAAGATCTCCTTTCACAGGGAATGTAAATCTATAACGGTTTGTTTGTACATGAGAAGGACTGAAAATGTGATGAAAGATGACATTTCTGACTGTGGCACTTGGAGACCTGAGCTGATTCTGCAGCGGTGTGCGCACTGGCTGACTGACTGACTGTCTAATTGGCTGAATGACAGTCTGTCTGTCTGTCTGTCTGACTGACAGTCTGTCTGTCTGTCTGACTGACTGACTGTCTCTCTAATTGGCTGGTTGGCTTATGCTCAGCCTCCCGATGCGTTGACAAACAATTATCCTCGATGACATTATCACATTTGTCTAATCAATTAGATGTGTTTGCTGCAACAGCAGGTAGTTAGCAGTCACACGACTGGGGCTGTGTGTGACGGAGATGAATACCTCTGTAATTGCTCTCCCCAAAAAAAAGAGGAAGACGTTTTTACACTGTCTTTTATCAGCTCTTATGAAGACAAACATTTGACAGACACCCATGCTCAGTGAAGCGGTGAATCAATGCAGTCAGACAAGCAGACAAGGCAAGCAGCAGGTACCTCTGATATCTGCAGCGCTCCCCTGACACTTAGCAGCACGGACAGACACTTTTAAACTTCTCTCGCCGATGCTCTCAGTCATCCCGTTTTTTCTTTATACGCAAGAGGCTTTCAAAACACTTACTCTTTTCCCCTACATGGAAAAATTTAAAAATGCATAAAGATATTGAGGGGGTAAAACGTTTTGTTGGCACACTTTGAAAAAAATATCCAATATCAGTCACTAATGCAAGTGAAAGGCTCACACAGTTGAGCTCTAATCTAATACATTTGACTCATCTGTCTCTCGTCCTCTCTCAAATCTCTTCTCATAACCAGCTCTTCACACTCTTGTATCACTTCAGCCAGCAGTGCCTGGAGAACAGCGAGAGAAGTGGCGTGTGTGCTGTGTGTGTGTGTGTGTGTCTGTGTGTGTGTGAGTGTGTGAGAGTGTGTCAAGTGGGCCTTGTATAGCTGTCCCGGCAGCAACAAGCTGTCATTAGAGTGGGCAGGAAAGAACCCTTGTGGCTTGGTTCCATCAAATTGTAATCCCCACCACATTATTACCATGGCAGGGTCACCTCTCCACTACTGTGCTAGGGCAGGAGCAGGTGGACCGTGGACACACACACACACGCGCACGCGCACGCACACGCACACGCACACGCACACGCGCTTCTATTTCCACTGTTTTGCTAGTGTTTTCCTTGACAGTCCTTTTATTACCCGGCGAGCCCCTATAATGAATCCATCGCAGGCGGCCTAGACGAGGCTGCGTGTCATGCATAATTCAATATCGAACCCACTACCCCCCACATCCACCGCAACCCTGAGTCTTCTTCTCCATAGCCCTCATTCATGTCATGCCTACATGCCTCTAGTGGGGTCTCTGTAATGCCCAGCCTGACAGGCTCTATTATGCAACCCTGAACATTAAAATCTTGTGGAAGAGTGTGTGTGTGTGTGTCTATATTTGAGTGTGGTGTGTGTGTGTGTGGTGTGTGTGTGTGCTCCTCTCTTCTGTGGTTTCAAGGGAAACCAGCATTAGGTTATAGGTTAGAGTGTGTGTGGGCAGAGAGGAGACATATTCACTCCCACTAAAGGACAACTTTCCAAAAGTAGGCATCAACACCACTACACTCTCCTCCGGCGTTTTGCTCCTCTTAAAGTCACACACGAAACAAGGTCAACGCAGACACTTGTTAAAGCGTCAACATAGTTTCCCAGTGTGCATCTCTGCGAGCCCTTAGCTAATTCTAATTGAAGAGAACATTTAGATTTATATCGGTTTTCAGACATGCACTAAAGTACTGACAGGAAAACGTTAGGCTGATTTTCTTCTATCTGGTTTTCAGTCTAAAAGAGAAAACAATAAAAAATATAAATCAAAAATAAATTAAATTACAGCTCTACAGCACCGTGTTCTTTTTTTAACTTGAATTTAAATAGGGTGTAATATGGGTAATATTTACCTGTAATTAATGAGTATCACTACAATTGATGCCACAATATAGAGCAGTTGTACACATGGATCAGGAGAGTGCGAGCGTTTAATTGCCTTTTTTATGAGGCCCTTTCATTGTAAGAAACAGTTTTCTACTTAGTTTCTAAATGGCCATTAATAACAATGTTCCCCCGAGGAGCTGTAAGAGAAATGAAAAAGCTAACCAGACTATAGGGCAGTATTTTCATTATGTTTAAGCTATTTCCACATGCCGCGCATGTCTGCCACTCCCAAAGAACTGCATGGAAATATAGTTTTAGGTCCATATGAATGTGTTTCTTTTTCATCTGATCTGTGGGGAAACTTATTATCTGGAGATGAACAACTGACTTTAAATTGATCTCCAACAGTGGGAGTTCAGAATGAAAGTATAGATACAACGAAAGTAGAATGATGATAGAATGAAAAACAGGACGAGAGAATAATGCAGGAAAAGATAAAAGCAAATGAGATTAAATAATGACATCAACAGAATTAGACTGAGTGAAACCAAGGCTAAAAGGCTATTAGATTAAAAATGAACAATAGTGGCATATAAGACAGGAGACTATTAAAGAGCTGGAGGACATATTATATTTTTTCAGTTTTTCTTTCCTCTAGTGTGTTGTGTTTTTTTCCCTGTATGTAAAAGTTTGGCAAAGTAAAAAAAAGCCCAAAGCTTAAAGGGAGGTCTCCTAAAACTTCCCATCAGACGTCTGACCGATACTTCCTCACCACATTTTCATAATGCACACCAAGCAGCGGAGGTTAACAACTCCTACACAAGCAGGAAGCAGTTGACCAATCACAACAGAGTCGACCAGCTGGCCAATCAGACTGGCCTGTATTTAGAGACGGATGAGATGTTTCAGACAGAAGCTGAACAGAGGAGCAGCAGCAGCAATCGACAGTTTGAGGACACGCATGTGTTTTCTGATCATGTAAACACAGAATTAAGAACCTGAATATGAGCAGAATATGTGTCCTTTAAGACGAGAAAGGAGGATAACCTCAGAGACCTGGGGGCAGATTATGAAATCAGGACATCGGTGATATAATGAAAGCGATTTAAGTACTGTATTGTATTTTCTCACTTGACTACGCAGTGTAAATTTCCCTGTTGCACAAAAAATGTATTTAAAAGCAGATTTCCTGAAACCTCTCGGCGGTGCTGCAAGGCCTCCAGCACAGTGATGCTTTTAAAAGATCATGTTCACGGCAACAAAAGAGACAGATTGGCTGTTTAGTTTTTTTAAGTAACAATGATTACAGGGTGAGTTTGAAAAGTCGCTACAGCCACAAAGTAAATGTCTGAGGCGACATTTAGAACATTGGTCTATTGCCGATAATGAGCCATATATTATTTCACACTCGATTTCCGGCCAAACAAAAATACAAAACACCCACTCACTATCCTACTGCCCAGCATAGACGACGGTGCTGTGAAGTACTTTCCATCACGCCAACTACACAGTACTGTTGCTGCTGGGTGCTGATTTACACAATATAAGCTTTTGATTACTTAATGGCCTATTTAGATTTAAATTTAAATCACACTGATGCCTAAATTCATACAGAAAGGAGAAAACCACACTGCTAATGGTTAATAAACCCATTTCGTCTGCAAACAATTAAAAAGTACGGCACACAAGTGATTCGCGGAGTGTATCTGTGTATGTGCAGAGACAGCGGGGCACATTTCATTTTGTCATTAGTAGTCTAGCGAGCAGAAATTACTTTTTCTGCACCTAGGAACAAGGCTGTTTCAGATCAATGCCTGTGGCAGTTCTTAAATCAATGAGTGATGTTGTAACTAGGGGACTCGTCTGTGAAGCAGACCCCTGGGAGACAGGGAGCGAGCTAGAGAGAGATTGTCAAACAGTGGGAGGGGGGGGGAGATAGGGAGCAGGAGACAGAGAGATAAAACGTAATACATAGAGCTGAAAGTGACAGGACGATAGAGGGCAGCAGAAGAAGGACAGAGCAAGTGTGTGTGTGTGTGTGTGTGTGTGTGTGTGTGTGTGTGTGTGTGTGTGTGTGTGTGTGTGTGTGTGTGTGTACAAGGAAATGAGATAGAGACTCATCCAAATGCATTGACCTCTCTAAGTGCTTTTTGCTACAGCACAATTCAAATATGATTGTGCTGCTATAATTGCCCATTTGATGAGGCAGGTGAATCTCTGCGGCATGGCCAACCTCCATCTCTCCCTCCCTCCCTCTCCCTCCCTCTCTCTCTCTCGCTGTCATGCGTTCGTGCAAAGTGTGTGTCTGCATGTGGGGTAGGGGAGCAAAGTAATGGGCAGGAGGTGGAGCGTGAAAAAGGTTAGGGAGAAAAATCACATCACCAGAGAGAGAAGCGATGAGAGTGCGCCTGGCTCCCAAGGCCTGATGTATTTACCTGGGTAATGATAGTCATCTGGACTGACAGGGTGTGTGGTGTGCGCGCGTGTGTGTGTGTATATGTGCATGTTCTGTATGTGTGTATGTTTGTGTGGCACACAGCATAGCGTAGCGCCGGATGCTGTGGAGGCTAGATTTCTGTTTGGCTGACTGACTGCCAGGCCGAGGGGCTTTCTTGCCGATTTATTTGCAGAAAAAAACAAACAAATCTCTTGTTCTCTTTTTCCTCTCTGATCCTACCTTCATCTCTGTTGTTATTCCGTCTTTTTATTCCTCTGGCCTCTCCAGCGTCCTCTCTCCCTCCCTCCCTCTATCACACTCTTGCTGCCTCGCTTCAAAAGTGGCCTTTATTAATTCATAAAAACACATTGCACACATGACTGAGTTCCATAGGCACTGGAGCATGATCCAATTCGCCTGCACACACGCATTCACACAAACCTTTCCATGTTTATACACGCTGCTGCCTGTTGCCTCTCTCACACCTCTCCTTCTAGGCGCCTACCTCGCCCCAGACAGCTCTTCAGCAGGCATGAGGCGAGGACCAGACCCTTCTTTTTGTTTTGTTATCTATAAATAGTCAGCACCACATCTCCAGCACAGGAGCATATCAGGGAAAACCATTGTAAATATTGTGCTTTGCCCCCATTGCTCACTGTTTCTCACTACTACTACTGCTACTGCTACTCACTACCTTCAAACACTTTTTATAAAACATGTAACTATTTGTGCACGATTTGTTTGTTCACCTAAGTTCGTACATGCAGGTTTTTTTTAATTCATTCTTTCCAGAAAGGCTCGGTTGTGACAATGCTGTTATCGAGGGCTGCCACATGTGAGCCCAGAGGTTAAAGCGGATTCCCACATGCATGCACACACACAAACAACATAGGAGCAACCAGAAAAACATATATATATACACATGGTCTTTCTCAGGTCCCCCCCCCCCCCCTTCTGAAAAGAGTTGGAAGAGAAAGGAAAGGGTGCTTAAATACGATTGCTGGGACTGAATTAAAAAACATCAGCTTGAGGCTGTGCAGCTGAATCCTGATGATGAGGCCACCGTGGGGCAAAATTGAGAAAATGGGCTTTTGCTGCCAGGGCCTTGAAAATCCCTTACTAATGGAATGAGAGGAGGCAGAGAAAGATAGCGGGAGTGAGGGAAGGGGAGGACGGGATATCACACAGCCACGAAGACAATGCATTGTGTTTGTGTGCTCATGTGAGAGCAAAATGGGCTGAAACTAATGGAGCAGAGAGAGGAAGCCTCCGATGAAACATCATTACAAGCAGCTTCGGAAATATTAGGGCCTCTGGCGTCACTAGCAATACTGCCGTGCACAGGTTTGACGCGGTTCGGTGGTTTCAACTTTGGACACAAACTCGTCTGGCTCGGTTTAGTTTGCCGTGACTTATTTTGCCGACATATTCAAAAGATCTGTTTATTATGCCCCTACGCTGTGTTGTCATTCCCGGTTGCCGCCCTGCTGCAGCTCCAATGATTCAGGTTTTGTTGATCGGCGAACCAAACATTGTAGTGGCAGGTGCCATGACAACTGTGTGAAGGTGAGCCCAGACACTTAAAGTCAGGTGACGTTACACTTTTAATTTGATGCTCTGCCAAATGTGCCTGTTTTTTTGTAGCTGGTGTCCTATTGGAGGAGTTGGACACAGGACAAGTCTGTTCTGTTCATATTTAGCACACGCGCCATGTGGTGGCACATCTGCCAAGTCTCCCACACTCTATGCTTGACCTAAAAAACTAGAAACTAAACTTTATTTCTGCTATAATTATTGTTTTGTTGATACTGAAAAATCATATATTCTGTTCATAGAACCGTTTTAAAGATACTTAAATAAAAAATGAAAAAGAGCTACAGGCCTGAAGTAGCAATGACAACGGCCGTTCCTTAATCACTGGCTTTATCCCTATTAGAAACCATTTTGGACTCCAGTATGAGAAACACATACCAGATGGCTAATTAGAAATAAAAAAGATCTGAGTGCACACTTAAGAAAATGTGTATTTTCCTCCTCGGTTTGCTTTTCTATGCGACCATCATAGTTAAATTCTCTGCTTAATTCTCCAAGCGGTGGGCATTTCAGCCCCCTCATTTCCCCGGGAAATGAATAGAAGCATATGACATCAGCTGACATGGGCTTTAAATGTACAATCTGGCTGTCTTGTGATGGGAACAAATTAATAAGTGAATGTTATCTGTGGGTAGCAGAGCATGGTGCCTTGCCAGGCCTTTTTGTTTCTGCACCTCTTCCTTTTTACAATAAATGACAGAAGACACAAACACAGACAGAGCTCTTGGTTTGAATTGGATTTTGACATGAATATTGTCGCATTTGGTGTGTGTGCAAGCATGCACATGTTATACATTGTGTGCATTAAAGTGCATATACTGAATGTGGATCTGCATGCGCATGGTTGTTTGCATGGATTTATTTGAATGTGTTTCGTACGCAGTGTTTTAGTAGTGGACTCGTTTTCAGGTTTGATTTACGACATGTGGCTTCAAAGAGGAAACACGATTTTCCAATCTTTAGCAGGCAGAAATGAAAAATAAGGTGAGACTGAATGAAGAATAGGTAGCCAGCAGTGTCACGCTCCCCTTTATCTCTCAATATTGGTATTGCGAAGTCACTGAGAGATGGCAATCAGCAGGAGATGTGTCTTGAAGATGAAAGCAGGGAAAGAGAAACAGACGGAGAGCGAGAGAAAGGAGAGCCTCTTAAGGCACCTCCATCAGCCTGTCGTTAGGGGGGTAATGAACCTAGCACCACTGCTGCCAAGCAACCAATGACTCTCACACACACACGCGCACGCGCACACACACACACACACACACACACACACACACACACACACACACACACAAAGAAAGATCTCTCAAGCATCCATAGTCTGTCGTCTCTGCTACTCGTCCTTTTATCAGACAATCTTTGCGATTACAGTTTTTATACACAAAAGATTCTTGGTACTAAAATCGTAAGAGTAAAAATAACAAATCAATGGCCTGTTCATTTACTTAAATCCATCTCTTTCTTGTATTTCATGTATTCTTCCAACTTGCTTTCGCCATATGTATGTGTTACCATATGTATGTGTTACCATATGTATGTGTTACCATATGTATGTGTTACCATATGTATGTGTTACCATATGTATGTGTTACGATATGTATGTGTTACCATATGTATGTGTTACTGTACGTTATGTATCCTACTTTAAACATGCAACCGAAACATGTGAATAATTCAGATAATTTGGATTTTTGATCAGTCTCTACACATTGTGTATATGACGAGGTGGCCGAGTGGTTAAGGCGATGGACTGCTAATCCATTGTGCTCTGCACGCGTGGGTTCGAATCCCATCCTCGTCGGGCACTAACATATTGCTAGAAGGGAAACAAACAACTGACAGATTGTTTATGTTCAGAGAGGAAATGCAGTGTCTCTCAAGCAGCAGTTTTCTCCTCAGCCGGAGCAGAATGTCTGCTGCTTTGATAGAGAACAATAGAAGCTGATGTGATTGTCCATCACTGAAACTCCACCAGCTGACACTGGATCCCCTCTATGCAATATACTTGATTCGCCCAGCTGTGGCCTCTTCTTCAGATTGGATAACAGGATTGGGTCTAAGCATCAAGTAAAAAAAAAAAATTGATAATAATAATCACACTCATGTTCACTAGCAACTAGAGTTTGTAATTTCTCCCAGTGTCAGAGAAAAAGACACCTTAATAATCGAGAGTCCTTCTGAAATATACTGCCAACAGTTTTGAAAGAACTGAACCCAGTGAAGCTTTGAAACGAATGAGACCCGATCAAGCTTAAGTAGCACTGCTGTTAACACAAGACATGTTTACTGGTGTTATTAATCAAGAAACCTACTTCTCAAGTCAGGTTTCAAGCACTTCTGCTTTGGTTTCACTTCCTGGATCCATCTTTACATACAGCCACTGCATAAGACAGCACGAGACCAACACTAGAAGCATCGAAAACATTGATATACGCTAATTTAGAAGCTTGAAGAATTTTTGTATAGATTATCATGGTAAATAAATGATTCAGGATATTGATAATGTAAACATTGGAGATTCTATCCTGACTTGAACTTATACATGATATCTTCACATCTGTCTGTGCAGATGCATGCGATGCAGTTCCACATGAGCAAACCAATGTTTTTGTGTGTGGCTTTGTTTACGTGTCAGCAGTCGTCACCGACAAACCACCCCCTGAGGACGTGGGTTGGACTGTCAGCCTCAGTCAGACATCACACACACACACACACACACACACACACCAACACTTTGATGTCTGTCACCTTCTCTTGAGAGATCAGGCGGGCCATATACATGGCTCAATACCTCCATGATCTTCTGCCAGAGAGAATCCAGCTCAGACCCTTGTCAGTTACAGCTTTGTCACAAAGCTTTCTATAGTATTAATCGCATCTTCTCATTGCAGGGAGTATAGTGATTGTGGCATAGTGCACTCTCACACACAAGCAGTTATTGTCCGGAGAAAGGAAACACGGTCATGCCAGCACCGCAACAAAGTAAAGCAAGGACACAGCAGATCTTTCCCACGGCGAACATCGACATATGATGTCAAGAAAAGTTCAGAGGCAGCTTATGCATTGATGAGGACTCTGGTTAATTGAGCTCTGTCAATACTTCACACATGTATGAACAACTCAGAGCCCTGGCACCGGCACACGGGTGCTTTTGTTAGTTCGACATATTTTTGACAAGTTTGACAAGTGAGACTGGAGTGATATGAAGCTGGTTCCATGAACTGAGGATACAGGTAGATTCAAATGTTCTCACCTAAAGGTTCAGTGTGTAAGATTTAGGTGAAAAGGCAGAAATTGATTATAAAATGATCTGAGGGATGTTTTCACTCGTGTTTAATCATCTAAATTGTACGAATTGTTGTTTTCTTTACCCTGTAATAGGACTTTTATATCTCAATACTTTACACAACAACCGGAGCGGCTCTTCTCTACGGAGGCCGCCATGATTTTTATGTTTGAGTGCAACTATTGAGTCAACTTTCCACTGAGTCTAAAACTGTCTCCTAAGCCCCTCCCCTCAGGGCCGCGGGTCGGAATCGAACCCGGGCCGCTGCGGATGAGGCACAGCCTCGATGGGGCAGCAGCTCTACTAGGTGTCAAAATTACTTTAAAAACAATGCTGACCAATGCTGTGATGCTAACGTTATTCATTTTTTTTATCATTGAAAACAAAATGAAACTGTTGTTAGATCATAGTGATTTTAGCAAAATGACAAAAAGTTGCTTCTGCACCCTTGATGTAAACCTACATGTGGTTGTCTGTAAAATTCAGCTTTATTGGTAGATTCTAAAGTCAGCAACAGCACAACAAAAAGAAAACGAAGCAGCAGGAAGTGCTTACTGTTTCTCTTTGGTTTGTCGTCTCTTTCACTTGTATTAGTCGGCACCAACACTTCTGTCAAAGACAACAGCAGCTGCAGCTTTTCATGACATTTTGCTGGATGGCTGCAGAAAAAAACACTGCTTTTATTCATAGCAGCAAGGAGGAGGCACTGCAGGGTATCGAGGCTTCATCCAAACAGTTTAACCATAATAAGAATGGAGCCTCATCCACTGTATGGCCACTATCAAGGGTCGCAATTTGAACACAATCCTCAAAACGCAGTCTGCACATAACCATAGGATCATTTTTCAAGGCTGAATACAGAATTTTTAAGAACAAATATGAGTCCAGTGATGTTAGGGTATTCACGACCTGCCCGTGCATATTCATAGACCAACTCCTCAATTGTGTGGACTCGTTTGTGTGTCTCAGCTCGTAATACTCAGACAGCAGCTCGGTGGCCGAGCTGTGTTGCTGATTGTACGTGACAGGGACACTGCTGGCCAGAGGGACCTGGAAATGTTGGCATGGCAGTGGGGAAAGGTCACCACCACACCACTGTCAGCATCATCGCTGTGACACAGTGGGAACAACAAAGAGACTGGAGCACATTCACACGTCCACTTTTTTGGGAACTGTTTAGGCCAAACACAAATGTCTGTAACGTTCAATTCAGCATTAATATAAAACAAAAATAGATTCATTAAAGCGTATTCATATTGTAGTGGAAAATTGCACTGACCAGTGTCTAAGGTAGTGGACATCCTGTCTCACTGCTATGACCTTGATCAACAGGATGTATGCCCTTATTTGGTGATGTTTTCTTCCAACTGCTACAGCGGACGGACAGGCACAGATGATGATCTCATGTCTTTCATGTCTTTTTTTCATATTATGTTTTATGAAACGCCTCTTTGTATAAGTTCTGGCTTTTGTGAACTTGCGGCCAGTTCCATTTTGAAAGACTCAAAGGCAACTCCAGTCTGGGAATTTCATTATTTCAAATCTCAAGATGAATTTCCATCACAATATCATAACATCAAGATCAGTCACTTTGAAAACACCAGTGGAGGAAATTACAATTTCATTTGAGTAATAATAAAAAAAAGGATGTTGCATTTTAAAACAATAATAATATCCTTTGAAGGCTGCAAATGTCTCCTTCCATTTTCCTTCCGTTTGGACAACTGTAAAAAAGATGGCTGCCTCCATAGAGAGGACCCGCTCCCGATTTAAATATAAGTATCCAGATACAAAGGGCCAATTCTAGGGTAAAGAAAACAACAATTTGTACAATTTAGGTGATCACACACTAGTGATCATTATTTTTATAATCAATTTCCCTTTCACCTAAATCCTACTGGACCTTTAAGTTTCGATGGAACTACATGTATACTGCTCCACTTGTGATGCACAGGTTGAGCACTGAGCATGAATATGAATGATTGTTTACCTCGGGTGTGTTTATGACATTTGGTGAACAGAAAAAAAAAAAATGCATGTATTGATAACCGTGATGTAGATGACGAATTTAATTCTTCATGTATTTGGCCAATTTGATCCAGTGGGTAGAGAATTTGAGTGACAGGGATGATGTTATTCTGACTCAGCCAACACATGCACTCACTAGATAAATACAGAATATGGTCGGTTCATCTTTTAAGTATCTTCTAATACAAAATGTAACAGCTGCACATGGACTCCATTATACGTGGTGAGTGTGTAAATTATACCCGTCCTTCAACAGTTATTTCATGACATTTGTTCTCATGTTGCACGTTTAATATATTACAATGATGTACAAAGAATATTTTTTGTACTGAGATTTCTGTATTTTATTCTATTCTTTTTTCAGGCTTAATTTTCTGTGTCTGATTCTCTCGCTGAACTCTCCTCTCTCTAACTGCTTTACGCTCTTTGTCTCTCCACTCTGCTCTCTCCTTATAACTTCTCAAGTACAAGTGGGAGCAGAGGGTAGGAGGAGGGAGTGATTGGAATTCATTATGGTCAAATGATTGCAAACTCTGGAAGCCGAGAGGCTTTTCTAATCACAGCTGAATGAGCTGCAAAGTTAATGTGGGCCGGCTGTGGAGTGGGGGAGAATGGAGGAGTGAGAACTCCATCGTCGGTGTAGAGCTCTCAAGGGCTCTTCACACGGCTCTAATGGTGGAATTGTTCTGACACTGAATGGATACATGAGATGCTGTGTTTCACAGCCATGACTCACTCTGAAAATGTATTCAGGTTTTCTGCAGTGCAGAGAGAAGTATTTTATTGAAATGTTTTCAGGGGAAAGAACTGTTTCCTGTTTTAAAAGGTCAGGCTATTTAGGATCACTATAGGATTGACTACCGTTGGTTTCATACTAAGATTTCAGACATTTAAAAATCTCACAATATTTCCCACAATTCCCTCAGGATCAATAAAGTATCTATTATATGGAATTTTAGCGGAAAACGCAACTGATATTAAGGAGTAAAATATTCCTGATACTCATACATATATTAAAATATATTTTGGAATGATTCCTAAAGGATTTTCAAACCCTTCTAAGAAAGAAATGTAATTTAGGCTATCGATCCATCTTGTTGTCCATCCATTCATCCATCCATCCTAAATAGCATGTTAGTAAAGAAAGATTGTGAAAAAGCAACAACTTCATCTAACTTGCTAGTTCAAACTGGACCTGGTTTTCAGCTGTGATTATTTTAGTAACATTCAACAACACCTACATCGGAGGTTGTTAAATACAAACAATACCTCACACATGTGAACAGATGGCTGCTCGGTAGCATACCGTCATTCAGCTCTTCTTCAGGCTTATGACAGTTTTTTTTGTTTCTTGCAATTTTATATTAATCAAATAAACCATGCTGAACTAAATTTATCAATTATTATAACATTTCACACTGATGTATGGAACTGATGAAGACTCGTATGATCGGCATGTGTCCCGTCAAATCCTCTCTCATCCCTTTTCCCTTTTTTTCCCATATCAAGATGCCGGACGAGTGCTGCCCCAATAAAAATGTGCCATTCCTGGAACGGCTGTGTCCTCTTTCTAATATGAAGCAGTGGAGGGCTACTGCATTTCAAATCCTGTTTGGGTCTCTTTGCTCCTCCTCTACCCGTCTGGGCAAGTTGGCACCTACTACAAAGCAGCTGAAGAGTTGGCACACAGTGGAGATGTGAGGGCTGGGGATCAGAGACGAGGAGATCACTCATCCTGCCATCAACTTGGCGCAGACTTTTGGGAGCGACTCACTACAGATTAGCCTGCAGTGCTAACCTGTGCGACTGCAGACCTTTGGCGAAGTACATCAATGGCTAAGAGACTCCCCGCAGACTTTAAAGACATATGTGCACATGGCAGATCAAATTAAAATGCTGACACTGAGGTGGTTTCATCTTTTGGCACTATCTTCCAAAGAGCCACCTGGCCAGTGCTGCGTGCCTGTGCTCATCACAGAGTCCTCATTGGAGATAACTGCTGGTGTTAGCCCGGGAAATTTCCAGCTCTCCAGTCCAAAGCCATATGTCTCTGTTAGGCTATGCATAATATTGTACATATTATGCCGCTCTCTGCCGTGCCATCTGAAGATCCAATAATGATTTGCCCTATAAACAAGGCTACAAGCAGTTTAGTTCCAGAAGTGAACAAAGGATAGACGAGCAAGGGTTTAAGATTTACTCTTTATTACCACTAACCAAAGACTAAACACAAACATTGGTCAAGAGAACTAAGTTACCAGAGAGGCTGTGGTTCAGGAGGTAGAGCGGGTCGTCCACTAATTACCAACTAGGTCGATGGTGCGATCTGGTTGGACACTCTTCTGTAGTGTCCTTGGGCAAGATACCAAACCCTATTTTTCAGTTAAGACAGATTTCTGACTGGAATTATTTTTTCGTAGTGTTCACAAATAATTTAATTAATTTAATCAAAAATATTTATAAAGATGAGATAATCATTTATTAGTCCCACTATGGGAAATTTACAACACACACAAATAAATCAATTTTTCTGACACATAAAGGATCTATTTGAAGGTGCCATTACTTTATATTATCAGTCGTTTGGCCTTAAGAGGGACGGCTTATACTTGTAAAGTTCAGATCCGAATCTGATACAAGAGGCAGAAAGACAGATTTATGATGATAAGTGTCTCAGAACTGACACACGGTGCTGGAGGTTTACCCAGAATGCTTCATCGTTCCTGGATGAAGATCTACAGTCGCACCACGGTGACCTGAGATCAAGTGTCTGAGTTTATTAGACGTCATCAACACAGGCTCAGCTTCTCCTCAGTGGCCCCCCGCAACACGCACACACACACACACACACAGCATGGACTATCAGGGACTCGCATACAGGTCGTTTAATACCACGCGAATGGCACAAATTCAAAAATGATCTTGCCTTCTGAGTGTAAATCTAAACGGTGTTAAACTGAGCTGCAATTATGAGGTCCCCTGTTGCTAATGAGACAGTTCAGCCAGAGGAGGCCCCACATAGCTGGAAAGCCTCCGACTGATCGCAATGCTAAGAGGCGTTTACTGAAGTTGCCGGATCTTATTCTCACACTCCGGGCAAACCCGACTCCTGGTGTGAGTGTGTGCCAGCTGCATATCACTGTTGACGGACACAAACAGACTGGTGGGAGGCCACATGGATCTTTGCCTACATCGACGAGATTTAACTGGCCCCCTGGTTTCTGTCAAAGTAAAAGTTGTGTGTTTTGTGCGCGTAGTGATTTGATGAGGGCAACAGAGAGCACATTACTATTATTTCTAGAGGGAGACCACGATTAATGCATTTATTAATTAAGCCGAGACAACAGGGCAGCTGTCCAGAGCGCACGCTGCCCCGACTGCTGACTTAATCAGAGTAGCAAGAACGAGATTATTAATAACCTCAAACACCACCCAAGGACAGCTCGCAGCGCTGCATCCTGCTTCGTCAGCGCTGTTCCACGGGGTTAGGCTGAGATGCACAAGGTACACAGTGTGGCACTTTTATAGGTGCGCTTGATAGCTATGAAAGCAGATAAAACACACTGCATTTGTCTGGGACTTGCGGTGGAGCCTGCGTGCTGCCTATATATAGAGGTGTAAATGCCCGCCACTGGTCCGCCTCAAAACATCTGACAATGCAAATCTAATCTAAGCAAACATGCCACAGTTATGTCGCGCCTCATTTTAGCTCCGTACCAGTGGCCTTTAACTGGGCCAGCTGTATTTCCCGTCAGCCTCCCTCCTCACGCTCTCCTCTGAGGGGGGAAACAAGGGGACTGAAGGGGGTTTAAAAGGAAACGACAGGTGGATGCTTGGGCGCTGAAACCTGGGATTGCCAATGGGGGCCTGCTAGTTGCTTTTCAGCTCGGCTGTGTTGTCACCTCCCCCAACAGTTTTGACTGCCGACCTCACAACCCCCCCAATTCCCCGCTCCACCTGCCCTCCAGCAGCGTTAGCTCGCCTGTCTGCTCCCTCTCACCCGAACAACAACAGGGACCCTCAAGCAGCTGGAGCTGATGACACTTGTCAGCACAGAGATAGTGTATCAACTGTGTCTGACTCCAGACCAGCCCCTCTCTCCGACCTCTGACACGTGCGCACACATTTACGAGCTTTATACGTGTGCATGTCCATGTTCACACTCTGACGCACACACACACACACACACAGATAAATACACAACATATAATTTGACGGTTCTTGCATACTGACAAGCATCACTGTAACACAACAGTGCAACACTGTGTGGGTTGCAGGCCCGTTTATAATAGTTTGGTTTTTAAAAAGACTTAATTTTCTGTATTAAAATGTTATGTTTATTCAACTATTGTTTGCACACTGCAACTCCTTCTATATTACATGAGTTTTATGTATGAGTTTTGGAAGAGCGGGATGTGCACACTATATATAACACATGCAAACCAGTACACCCAGTGATAAGGACAAATGACCTGGACACACTGAGCATATTGATATCACGGTGGATTATGGTGCAGGACTGGGTTGGACATTCAAGCTTTCATTATGATCAATCTTCCAAATGGTTAAACTGTTTAAATACATTTTAATCACAGTAGTTCCATGGCGGCACGATGGTGCAGTGGGTCCACTCTTGCCTCAGAGCAAGAAGGTTCTTGGTTTGAATCCTCGGTTGACCAAAGCATTTCTTTCGTGGAGTTTGTAGGTTTGTACAGCCTATCCCAAAAATATATTTATGTTTTTTCCATATATTTTGTATATATTATACTCAAATAGTATATATACTCAACAGTATTACATATTGTAGTGCTTCTTCAGCTCGATCCCGTACCCTTCACTTGGCATGTATACAGTATTTCAGCCTATATCTGTGTCCACCGTGCGCTCTCACAGACGCATAGTGTCACATGGCAAGCTGAATTAAAGCGATGTCAACACATTCACCCCGGCAGGGATACATTTCAGCAACTCACTGACCATTTTGTCACTGTCATGGAAGGGCAAGCACGCATTCTGTCCCCCTCGACCTCTCACCACTCAGACACACACCAAGCTGCCTCATGCAACACACCTGCCCTAACATACAAAGTTTGCATCAGAGCACACAACAATATTATTGCAACAGATTGAGTTCAAGACTGTTTTAAATGTCTTGTACAAATACTCGACTTGAAAGCTGTGTTGTATTTCGTTAAATACCAGTGAGAACCGCAGATAAATAAGATGTTAGCGGAGTATATTCATTAACTGCTAATACAACGCTGCCTTTTAGCCTGGAAGAAGTTGTCTTCACTCTCAGTTATTGATGAAAGAATCCAAACCAAACACAAACCATTTCAGATAGTATTGGCAAAATAACAGATTTGAGAGATTTGAGTGAAGCAAATATGAAAAAAAAAAACAGGAACATATCCAGGGACATTCAGGTGAGGGGTGGAGCCTGGGTGGAGCATGCAGGACACGTTTTTATTTACTGCACTTCGGCCCTTAATGCCAAAAGTTCTCAATTCTCGTTCTCTTTCCAAGTTGACATCTTCGTCTTCTACGTGTATGGCACTTCTTTAGAAGTGTTAGAAGCATCGACACGCCCACTCGCTCACTGTGAACTTTCCAGGACATTTTACTGGGGGGCTGGTGGGAAAAGTTCCAGAAAATGTCGGGGAAAACTGACTCAGACATTTGCATTTTCACATACAGCCCCTTTCAGAAAAATGTCCACAGGTCAGTGCACGTCTGAAAGCAGCTTTATTTACAGTGCTCGTAGACACAAAATGAAAATAGTTATGTAACCATGAAAATGATTATTGAGTATTAATTGATTGTCTAACATCAGTGAGTAATATTTTTGTCATGACAGATTTGTGTTGCAAAGGCACTGGAAATAAACGTTCTGCTGTAGCTACAGTTCTATGATTAAAGAATGCCTGTAATATTTCAGTTTTTAAGGACTTGAACAGAATTTGAAAGAGGTCAGCGATGGTAAGAAGTTTGACACGTGACCATCTTCCACTGGGCTCGGAGTAGGAGTTTGGATATTCCCACAATGTTATTCCCTCAGGTTTCAGCCAAAAGCTCCTTTCCTCAAGCCTCAGCTCTCTGATAAGCTGATTCCACTTGTCAGACAGACCTGAATTATATTCTGTATTGGAGATGCCTTCAAACCACAACTCTACCATTTGGGCCAAGAATATCTCCGTCAATGGCGATGATTGAAAATGTCAGAGGATGATGCTTTGTGACAGTAGCTGTGGGTCTATTTATATTGCACAGCTTTCCATGTGATAAATACAAGTGTGTTTGTGTGGATGTTTGCCTGTGGGTGGTATCTTGTGTTTTGATCACTGTTCACAAGTCAAAGCTTTGTTTTTATGCTCATGTTAGTCATGCAGCACACTCCATAGCATGCGGGGAATCGTACATGAAAGACTGTGTCGTAAAGTTGCACCTACACGATCCCTTGCCAAGAGATTCAGGTGTAAGGTCACACCCTGTTGTCAAGCTTGTCTTCATCCCCATCTCCCTAATCCATCATCCAACTGCTGCTTCAAGGAAGGAAACACAACACTGAAATCTGCCACAAACACAAACTGCTTGATCTGAAACTCCTCATCAGGAGATCATCCAAAGGGCGGTTTTAATTGGCGAGCGAGCAACCAAGAGGCAAACATAGAAAGTTAGAATTCAACCCCATCTGATAAACACTGTTGTTCGGTTGTTTGTCTTTTGCTCCCTTGTTTCATCTACACACAAGCCAGAAACACACACCCTCCATCCCCCCCCCCCCCCCCCCCCCCCACGCGTCCTCTCATCCCTTCCTCTCATGCATCCACAGCACTTTGCAGCTTGTTAGTGGGGCAGGATGCTTGGTGCAATGCCCCAGAGGCGGTGGCATGAAGGTGACATCTATCACTTAGAGCGCCGGCGTGCTATAAATACCATCAGTGGGCTCCCCGTGGTCCCGCCTTGTGACAGCTATAGCTTGGCTTGGGAGGGAAGCAGCTGACGAGGGAGGTGGGAGCTGGGCGGAGGGGTGGGGAGATGGGAGCGGAGATTTAAAGCTGAAAGTGAGTAGGCTGGTGGACTGGGGAGGTGGGGGGGGGGGGGGCTTCTCATACCTCCCATGTACGCTGTCACTAGCAGAGATATCTTAATTATACAGTTCAGGAACAAAGCTAACAGTTTGTTCACTCTGAAAATTCACAAACACAAACAACAACTTGAACTTGAAGTAAGAACCAAACACACGTCAGGTTCACATGAAGGAAACATCGTCCTGAATACCAGTAAGGACGTCTCTAACCATTTATTATTGACCAACTGTGACAAGAGACTGAACAAGAGACATTTAATTGTTGGAGCAGGAACATAGAATCATTTCCTGTGTGTATTTGAAGAGAACAGGATTTGAGACGCAGCTTTCGAGGTGATAAGGACAACGGAACCGATGAATGTTTGTAAATAACTTAAAAAGAAATTAAAAACCAGTTCCAGGTTCTGATTAATGTCCCTGTTCACTCACTATAGATACTTTGCACATGTTGTTTTTATGTTTTTATGAAATATTAAATCTATCTATTGACTATTGACTTTTTATTCGGGGATTTGAATTGATCCATTGGCCTGTTTTGATTATTGGTGATAAATAGTGGTGGAATGTGAACAACGTGATCCATGATGGAAACTGGAATGAAATACAATACACGCGTTTCATTACAGACGGATAACTGTGTTTTTTAAATTTCATTTCATTCCCAGGATTAGACCAGCTTAACAAAGGATCAGTGTCATCTTTTCAACAACAGGTAAGCCATTAGTAAACACACAGGCCTTTCCAAAATCAACAAACCAAAAGAGGTTAGAACTTACAAACCTGTCTATCCACCCACTCATCCTTTGTGCCGCCTTTTCTCTACGTCCCGTAAGCACAATACTCATCTATCTTCAGCTAGAAATCCGCCACAGGCATTTCCCATGGTGTCAGATCGAGGTCTGAAGCATGTATTTATGTTGTGATTTACGAGATTCTCTAATTATCACTCTGAAGTACCTAGTTTGTTTCTATCACGCTTGAGTTGTCAGGCACCGTACCAGTTGAGAGCTATGAAAAACCAACTGACATGTCAAACGAATTAAGTGATCAGGAGATATTCTAAATTCCTACGTGGTAGATTTCTCTTTTTTTTCCCCACAAGAAAAAGAAATGAAATACAAGAGCCAGAGACGCTGAGTGAGCCTGACCACATTCTGATGGACAATACAAGTTAACACTGGCTGACAAGACTTGCTTTTGTTGTGTTGCATTGGTAAAATATTCATCAGTTGCAATGGTTGTTACGTTAATTACACGGGGGCCAATAGCGAGACGTCATTGTGTGATGAAGTGTGTGTAAACCTCAATCAGTGAACAGGAATAGCTCAGCTTTTGAGTGTAGCAAAGCCTTTCATGCAGTGATTACTGAGTGTGATTTATATAGTTTGCTCTCTAATCATAATTAAAATCCAGAAAGGTTACTGGTTTGTGGTGGCAACAGCAACATGGATCTTAACTGCAGGGAGACACTACAGGCGGAGATGTCTCAATCCAACAACAACAGCTAATATAACGTCTTTAAACAGCTGTATGCTTCTAACTCTGTGTGGAAGTGATGATTGCTGTCATTGTTGCGAGGCCTGGCTCAGGTTAAACCCTTTGAAAAACAACTACAGAGAATAAATTACAATTAAATTATAAAAGACAATTACTTCCTTTAAATAGCTGTTAAAGTGCAGAAACAGTTTATAAAAAAAGACCTCCTAAGTGTTATTCCTCAAAACTTATGGCATATGGTCCACATCATTATTTTACTCGTGGGATTTTCCAGTAGGAAATATTGCTGACATTTTAGCTAGTTCTGGTTAAAGCTACACTACTGGAAATCCATCGCTCTAAAAACAGCAGTTTTTCACCAGTTACTGTAAAACTGCTTTTTTGGACTGGAGTGGTGAGGAAAAAGTAATTTGTAGGAA
Source organism: Reinhardtius hippoglossoides (assembly GCA_006182925.3). Lineage (NCBI taxonomy): Eukaryota > Metazoa > Chordata > Actinopteri > Pleuronectiformes > Pleuronectidae > Reinhardtius > Reinhardtius hippoglossoides. The sequence continues at coordinate 4,025,969 of CM031670.1, forward strand.
ATGAAAATTGCAGTTTTATCCGAGGGTAAAACTAACACACTTTGAAGATGTGGTATCGGATCTGTGTATATATTCCCATAAATGACCAACCCTGCACTTTTGTCAGATGTATTTAAATTCAGGAAATAATTTGTCTGCAGCATTTGTTTGTGTCCTTTTGAATTTCCACCAATCCAAATCCAATATATATTTAGAAATTTCATAAACATATCTGGTGTAAGGAAAAATTTCCCCTTAATTCTGGTTGGAAAAATAGCCTGAAGGTTGAGGCCGGGGATACCTGCCAACCACAAGTTCAACCACAAGTTCATAAAAAAAGGGAATTGCCAAGTTCTAAAAAGCTTTGAGAGAAAAAGATCATGTTTATGTTCCAGTATTCGTAGTCCAACTGTTGTGGTTGGGTTTTGAATAACAGCGGTTTGGCTCAGGATGCAAAGCATATAAACTTGATGTCTTCACTGTTTTGGCTGAACAGATGCTGTAAAAAGTGCTTCGGCAGGAGGCCGGGCCTGACTGTGGATACCAAACGTTGTTTATGGTGTTGTCATGTAAATGCAGGAAAAAGCTGCAGCACATGAACACACAGTGTGTTATGATAAACTACAGGCAGCACTTTTAAATACACTCCTGAAGAGGGTTTTCACTATATCAACTTTATGTTGGCTGTATGCTGGAGTGACAGTTATATTCATGTAGAAATTCAAGGCACACCTGTTTAAAACATTACACGTGAGCAACAAAATCATAAAACAAACCTACGTACTGCTTCACTGCTTCAATTCTACCAGCTGACATCCAGTGAATAACAGAGGATGTTATTGAATTTTAATGTTCTCGCTCTGCCAGTCCTCTCCGCTCACTTTGTTTTAGCAGAGTGCCAACGGAGCGGAAAGAACTTCTTGTAAAAACGAAAAACTTAGTCCAGAAACAAGGATTTGATGGACGTTTTGTAGATGATTGCTGTCTGCTAATTGGGGCGTGGGTGATTCTGGCACATACGATGTACAGATTGGCCAATATAAGAGCTCCAAGTTGTGGGTGTGGCAAATGGATGGGGGCAACCCAACAACTCGAGGATTTATAAGTACAAATGTATACAAATGAAATAACTAATTCGAATTTCTTTTTCTCATCTCATCTTTTGCTGCATATGTAATGAACGTCATATCATCATGGCTTGAAAATCCATCCATCCATCCATTATCTATTTGTTTATCCTGTGAGGTTCACGGGGGACTGTTGCCAATCTCAGCTGACAGGTCGCCGGCATTTCACAAGGTCAGAACAAACAAAGATCCACTCTCACACATACGGCCTATTTAGATTCCCAATCTACATGTGTTTGGATTGTGTGAGGAAGCTGGGCTACTCAAAGAAAACCCAGCAGACACAGAGAGAACCTGGAACACAGAAAGGTCTCTGACCGACTTGGGATTCAAACCAAGAACCAAGAAGAAGACAAATAACAGATTAACGTCCTGCAAAGCTCGTACCATGTTTTGCTTTGTCTTGTCTCAGCTGCTGCTCTGATGTTTGTGTATTAGTATTCATTTGTAATAAATAATGACAGATACCATCTGGTAGACAGGAATACACATTGCATGGCTGTGTGTGGCACAGTTTTAATGCTGTCGATGAAAACTGTGACTAAGTCTAAATGAGTAAGAAAAGACGATGATGATCAATGACAATCAGATTAGAAGTTTATCCTTCTTCTACTGTTTATTGTAGAACTTCTGGTAAGTGGAGACTGGCTTTAGTAATTCAAATTGGCCAGGTCGTCCAAAATGTCTTAACAGTTCCAGATCACTTCTATTCTTCAGTCTGAAACCTGCAGCAATTGTGCCAGGACAGATTTTCACACCTGTTTCAGCTGCTTACGAAGAAGCCAATCCAAACCAGTCTGGGTCCCCTGCTGTAATTCATCTGGAGTGTGCAGCTCAGGGTGTCACCTCTGCTGCTACAGGCTTCTTGGCCTGGCGAGCACTCTGGTTGGGAGGGCTGCCTTCTGCCATTAGCATGGCTCTGATCAGATTAAAAGAGTCAGGCCTTTTGCCAGCAGAGAGGCATGAAGAGGGGGAGTCTGGCCTGGCATGGCTTGGGTGAAGCATGGCACATTTAGCAGGCTGGAGTGACCACTGATGCACCACATTTAGCACACTGAAATGATTATGACACAAGTGGCAGAGCCTGTGCCAGTAAGGGGAAGCAGGGCAGGTGTCTCAGGACATCAGTGCCGCTTTTCTGGTTTCACCCTTTTATTAGAAATCACTGACTTTAATTATTAATTGGTTTTAACCTTATTTGGACTTTGAGCTGTTGAATGTATTTTGAAGAGCATCTATATTATGAGGACTTTGAAATGGTTTGTTTCATAATAAGCAGCTGATTGTCATCTCAGGAATTATTTCCATATTAACAATGAAATGTCAACAGGGACAGAAACTGCTCGATAAGACAAACAAGAGTGAAAGAGAATTTTAATGATATGGAGTTAAAAAGAAAAGATGAGGAGTGAGTGAAAAAAAAAAAGAAAAAAGGATGAAGTGAAGAGATGGAATAAAAAGAGGGAGCGTGTGTGGAGTGATTGCAGCCCTCCCGCAGCTCTACCTGTGGTGGAACAGATTGGACCCGCCGCATAGCGTTCTGATTGCCGTGGCGACCAAGCGTCAGCTGACAGATGGCTGCCTCAAAGCGTAGGGCACCGGGCCGTCCGTAGCTTCCACTGATTGGAAGTCCGTGCACACACAACACCTCCCACGCCCACATGCATGGACTGGTGGCTTCTGAAAAGGAGAGGGACAACGGAGGACACGGTTGTTTTGATCTCCGAGGTGTCAGGCATCTCGACTGTCGCTGTTCCTGCAGACGATAACCGGCCAACTCCAAAATAAACAGATCCAATCTGGGCCACATCCACCGTTCACAATCTGACAACCAGATTCAATATGTGGCAGCTCCGAGGATATGAGCTTGCACCAGTCACACATAAGTGTTAGGGTATAAAAATAAGGAGTTTTTTGCAATACAAACAATACTAAATCTATCTTTTGGCACAAGGCATGTGATGCCAACATTAGCAGAAGAGTAGCTAGCAGCTATTCTAAATGGTACCAAAATAGTGACTCCAGCTGAAGCTATGTGCTCCCCACTGCCGAAGAAAATCCTGGTGCATAATGTGATTATATTTAATTCACAGCTTCACTGTTAAAAATACAACTATCAAATTGCTGTTGAATCAAACTATATCAAACAAGACTGTATATAAATATGAACATTGCATCTCCACCACCTCCCATGAAACCAAAATATCCCAGATACAAACGCTGCCATCTCGCACTAAACACGTCATTTGAAGCCAGTGTCTGTGCAGCAGCGATCGGGGGGGAGGGGACGCAGTGGAGAGGTACCATCGATGCTCACGTTTGACCAATCGTGAGCTGTCTCAGATGTCAATGACACTTCACCCTGTTTTTGTCACCACACGAACAAGTAATCATATATCAACCTCATCAGAAACATGAACACTTGGGATAAGAATGACTGTAAATGACACTGTGGAACATTAGAAATGTATCTGTAATGGTTTCAGATCATCGACTGGGATCTACCTAGATGATCTGAGGGATAACCCGCTGCTAGTGTCTGAAGAAGATAGTGTGTAAACATTCGTTAATATTTACTATGTCATTAATCTGGACTAGTATTGACTAGTGCCCGTGAGTCACCTGAGTTTTGTAACCGGTCTCAAACCGCACCTTTAAACGATCCAACTCACATTCTTCAACTTAGACATGCCCCTGTTAGAAAAAACACCCCCAAACAATCCACTCAGCAAAGTCACACAACTGTGAAATAGACAATAATATAGCATATCACAGCAGCCATTTCCCTGCACATTTCACTTTCTTTCTGCACCATTTATTCTCCGTTTCACCCTCACACACACACACGCACATGCACACACATGCACACTAGGTATGGGATCTCCGAGGCAAATGGGCTGCATGTGTCTCATGGCTCCCCAACACCTCCAGTTGCCATAAATATCTTGTTATGAAAGGCAGGTAATGAAAAGCGCTGCCTTGGTAATCCGTGACGGAAGGCAGTTTCATGCTAGTTTAGGTTCCATCATCTGCCTCGCTCCTTCCACCGCCCCACTGACACAAGGCCTTGTCTCTGGTGCGCGCTCTCATCTCCGTCTCTTTGTCCCTTTGTGCCCACAGCCTGCACGGGTCATCATCCACGGGGCCGTTTATGCAGATTGCAAATGTGTTGTTTGTTTTGCTTTTACTAAAATTTCTCTTTGTTGGTGACAGAACCAAAGCATGGTAAAAATGTCTATTGGTCTTTCTCTTCAACACTTCAGTAAATTGCTGAGAATTTTTAAATGTTTTTGGTCTCTATGAGATGTTTCAGTGAGTTGAAAAATTATTGATGCCCGTATCTTGTACATATTGAATAAATTGCCCTATAAAACATGTTTTTTTAAAGCTAAATTAGAAAGAATTCTTAGTTTGGTAGCTCACGCACACATAATATTGAAGTGAAGCACTGAAGTGCTCATTATATTGTGCACATAAGGATAAACTTGCACTTAAACACATGCACAAGGACTCTGCAAAAGCGTACACGTGAATTTGTGATATGAAACCTTACTCTTTTGATCTTATATTAATGTTGCTGTGGAAAAAGCGCTCCTCTTTTCACCTTGTTTCCTTTGCCCCTCAGTCGGCGAGGGAGTGGGCTCATCGCAGAGCGAGCCATTGATCAGGCTGGATTGGTGGAGACAGCAGCTCAGTGCTACGGCCCTCAGAGGAAGACCCTCTCACAAATCCTGGCAGCCCTTCCAACAGAATACATAATTCTGGAGCAGCAGCTCCCACTTCACTGCCAACAAATTTACAATTCAAACATGGACCGAGGTGGTGAAGAGGAATGTTCGAAACACTCTGATTTGTTTTTATATGAAATTTGACAGAGTTTGGATACACAGGAGGCTCCAGAGTGCAACTATTCAAAGAATTTAAATTGCTTTTCTCCAGATATAACTTTTTTCTTTCACTTCTGAGCGCTGATACTTCAACTTCAAGAGTCCAAACATGAGTACAGCACCATAAATGGGGTTTGCATCAGATATTATCATTAAACTAGTGTTTTGATTAAATTATTAAAAGTAGATGTTTGTCTACTACATATAATAAAATTAATAAACAAGTCAAGCAATCGCTAGAGTGATTTGTGCGAGTAGATATTTAATCTTGTCAGTAAATGTATACAGTACATATGTCTTCTAAACCTGGTAATCATTATCAAAGTTAAATAATATTAGATGCCTGTTTTTTAAGTGTAAACACAAACATCGCTTGTGGTTGAAAAAACATTAGAATAAGTCAAATGAAGCCGACATAATTAGATTATAGAGCCTAATAATTAATATTTCATATTCTTATCAGATGCCCTCTGCCATAGTGTTTTCATTGAGGATTATTTCTGCTCTCTCTGTTCCACAGGCTGGAAATGAGTTTGAGCTGGGACTTAAACCCGCAGCTGCTTATTACCGTCCCAGGGAGATGGGAATAAAAAAAGAAAATGATACTAGATAAGCTGCTGTAGATACGAGAAGATACAAGCCGATTGCCTTTCCACACAGCTCCAGCCAAATATATGCATTTGACAGTTGTGTGTTTGCGGCAGGCTTTGTGTGTCCCGACATGCTTTCCCCGGAAATTTGTGTATATAGTATTTGTTTAGGGTCAAAATTGTTCAGGGGAGGAAAAAACTGTCAGAGCTTGTGTCAATGTTGCTGTCGTCAAACTACATCCAGACTTGGTGTTTATATGTATATGTCCACCCACTCGCTCCAGACTATGTTTATCTCTCACTGTGCCTCGCAGCCTTCAGGCATGAGAGCTCAGGTTCCACTGCCCTCCCAAAATTGAAAAGCTCATCAGGAGATAATTCTGGGAGCCGCCACAATGCCAGCTATTTGCCACTGTCACCTTATCTTCCGGGCCTTTTGCGCCCTGCTGCTCCTGTCCATGCCCTGGGGAAGACAGCTTAGTACCCATTCTGGCTACAGCAGCAGAGGAGAGCGGGGCAGCAGAGATCACTCATTTTAATAGGCCTGTCACATCTGTTTTTAGAACCTGCGGAGGTCTCCTGCTGCAGGCCCCGTGAATGAAGTGACCCCAAAAGGATGTGACAAGCTGTGATGAGCTCGGGGAGAGGAGCTTCAGGGCAGAGGGGGAGAGGAGGGGATTAGATACAGGGTGAAAAAGTAAAGGGATTATATCAAAATCATAAAATCTAGACTATAACACGCACCACGGTTTCAATTTGTTGTAGAATGATGAATGGTTCTTTTTAGTTACTTTAAATTGTCAAGAGGAGAAGGAAATAAATCTCTTGATACTATTCTTAAGTCCAACTCCCACCCTCCCCCCGAGTCCATGTAATTCAATTGAAATCTCCAGAGGGAAATAATAATTTAAAACAATTGACTATAAACATATTGTCAGATGCTGATAATCATAAACCAGCTCTTAGTTCAGGGTAAACTGTGTGATTCAACGAGCCAGAATTCTTTCAACATCGCTGAAGTTGTGAAATCTTGTAAAGCACCATGACATCTTACGACAGTTCATGATTTATTTATGTAGTGTGTACACTGTAAATATGTGAACACACCCCTGAAGTGTTGATGTAACATTATGATGGAGGGGGTGGTACACACTTCCCTTTCACAACCTGTGGCAGGTAGTCATTATCTCTGTCGACGTCAGTTTGACTGATTGTTTTGAAGGCGGCGGAGATGAGATTCCATGTGAGAGTTCTTCAGTCTTCCTTTACTCAGCCAGATTCTGACTGTTGGACTGCTACACAGGATTTTCTATTTTTCCCCATTTTCATGGTAAAGGCGATTTCATAGACGTAAGTGATACGAGTGCAACACGTGGGATTTTACATTTTTCCAGAGAACAACACTGGCCGTAGTTCTTCAAAATGAATTGTTGTTTTCACAGCATCCCCTTGTTTTAAAATTCCAGAGTAGCCTCTTTGTTCCTTGTTTTCCTCACGCCATGCTCTCTAAAGATTTTCAGGTTGCTGTCTGAATGCGCCCACATTAGTGCATTGCCCCCTAAACATCAATAAGGGCGCTCTTATCTTTGAAGGGTGAGGGAAAGTGCACACAAACATGACTGTGAGGGCAGCAGGCTCATGAGCATGCAGAAAGCTGTGCAGTGAGGGACTCAGGCACAGACACACACAGTCACGATATATAAAGAACAACCCAGTGAATGAGTGTAACTGATTAAAAGAAAATTCAAGGATCTACTCTCAGCATTATAAAGTCTACAGGCATTTTGCTGTGAACAGAATATTGAAACCCTTACAACTGGTATATATCTAACTGTGCTAGCGTGGTCATAACACTTGCTAAAATATCCTCTTAAAATACTCTCAATACACACACAGCTTCAAAGTGTTTTAACAAGTCCTCCAACGATCATTACCTCCACCAACAGGGTCGTGTTTTCATTGCTGTCCGTCTGTTGGCAAGATTACTTAAAACCTACTGTACCGATATTCTTGAAACTTGGCAGAATGATTCTGGAATTTTGGTAACACACAAAAACAACTTCCTTAAGCTTAGAGACGGATTGTTGTTTTGTTTTGTTTAAAAAAAAAGAACTTGGTCAGGCTTAGACTTAGAATGTGGACAGGGTTAAAACAAAACTGTCTGTAGGAAACAGGAAATGAACAGCGAACACACAGTCTGTTGCTCCATTCCCCTCTACCCCAGTTCTTCTTTAACAGGCTTTGCGATGCCAAAAACAACAATATGTTACTTCTGCAGGTCACGTGGCTCTCAGGTAAACACAAAAGTCAGTTGTGTTACTCATTTAAAAACAACTTCTTGTTCTTGTGAGGATTATACAATGCACACAGACAGAAATCGTGCAACCTATATTTGTGCAACTGAAAGATAATTTCTCTTTCTATTCATAATGCAGTGAAATTAACTCACACAATACGAATATATATGAATACTTGTTTTCTGTGGTGACATTAAGATAGATAATAAAAGAGGATGATAGCAGCAGCAGCAGCAGCAGCCACATCTACTGTCAGTGTCCTTGAACAGCTCACTGAACACGCTCGCTCAGCTGCGAGTCACTTTAGACAAGAGCATCTGCTTCATGCCTGTAACACTGACGGCTTGTTAACATGGACATCCTGCTGCATTCTACACCTTTTGCTTGATCTAACCACTCGTATGGAAGGACAACGTTACCCATCAAAAGTGTTCACAACACAAGCACAGCATATCCATGTGTGTGTGTGTGTACCTGCGCTGACAATCATGCGGGAGGGTGTGTGGTCTGCTTCTTTCAGGGTCAAGTAATGAGCCATCAGATAAAGGCAACCACTGTTTTGGTATCATCTGCTTACAAGTGGCAAAACAACCCTTGTTTAATCACAGAAAACCAAACATGAGGGTATGGGAACGACTGCTGATGATTATCTGTGTGCATGTGAGGCACGAAACCCAGCGGCAGCTGTTCGTTCACATCAGAGCCTCACAACAATAAGACACATTCCAGACCTCCTCGTACCATTTGATCGCTGGTCTGGTGAGTGGGAAGCGATGGAATGATGGTTGTGTGTGAGTGCGTGTCTGTCAGAGGTGAGTGACGATAACGAGGGGTGGCGGCACCGCGAGTGTACAGGGGTGTGTGAGCCTTTGAAAAAAAAAAAACAGGCTAATTGAGGATTAAGTATTTCAGTTAAGTGTGTGAGTCTGGGAGCACAAACAGATGTTACACTCTGTGCTTTCAACACAGACACTTTTATCTTTTACAAGGTACAAAAACAGGTTTGAAGGCATGTTGTGTGTAGAACATCTCTAGATTACAGTGGTAACATTTCCAATTGGCCATTGCTGCAAATAACTTATGGGCTCTAACTAGTCACTACACGTCATGTTAGTCATTAGGAGCAGACACATATTACCTTAGTCAAAGAATGTTATGCTGTTGAAAATATGAAGAATAAACTGTGAAGACAACATAAAGACAGCTCCAGCGGTTTGTTTCCTGCTGGGCAGAGAGGAGGAAGATCAAGAGCGCAGGAAGAGGTGGGATATGACTGCTTTGTCTAACCTGTGGTTACAGCGGTTCTGACATGACAGGACAGAACATAGAGCTGCAGCGAACTACATAATTAGCCAGACAAGAGCGCTCTCATTCCACCAGACTACCGACTCTACCTGGCTTTATTGCTCTGGGTTTCTTTCTCCTTCTCTGCAGGCAACAAGTGCTGCTGCCAAACCTCCCTTCTCTTCATTCTCCGTTTCTCTATTAAACATGAATGCACTGAAAAACACAGCTGAGCCACTGTTACCTTAAAGCTACGTTCTCAGGGTGGCACGGCGGTACAGTGGTTAGCACTGTTGCTTCACAACAGGAAGGTTTCCGGCTCAAATTTCTCTGCTGTGTTTGTGTAGGTGTTTCTCCAGCTTCTCCAGCTTCTCCCGCAGACCTCAGATTGAGGTTAGGTTCACTGGAGACTTGACCGTAGGTGTGAATGGTTGTTTGTGTCTATGCTGGCTCTGCGATACACTGGCGACCTGTCCAGGGTTTACCCCGCCCCTCTCGCCCAACGTCAACTGGGATTGGCTCCCGTACACCACTAAAAGAATAAGCAGTATAGTTAAGCAATGCATGAATGGACTAACACAACACAACAAATTGTGACTTCTTTAATTAACCAAATTTGAATAAATATACATCTAAACAAATCACAACACACACACAGTATGTGCATATATACATATAGCCTAATAAATGCAAATACTAAAATATATTATGTCAAACTCAACTCAGTTTTCCTCAACCAGTGTTTTCATACCTTCAGATTTGTGCTGTGATGCATTATGGTCCCATTTTAACCTCCTGCCCCCTGCTAACAGCCATATGCACTGCTTCACCCGGGGAAGGGATAATTCTACAGTGACAAATCAATTTCTTCCACTCCCCGTCAGCTCTCTCCTCCAAACAGACGCTGGTTTTATAAGAGGGATTTCCCATAATCCACAGATATCTGGATGCCTGCTATCCCCCCGTATTTCACTCAGTCCTCCAAAGCTCCTACGGTGCAGAATGGCGACCAGCAGATACCTCCACTCCCTGCTATCGGCCTAATGATGACGAGCGACGCTAATACCTGAATGCCGTGGAAATCCACAGTAGCCACGCGAGGAAAAGTGGATGTTTATTTAGTGAAGGAGGTATTTGACCAGTAAAACAAACAAAGAAAGAATGTGAATACCATTTACCGTTTCTCTTAATGAGATAGTGTGAAGTAATTAGTCCTACAATATTTCTGACAGATAAATGCATTCATAATTAGGGCCAAAAGAGACTGATCTGATTGGCTGCTTTACTCTTACTATTTATGCAAATGTGACAAGAATTCAAAGCTTAACCTGCAGTAGTAGGACTCCCTTCAAATAGAAAATATTCAGTTGACCCCCTCATGGATGTACAGAGTAAATTTGAAATATTTGTTTTTACACAGTTATGTGAAAGAACAACAAATGTCTCAGAAATAGATATTAAAAATGTATGAATTAAATTCTGTGGCTGTCATTGGATTGTATCTAAGGTAGCTCGAGGATAGCGGTGCTGTGTACAGCTAACATCATGCGGCTCTTTGGAGTGCTGTGGTTTTGATGACAGTGGGTGTTCAAAGTGTGGGCTAAAGCAGAGCTGTTAGGAGAACTGTCATCTCGGGGACAATAGAAATATAAGACTCAAACCAATTCTCTCGGCAAGAGAACAAATCTTCGCCTGTCAGAGAGATGCGGGGAGGAAAACTTCACCCAGCTGACAGCCTGAGTGCCCCTTAATGGCTGTGACCTGGCTCAAGAGCGCACAATAAAAATACAAGGGCTGTTCTATTGTTCAAGCTTCCTGCGCTGAGTGACATGAGTGTCTGCTTCTAAGACACTGGGCCTTGAACGTGCACCTGTGCCCACAGACCTAAATAACAAAGCCCTTAAGGGTACTGCTCTCAATTTCCTGACAAACTGTTGGATCTGGAACTATCACACCTTATTTATCCTGCACTATAAATTCATTTGATAGTGTGTGATATCGATTTTACTAACTACCTGGGTTGGAGTAATTAAAAGGCAGTTCTGGATGAAGAGCATGAATTAAAAGTTGACAGTTAATTACATAATATGTCTTTATGTCTCGGTTAACTTAAGCTGCATGTATGAAATGACACATCCATTTTAAATGATGAAACCATCACTGCCAGTATATATTTCCATGTGTACTTTACGTGGGCAGGCTCTTCAAGAGGGAAACCAAGAGTCAAGAGTCTTTGACAACAACAAAGATGACGACGGTGGAGGAGTTTCTGATAATGTTCCCCTTAGCATAAATGAGGCTTAAGACATAGACAAAATATATTTAAAAACATGGCATTTCAATAATTTGTCACACCCAAACCAACTGTCAAACAGAAATAAGAGAACATCAAGCAGCTGCACCAAAAACTACTAAAACCTTTCAATTTCTGCTTTAAATCAGTGAATTATCAATGATTAATGATCACATAAATCCAGAGTTTGATCTATAAGCCTATTATTCCCCTCAACAGGCCTACATTTCCTCATAAAGCATCAATTTTGACAGCATTTTTCCAATATCCCAAATATCCCCACCTTGTTTTCATTGTCACCTGAAGAAACGCAAGGCAAGAGGTTAAGAAAAGGTCGGGATTGGTTGGACAAAACTGCAAATTCACAGCAAGTGGAAAACAAAATAATTATGGTTTGGGTTTGGGTATATGAAAACAAGAGAAACGTCAGCATGTCCAAACAGATGGAAAGGAAAACCGTACACTCCATCAAGTGAAATCACCGACACTTTCATGACGTTCCCTAGTTTTCAAAGGAAATATGGCCCCGTGCCATTTCACCTTCAATTTCAGACTAAACATCCAAAGAAAACAAGTGGATGAGTGGAGTCCCAGAGAGAGTCACACTATGTAAGCAGAACTGCATTCCAGGTAATAATAACTTCGCTGACGGCCTGAACACAGAAACAGTGATACACAGGCACTTCAAATCACCCTTTTCCTGTTGAAACCACGAATAACATCGGAGGTATTCATCTTTATTAAACCCACACGTCTCTGCACAAAGAAGGAAGGAAACACTACACCCAGAGAGAGATTGCTTAGCTTTGAATGTGGCATCAGTAGCGATGCAATTTCTATTAGCACACTTAAAGTCTCTTAAGAATGTGAATACTTAGCGATTTTATTGAAGTCTTGATGGAGGAGGACAATAATCATGAGGTCTCTAAAGAAACATCGCAGCCTAATAGAACAAAGTACCATTTAATGTGAGCTACTGTAGTTTTCATTTGTCATTGGGGACTATTGGGATCATTTCCTTACAACAAAACATTGAAATTATTATTATTATTTAAAACTCACTGTGACACTTTGTTGTGGATTTTAACAAATGTATTGTTTCAATACTTTGTGCAACACAAACCAAATACAAATACAAATACAAATACAAATACAGACTAAATAGACGAAACACCAGAAATCTCGGGGGAAAGTGAAGCCAATAGTTCAACTGACAACTTGGACATCAGGAAGAAATTTCCACAATGGCAGAACTTTTTGAGGAGAGACTTTTATAGTTGATATGTATGACCACCGCCATTTTTTACGACAAGGCCACTTTTTCCTCTTTCTTAAGAGGAACATTATCACAACCTCCTCCACTGTCACCGTGTTTGTTGTTGTCAGAGACCCTTGACTCTGCGCTGCCCTCTAATGGGTGTATGGCTAAACAACCATGCCAAGGTACAGGACACATGGAAGTATGTGGGCAATGATTGTTACATCATTATAACGAATGTCTCTCTTTTTGTACATAAAAGCAGCATAAATGAGCTTTTCAGAGGGGATTCAGTATATATAATGGGATTAGCACTAATAGCAGCCTTAATTAATTGGTATTAGCTGGACATAACCATGCCACATAAAATACTATTCCTTATAGTGACTTGTCTCGTTTAGCTGTTGATCACCATAATGTTAAAGCACGTTGAGGAGCACATCTGAGCAGAAACCTGCAAAACCTCTCGCTATTCTGCCCATAATAACAGTAAAATGATACCAAAACGATCCCACCGCGATTTGTAAAATGCATCATTTGTGTTCACTCTCTGTGAAACTGTGCCCTGCAACATATAACTGGGAGGTTTCTTATTCCCTATGAGCTACAGTCTCCCAGAAGAGTCCTTATATTTATATCTGTTGTCAGTGCAGGGCTGGAGAGCCCTCCTGCCTCATAAATCTGGCCATGCTTACCAAGCACAAATTTCCCCCTCATTAGAGCTCCACACCCTGTGGAAGGACCTGAAATACACACCACTTCTGAAGCTGTGCCCATCAACCAGGAGTATATGGCTCTAGTGGAGGCATTGACATCTAATCTTAGATGAATACAATATTTCAAAAACAAAACCAATCACTGAGCTCTTGAAGACAGTAGTAACTACCTCTCATCGCGTAAACAAATCCGTGGTGAGCAGCTTATTCCATAAGTCATTAAAACAACGAATAAATAGAAATCCATCCTATTGCATATTTTCTTCTCTTCTACATTTAATGATTGTGAAGAGAATTGACAGCTCTGTGATGTCCACTTTGATTATCATACAGGTTTTTGCCTTTATCCGGCACCAGTGTTGCCCTGTGGGCGGATACACCCCATCTTTAAAGCCAAACTAGAGCCACAGGGAGGTCTGGTATAAAATAGGCTCAATCTGTCACCCCCTCTCCACCTCCCACACTAAGCCCTAGTCCTTCACTCAAGCTTCACTCTCTTCTCTCAGGGGAAACATGTATGTCAGAGACAGCAGGTGTGAAGTGAGATTAGAAAGCACAAGAAGAGGAGGAGGAGGGCAGGGAGGATGATAATGGGAATGGAAGGGGAGAAAAACACAAGGACAGTGTTGTGCCTTTGTCTCACTTTGTATGCAAGCAAGTTTTGTCTAAGTTAATTCTGCATGCCCGTGCATCAGCTGTGCACATTCACATGCACTGTTAATAGCTTTTGTTTCTCCTCAGAGAATGTCAGTCAGCGGGCCGATGTGATGGACAGCTTGGTGGCTGGCACCGGAAGATGAAGAAAGCTCCCAGGCCATCCACTCCTCAGAGCAGCAATTATCTCCTAGCCTCAGCCCCACACCATGGGCCTGCATGAGAATGAGCCCAGGGCCATGCCTCAACGTCTGGCATTCTGTCTTTGGAGATGCAGACCACGTACACATATACATGCACATAGTTTTCTCGAAACTGACCTGCTGGAACTGCTAAATGTATGAAAAATGCAGCGTGTCAGCAGAGGTTTAAAGTGGGAAGCCCGGGGCTAGAATTGAATTTACAGAAATTGACAGGTGAGGCCCTTTGGCCAAGAGCAAGAGCAGGTAGGCATTTCTGCTGCAGCCCGAGGGTAAAACCAAGGCAAAATAAATGTATCACAAGTTTTGACACAAGGACCTAGAGTGGCCTACTAAGTATTGTTACTCCTCGGGCTGTAGCAGCTCAACAACCCATAGCATAGCAAAATGAAGTCCAACTTAGTAATGCTAAGTAAAGACCATTTTTAGATCCCCAACATTAATTCACATTAACATTTTCTGATGGTACATTCAGACCTTTTTTGTCTGCAATAACCAATCTACACAAAAAGTGAAACAAAATCTTGTTTGACTTGTTTGGCACATAAACAAACACAAAACTACAGCCAATATTAGCCTGTTTACTTGCTTGCCCGGCCCATCACTTACTTTACTGTTTTGTGTCAGTGCCCAGAACAAACAGTATTTCAAGGGAAGGCTTTTCAAACAGCTGAGGACGCTTGTACTTCCCGCCCGTTTCCCCAGAGATAAAACAAACAAACATTCACAGCTGCTCTTTCTGTTTACAGCTGACAGGGAATTGAAAAGTTCTCGAGCGCTGTGATTCTTCGTATGACATGAATGAAATCAGATGTACGAGAGAGGTGGGGGGGTATCATGCCATGGAAACTGGTCAACAAAATATAATAACAGGTGAGCATTTGACTCATTACCACAGAGAGCAGGGAGAAAAAAACAAATGACTGGTCTTTGTGCCCATCCAATTTCTATGACCCACTTATCCATCCAATCATCATTATCTATATCGCTTATCCTTTGAGGGTTGGGGGGGGGGGGGCTGCAGCCAATCCCAGGTTAAATGGGGCGAGAGGCGTGATACATCATATGGCCAACATACAGAGAGAAACAACCATTCTTCGACAGCAGAAAAGAAGTGATAGAAGCAAGACAAGAGCTAGCGTTGCTATCCTTGGTGAGAAAAGGAATAGTCCCTGGAGTCTTTCCTCTAGATTGGTACGCAAACAGCTAGTCTCCTGGATGCTAACATTGGCTATGTCGCAATAAAAAAGAAACTACATCTGACTGCTTCAAATTCACTCTTTAAAGAACTGAGATAAGTGGGACATTGTAAAGTTTTCAAAAAGTGAGAGGCCTCTCCAGTGGACCAACTATGTAATGGAGACATAGTTTTGAAACTACCTCAAACTTACAGTATCTTTTTTTAACTGGAATTTCTTTTCATTTATTGTTGAAATAAGTTTTTACTGATACTGATGCATGATAATCCAATATTCCCTGATATACAGTATCTAGTTCTAACTCAAGTATTATAGGACCAATGCTTTTGTTTAACTGACCAAAATACCAAAATGCGTTGCAGAGGAATAAAGTACGTACAAGAGTGAAAGGTTTCTGGTGTCTTTTTATATAACCATCAGCAATGTAACACACTATCACAAAAAGTTCACATTCACTGTGACATATTTTTAAGAAAGGTCATGGTTTGTGGATACTGACAGTCGTGATTCAGGGTAGAGCATTTCCATAAACACCTGCCGCTAAACAAACTTTCCCTCAGAGATGAGCAAGCAAAGCCATTTCTACATTTGTCACATAAGTAGAGCCAGTGATCACGGAGTGCGTTGACTTCGCTGATGATCTGATGGTCAGTGAACTTGTTGCACAAAATCAAGTTCAACAGATGCAACGACAGCTCTAGTTTACAAAGCGCCAGCCCCGCTCTTGTTTATGTCATCGCTGGGTGACTTCTAGGAACAGTGTGTTGGCAGGATGCATACTTTTGTCAACAAAGCAAAGAGGTTAGCTTTCATCTATTAGCATAGGGGTTGCACTGGGGGAAAACGATTGCTTTGTCCGATCGTCACAAACGTAAGACAAAATAAACACAGCAGAGGTAACGGCAAGAATTTGACTGCAGCACCGACTGCAGCAGAGAAAAAAAAAGTGGTAATAAGAGGAACGCTGTGTGTCTTTCTTGGTCAAACAAGGAAGCGCCTGAGGCCAGAATGAACACAAATTCCTTTCTCTTTGTTTTTTCTTCCCCTTTCCTTTTGTGTCTACAAACTTTATTGTTGCTGCTGTGTACTGTGCAGACAGAGCTGACAGAGAGATGACACTTAGCACACAGAAACACACATAGCAACTCCTGCTTCTCTGTGTGCTCTGCTAATATTTACTCTGCCAGGCCGAACACTGCCACTATTGAGTTTGGCCATTCAAAATAATGTTTGACTAGTATTAGAACAACAGTGAGGGAACACTGTCTGGGCAATAGGGCCACTACTGCTCAGGCTGTGGCCCAGATAGAAAGGGGAAGACAGAGGATGTGGGCTGATGGCTCTCTTTTCACACTGGTTAAACATTTAGTGAGTCAGTGTTTTTGTGTTTTTTGTGTTTTTCTTTGTTCAGGCCCGTTGTGTTTGTGTAGGTGTGTGGTTTGACTAATGCTGCGTGTGGATGTAGTATCTGACATTTCGCTTTTTTTCTTGTTTGTCACGTGGCAAGGCAAAAAACCCACAAAAACAATCAGGTATACGTGTTATCTCAGATGTCACAGAGCTGTTCTAAAAATCGAAAAACTACTGCGAATGTTTGTGGATAATATTTAACGAAAATCACATCAAATCAATCATCCAGCTGACTGGAAAAGGAAGGTTTTGCGGGAACAACCTTGTCTAAGGGGAATTGCTTTGACTTTGTGAAACATTAGCCTGAGTTTGTGTTGGCTCAGGTTAAGTGTTTACAGTCTTTGATAGGCCGGCAAGTGGAGTTCACTGTCCATAGGTCTGTCATGATCATCACCAGCGGAGACCATAAAACCTCACAAACAGGTTAATCAGTGTCTACCGCTTAAGTGTTAAGCCAACACAGTGTGCCCCTGCTGCAGGCTTCCTCTGGAACAAAGGAACCGGCTCATTCTCCCAACACCCTCAACATAATATCATGAAAGATGACTGAGTGTAAAACTAATGTACAGGCAGATTAATGGGGAAATGAATCTGGAGCTGAGAGCGACAGGGGTGTGGGGGGGGGCAGGATAGGACAGGTCCACAACATCAGCTACCACAGTGAGCCCTTTCATGGTTAGTACTGCCATCTCCTGGTGATATGATAGACATTTAGTATTCATCATATTTTAACACTGTACTGTATGTTAATAACGATGGGTTTATTTTTCCAGATTTGCCGAAACTGGCATTTGGGTATTTTAGGGAACAAATATCTTTAAACTTAAAGAGGAGTTGTGTGTTTTTGAATAATTACACTATTAATAAATAGTAGTTAATACTGTGATATGACTATTGAAATTTCGCAAAATATCACAATATCACATGTCACAAATCTAAGATAAGCAAATTATGACATCGATATAATGATACTGCACAAAATGTGCTGATGCAAGCACCTGAGACAGTTGGTGGAAAAGGTTAGTCTAAGGTCCTGACAATAAACATTTACACACACAGCTCGACCTACTGAAATCTCCTGCTTCAACTTTACCCTGTTTGTCAGATGAAACGTGTTCAGTAACACAGTGTCACTGCCCAATATCACCTCCTTATATGAGCTCAGGCAATTATTCCTCGAGCTTGGCAAACACTATGACGGTTAACATTTTATTGCCGGTGGAGGAGTCCTCTCTTAAACAATGACACCACCTTACCGTTTTTTTTAAAAACACGTGACCACCAATAAAATGTTCAGACAAATATTTGCTTTGGCAGAACATGACAGCCTATCAGAACAATGAAAGTCAATGGCCTTATAAAATGGTTTATAGATGGTCTATGTTTTTTCCATTTAGTAGGTGAAAGACAAAGGGCACAGAAGAGAAAGAGATGTGCTGGGGAGGAGGAGCTGTCACTACGCTGTACAAACCTGTTAAGTGTGAGCTAATAAAGGTAATGCAGGACAAACATGCACAGGGAAGAAGTTACAGTGGCAAAGAGTGTATCTGTAAAACAGTCTGGATTTAAGGTTTCTTTCCAAAAACATCCCACAGTTACCAATAATAATTTTATTTCAAGCTGGATTTTTTTTTTTTTTCAAAACAAAGCAAAATGAGGAATTATAACCATCCAACACAATTTAGAAACTGATGTCTGGGTTCAACCACTGTACTTTCCATTGTTATAGTACTTCATTAGTTTCTATTTCTGATGTGCATTTGGTGTTTTTCTGTCTACAGTACAGTTGCACTCACTTTCACTTTTCAGTCGTTCAGCTTTTATGATAAAGTTGTGGCTCCTCTGTCAAAACTGTCGGTTTATTTACCACAAGTCTGATCCAAGGTTTCAGTCATTGCATTAAACAGATTTACCAGAGATTTATATAAACCATTGTTTTCCTTAAAGGAGGCCTTGGGTAGAGAACCACAATTCTGAGAACCGAGTGGCCGCCTTTAACAAAGGAGTTATTTCTGTAGCAATCACTGAGCTAAGGAGTATTATCATTTCAGGAAAGAATTTATTCGTAATTCAATTGTTAATTTTGCATGAGAAAAACCAGCATCTGAAATGTGGTTTCCAATACCTTATAATAAGGGTTATTGTGTGATTTCTACTAATCACATTCAATGTAACACTGCTGGCTTAGTTTATACGAATGTTTTTTTTTTAAATGTTTTTAAACATGAGCTAAAAAAGAAAAGAAAAAACTTGGTATGCTATTTTCTTGTAACCAGCATGAGCTCAGATGAAAAGGAAAGCAATTATGTCTCTTTTGAAAAGCCACTTGGACAGCTCTTGTGGCAGGCTGTGAGTAGCCCCACTCATACATGACTCATTTGTACTCATTTTCCTCCAGCGACTGAAAATGCACCACACTCTACTGCTCCTGCCAGCTTTTGGTGCAATTATACTCCAGGCCCTCCACACACTTATCGTCTCCATGTGGGGTCAACTCAGGCACTAATAACCACATGTTTTCAGAATCCAGTCATCTTGGACTAGTGTGGTGCATTTCAAAAGAGAGAAAACCAGTGTTCTTACCGAGGGTTAAAATATGCAGCATATCAAATTAAAGCCGCTTCATGCATTGAAGTCCGGACATTATCCTGTGGTGTTAAAACGTAGGTTGCTCTGGACATTTTCTGCAACTTTTCCTAGTGAAATGTCCACAAAATGTTTGAGAATACAAAGAACACAGCAGGATAATCACAGCAAGCGAGCGGGTGAGGCAATTACTTTTCTAACACACTATGGCTGCAAAGCTATGATCTTGAAGTTGAGCCTATCCACAGGATTACACAATTCCGGGGTTTTTTTTGCTTTCAGGCTTGAGCCCAAACCTAAGGTTACAATGGAGAGAGCCAAATATCTATATTTATACAAAAGCAAGAATTTGAAAGCACCACAAACTCAAAGTCAATACCACAGTGAGAAATATGCAACTCAAAAAAACAAACTTAGACGTCGTGTCAAGTTCACTTGTACTGTAAGGGCGATGATTGGAAATGGCAGCACATCCCATTCCCACTGTGATCGTTGGCAACAGTGATTCATGTGTTAGATGTCTTACTCTATAGGTTGTGATAACAAGTGGGACCACAGACATTTAGGCCTGTCTCTGATTTAGAATAGCACATTATATAGATTTGTCAGTTGAAGTCTTTGCTCAGCTGTAGCTTGGTTGATCAAACACTGACCTATTTTTCTAAGTAAACACGACGTGCGCGTACAGATAGTACGGCTGCTTCGCCGCCTCACCCTAAAGTAAATTACACTGACAGTTAATAAGGGCAAATGTGCAGAGGGCCTTCATTTGCAGCCCTTTCCAAGAGGAGGGTTAACCATTAATATCAGCTATTTACAGCGAGCCGTCATGTTTTTGGGTCCAGCCTCTATGGTGGTGTCAATCTTGGCCCAGTGACTTAAGGTCCTGCCCCACGCTGGGAGATAGACCAGCCTCAAATATAAGATAGGACAACATGAGGGTGTTTAAAAATGAGGGGAGTTAATCATCATTTGACCAAAAGACATAGTTTGCAAAACCAATTGGGGAACTGGTTCTGTGCTGTCTCAGAATTCATATGGTAACAAATCCGACGGAAGGCATGAGCGGCAGAACGGATGCAAACCAGAGAAAAGCTGCTGATACAGGCGCCGCGGCGGTTAGATTATGATGCACCGACACTTGACACATTTCCTTTGAATGTTAGCTAGTCAAGGCCTTACAAGTACTCTGACCTTGTACATATCAGCTTCGGTTTATTGGCTTAATAGAAACGGGGGGGGAAACGTAATCGCCTTTGTGAAATGATAAATAAGTGACTTATTCTATGATTACAAATACGCTGGCCCTTTTTATTTGCCTTTTTCACAGTTACAAGGCACATCAAATGCCTCAATGCAGACTGCATTAGGTTAAGCTGTATCTAGTTGCCACAGCTTTGCTCTTTGAAGATAAGAAAATGGTTGAAATGTTGCGTGTGACTCAAATCTAATCTGCTTATTTATATTGCAGTAATTGGTAAAAAAAAAAGTGTGTCAGACATTGTGCCTCATACTTAAATGTCCTGTTTAACCTACATGAGGTTAAAACAAAATGTTGGTTATGCTTTGGCTCTCAGACTAAAAAGAGATAAACAAAATTTGATGACTTTCTTACTTTAGCCGAGCAAAAAATTCTTTTTTTTACTGATTAAAAAAACGGAGCTAAAAATGATCAGGTTCCTGACGGCTTGATTCTGAAAATGCTGGTCATGAATGATTTCCTGAAATCATCATTTATATTTGCAAGCATGAGTCATCATAGGCATCAGAAGCAGTTTGAGTTAAGGGGACATTTTAAGTTGTGCCCAACTCTGTAGTTGTTTATCTAAACTCACAATACAAATGTCTTTAACCTGCATTTTCTGTAATGAGACAACTTTGTGAGCATTGAATTATTATTTAAACTCTGGTGATGTCATAAGTCTCATATGTTCAAAGCTTCTTTTTGATATAAGGGTACTGGTTTAATGCTTCTGCCAAACTTAAGCTGCTTTCACACGTGCACTGCAGTGAGAATGAAATCAGGTGGACGTGATAGTAATTAGACTTCAAATGGAAAGATCCCTGGTACAAAGTCTGTGTGGTGTCTGATTGAGACGATATGTGTAAATAGAGCAGGTCATCATCCGGAGAATTCACATCCAGTATGTCTCTACATCTCTGCCAGCGCTCACCTCAGCCTGAGGGTAAGAACAATAGGTAAGAACGCACCTGACACGGATGAGGGGTGTGTCACATGTGTGCAACCACAGCTCCTAACAATGCCTGACCCGATTGTCCATTGTTTAGAGTTCACACGAGGATACGGTCTCAAATCAGAAACACATTATTGAAACTAGAACAGTCACACTGTTAACTATCAACAAAAAACAATACTAACACCGCCTCTCTCATTTGACATGAATGAAGCTACAGGCTACTTTTGTCAGGTACTCTTGTTGCATCACCAATGCCTGTATGTGACTTGTAGGTTCAACCATTGTTAGTAAACATTGTCATTAGATATAATATGTGTTGTAATTATATGACACCATTATCATTGCAATTAAAACACAACAAACATTCTGTCAGGTTTGATGAAGTTAGCTGCAAACCTGGCATCCAGTTCTAGAAGCTATTTTTGGGGTTCGTAAAAAAAAACTCATAAACCCCAGAAGGCATTTTTTCAACATCAGTTAAATATCAGAAACATTACAAGAAATCTCATTGTACTTTACACAGCACCTGGATATGTGTCTCAATCCTGTGGTAAAATAAAAGAACTGACAAGGGAAAATTGAATAATGTCATTAGATGTAAAAAATAAATCAGGACTGTCTTTTAAATGTATTTAGTAGTGGTGTATAGACTCCACAACAGAGTTACAACCTCACAACCGAAATGTAAAAGAAGAACTGGAGTTTAAAACAAGGACGATGAAGAGCGAAAGAGAGCAATAGAAATTCATAGTAGACCTTAATGAGTGTGGGTAGATAGAGATCAGTCTCAACACTGTCATCACTGAGACCACAGCCAGTAAAAAGCCGGCCTGGGATTCACAGCGCCTTAGCAAAACCACACCACCGACA
This sequence comes from Reinhardtius hippoglossoides, assembly GCA_006182925.3. Classification (NCBI taxonomy): domain Eukaryota; kingdom Metazoa; phylum Chordata; class Actinopteri; order Pleuronectiformes; family Pleuronectidae; genus Reinhardtius; species Reinhardtius hippoglossoides. Next base: position 4,048,517 of record CM031670.1, read on the forward strand.
GCTGCAGAAACTAAAGGCTGTGCCAGGAACACGAGGAAAATATCCAACCCACTTTGGCTGAAAGTGTTTATCCCTCAACAATGCCTTCCAATATTTTCTGTGGATGCAAAAACCCAGAGCTTTCATTGTTCTTGGCAGGGACCTTCATATCCTGGTTGGTGTTGACAAGAAACTGGCTTAACGGCAATCACTTGCAAATGTATTTATCTTTTATAGCTCATGATTGCAACTGTTTTCCACCAAGGATTAAGCCATGGGGTGTGAGTTAAGGCCTTTCTGTGGGATTTCGGAGCGGATTCATTTCCCTTGTATCCTATATGTTTATACTTTAATATACAGACGGGTGATGGAAGTAAAAAACACAAAGTTACTCAGGTGTTGGGCCACCGTGTGCTGCCAGAACATTTTCAGCGCGCCTTGTCAGTGATAGTAAGTATCTGGACGTCTGGGACACGTTGGCCCTAGAGATGTTCTAAACCGAGAGGAAAAACTACTTAAAGAATCCTGACTAGAAAAGTCTATAAAGCCAAAAATGGGAGTTGTATAACATGTCCCATCTCTCCCTTAAAAAGCCAATCGTCTGCTGAACAGGGAAACACAGCAAGCCAGTCGAGACAAAGACACATAGATGAGGCCCGTGACGGTTTCAACTGACGGCAGCAGCAGCAGGTGCAGACAGACTTAAAGTAAACATGGAAGATGAGGATATCAAAATAAGCAACTTGTGTCATACGTCAACTGTAATCATTTGTCTGTGTGCTCTGGTTGGATGAGCTGACAGTGTCACCTCATAGCACTTTACATTGAATCCAGTGTTACCAAGCAGTTACCAAGATGTTTGCCACTTCCATTGGTGTTCCATTGGGTTTAGATGTGGTGACTGTGATATGGAATATGACTCGCATCACTTCCATACTCATCAAACCATTCAGTGTTCCCTTGTGCTTTATTGGGAGAAGACATCGTGGAAGAGACCAGGATATTTCATCAGAAGATAAAAGTGATCACCCAGAACAACATTGTATTAATTTGCTGTAACTCTTCCCTCTAAAGGGAACAAGTGGAGCCAAACCATGCCGGCAAAATCCCCTCACGTCAAGTATTTAGGCTTGTAGCGTTCCCTTGATGTGTGCCACACATGCACTCGCCCATTTATCCAGAACATGTTGAAGGATGACTTATCTGACCGTATCCTTTTTCAACACCTCTTTTCACCATGTGCCTCTGGTTTCTGCAACACTGAACTGTCGAATGAATTAAAATGAGTCATTAATCTTTGTAACGAGAGGTTTGTACACTGCAATCTCACAATAATATCCCTCTTGCCAATGGCCTATTATTGCTGAGATAGTTTCACTTACATATTTCACCAATGCACAGTTTCAGTGATCAAACGTGTGCTGTCAACCACAATTTCTGACCTTATTTACTTTACTGACATCCTTCTCCAACATCTAAATGCAGAGGTCACTTGAATCAGTGTTCTTACTGAAACACTTGACAGTCTTTGTGACTGAATTCCACATCAACAGTTAACCTCACTTAGACCTTTTCTTGCCAATTTGATGGAAAATTCAAGAGTCAAGTGGTTCTGCTCAGCATTTGTATAAACGTGTCAGATACCAGAACTGCATGATAACTGAGCAATTGCACCATGGAGCACACCGCTGTGGAAGCATCTGCATTCATAATGTTCTGCCACCTATTTATTCAGGTTTTTACCTGAAATCTGTCGCCCGTGTGCAGCTGTAAATAGATGAAAAGGGGAACCAGTACATTACAATGAGCTATTCTAACAGGTGGTGTTAAACGGAGCAATGGGAGACAAGGAGGCCTACAAGTGAAACAAAGCCAGATTAGCACATTTCTCTGCTCTGAATGTAAATACAGAAAGCATATTTCTGTGTGGATAAAGGATAAGGCATCCTGTAACCTATTTATAGTATTTGTTTGTATTATCTTTGTTCTCTAGCAGATAGTGAAGCGCTTCTCGGCAGTAGCGTTCCTGAATGAGATTTTGTACAGTCAAAAAATCTAAATAATGGAAATGGTATTATGACTGCGCCACAAGCGGATGCATTTTTGCAGCTGCTATTTCATAATGTTACCAGTATGGTGGCGTATAAACCCCAGCACATTCAGTAATAGGGATTATGGTTACAGCAGAGTGACGCATAAATCCGGGGATGCAAAATATTGTCACAGTTTATCTTCTCCATAGTTTGTGCCTAGCTTCAGCAGCTTTAAAAATATATTTAAAAAGTATATTTTTAAGATAAAACGCTGAGAAGTTGTATTAAAAGAAGCTATTGTGCTGAATTAGTCTTTAACCAAGATTAACCAGCCGTAATCCACTGTTTAAGAGTCGACAGCCACGGTAGCTCCTCACTAAGTCTTATTTATGCACGGCGGTGCTTTGAGCTGAATGATCAAGTCTGCAAGCCAACATGCTCACGATGGTAATGCCGACATGGGGACTATGCTGCTGTTCCAATTACAGAATGACCGTACTGCGTCGTCTCGTCTCAGGAGTTTGGTTTCCTGATTTTCTGCGCCTGAATCAAACTTGTCAAGTCAAAACACAATATTCCAAATTAATAAGATAAGTTTGATGCAGGAAAACAAACTCAGTAGTTCAAACTCCCAAGAACTGGAGGAAGCAGTGTGGTTATTCTGTAAGTGGACTAACAGCATAGCTAAGGTCCCTATCCAAGTTATGCGTGTACTCCAGTTATCATCACTGTAATGTATGTTTACATTAAAATGAAACATGGAATAGAATTCAACCCTACCTCTTTTTCTTTCAAAATAATGTCACTTGCACTTGGATAAAATTACATTGTATAGTGTTTATTGAATGTTCAAGGTTTTTCATTTATTTACTTAAATTAAAATACACTTGCACTGACTATCAATCCGTTAAAGAAATAGAAACCTTCCCAAGTATAAACAAGATCCTGACGGCACAGGTCAGACGTTGAAAGAAATTTTAGAATTCATATCAAACAATTTGTGTTTAGAATACAGTTGGATACAACCTCATGGAAATAGGGTATTCATTACTCAGCTGAAACTCATTGAATGCATTCACAGTCCCAAAGTACACTTTATTTGAATGAGACACTACATCACTCTGAATTAGGTTTTATACTGTATATGGCCTTGGGAAACTAAAGCTAAGTAGTTTCTTCAAAAATAATCTGGAGAAGTCTCCGTCAGTACATAATACAAAACAGAGAAACAGGCAGATTAGCTTGTAGTCCTCTGTAAATTGTTTGACCTGTTTGGCACTTATCGGCAACAAAGATCTGGGGTAAAGAAAAACATAGGCAGTTACACGCTGCCACTTTAATAGGACATTAATCATCATAGATGGAGACAAAATCTGGTTCCAACCTTTCCCCAGGAACACTGGCAATGATAAGCACTCAAAATCAATACTCACTCCAGTCCAGATTTTGATGGATGTTTGACGCTAAGGTAATGAATATAGACCAAGAAGGTCATTCTGATGGCAACTCCATCAAGAAGATGTTTAATCAGATGGAAAGGCTCTCACTGGCCAATGGCCAGTCAGTTAAGGGCCCATGTTTCCTCAGTTGTCCCTAAATTAAAATAATGCTTAAATGTTAGTTTTAATACATCATAATAGCCATTATAACAGGTATTAGGTAAAACAAAAAAAATATTTAGACAAAGAGAGTGCTCTAGTTCAATGTTAAAGTTAATTAAAACTAGGCAGTAAAGTTATGAACTCTGGCTTTATCCTCAGCCTGAAAACAAATTATCGGTTTAGAATCGGAGACAAGGTACTGCCAGTTCTACACACTCAAAATGTATTATACTCTATAACAACACAGCGCCATTGGCACATTTCAAAACAAGTGTGCGAAATAAGACTGTTCTCAGTGGGAGTGCTGGTCACCTTGACTGCTGGCTGATACCTTCGAAACAGATTATACCTCGATGAATCAGCCACAGATTGTTTTGTTTACACAACAACATTTTCACCTGCTGCTTTTCTCTGCTTTTGCCATGTTTGTGCAAATATATATTCTGGGATACTTGGCTGTCACCAGACAAGTCACATCCCAATGCAAGCAGGTGCAGCAAGAACACATGTGGGCATTTGGACTGTAGTTAATTGTATACAAAGGTTTGGAACAGACCAGTTCTGGAGGATATCTATAGAAATTATCGATGCAATCAATCTGCTATCGGAGTTAAAAACGTCACCTTCCTAAAATCCTTGCTGCCAATGTGGATACAAATTTTATTTAAAGAGGGCATCGCATAAAAAAGGGTTGGTTTGGGTCTATCCAAACTAATTAGATCTTTTATTGTTTATTCGACAAGCTGAGGTCAGGAATCCAGTCCACTGCTAGACAAGCAAAATGCTGACTATCTCGGCCAACAAGAGCTTCACCCTCCATTTAACAGGACAATGCTCTGATTGCTGGAGCTCATCAATTTCCCCCCCGTCCAACACATTAGCTCCCAGACAGTTGTTCCTCTGACATATTGAGATATGGTGCAAGAACTGTGCTCTGGGCAACAGATGATGTGCAGCTGATGCACTCTGCTAATGTATTATTTAGGAAGTGGCCTCGCTAATTGAGTTTTAATGTCAGTGGCCGCTCTCCCACATGAGTCTGACCGAGCACAGGGGAAAGTTTAGATCTTGATAGATTACAGCTGGCCACTGGTGGTGGCTCCAAAGGTCATGGGTGCTGCTGGGGCAACCAGCATAGCCTCAAACGTATTTAAAAGGAAACCTGCCAAAGAACAATTTACTTATTTAAAATGCAGACGTTACCGACACTTGATAAAGTAAAGTGTGGTGTATCACTAGAGCTTTCACTGCTCTTATTTACAGCTAAATGCATTTCTAAATAGAAGGTACAGGCATCGCATGACATGAAAGGCTTCAAAAACAAATCAGACCAAATAATATTCAAGTGCTTCTAAAATGACTTCGAAAATACATGTGAAAAATATGAAAAGCTAAATCAAAGAAACGATGTTATAATATCACTGAGAGAATCAAATGATATTTCTGAAAACAGCTTTAAAACCTCTACGAAGGAAACCTTTCGCAAGTTGAACTGAATCTGAAGTTGAGAAATGGTATAGGGTTTGTAAGTTGAAATTTAAATATGCACCCTGGACAAACAAAGAATAAATTAGCTTTTTTTTAACAGCAACACATAACGTGCTGCGGCTTTGTGTAACACACTTTCTTGCAATTACTTTGCGAGTTCACCCTACACGTTGCCTATGATAGGAAGGCACAGAGAGAAGCTCTAGTCTTTATGAGAATCACTCACCCAGAGCACAAGATAAGGCAGAGCAATAACTTACTTCAAAAAATCCCAACTGGCTAATTAACATTGTGAATTCAACCAGAAAGCCAGTATTCCTCTGACGAGTTTAATTGCATTGATGTGTGAGCAACAACTTAACGGCTCAAACAGAGAGCCGCTTTGGCTCCAATAAATGACGGTATTTCCTCACCTCAAAGACTGTAACTAGATTTCTTTTTTTTTGTAGCATAATCAAGTTTAGCTTTACCTGAGCTCATTTGATGATTTAATAGACTTCAATGGGTTTTCCTCCCAAGGTTAATTATGAAGCAGTGAATTAAATTTGCCACTGTGATGATTGCTTATTTAGAAAACTGTCTTCAGTTCTGCTCGGAGGTAATGTGATTATTGGATTGGACTGAGTTGCAGTCAAATTGTGTCGTGTGCTTAGGCTGGCTGATGAGTTCAAATGGTCACTGGAAATCAAATACTCCTACACTGTGAAAACCAATGCATGTGGACAGCTTACCATCACTTTATAAAAGCAGTCATTTTAATCTTTACATAAGAAAATCGTTTTCACGGAAACAGACCATTCGATGTCTAATCATAGCTTAGCAACTGTAACTTGGTACCGCGGGGGGTTGCCAAGCTTCAGAGTTATTCACATGATGAAGTGGTGCGTGTTGAGAGCAATACTACACACGTCAAGGTTTTGGAGGGTGATGTGTTTTTTTAAAGCCAAAAACCAAGGACCAAAAGAGGTGGTCTGGGTCTGAGTCAAATTGAACAATGATTCGGTTCATATCCAGTGTGAAAACACGTTTTTGGATAGTCCACTCTATGGAAGCTGCTGATCAGAGTTTAGTGCAAAGTTAACAGCTCTGCCACGGCTCTTAATTAGATTTAGGGAAGTTAATATTCAGTAACCTCAGTCACCCTATAGGAGATAGTGTTAAATTCATTACTCATCATTTAGTCCTCACTGAAATTGGTTCAGCTTCAGTCTTCCAGTTCACACTTAGAGCATTTAACAGGGCTTTTGTTTTGAAATGAGTCAGCTTCAAATATAAAAAATGCATTAAACAAGCTCTCTGTGACAGGCTTTTCTTTTATCTTGTAGTTTTATAAACACAACTAACTTGTTGTAAGGCGCAGCTGAGAAAGGCCCACACAGAGAACAAGTGATTATATTATTGCGCAGCTCATCAAACACCGCATGGTCAAAAAGCAGAGCAATCGATATCATAGACAAGTTAGCTTAATGGATGCCAGTGCTTGACCTTCTCCACAGGGCCTGCAAGTTAGTCACTCTCCAGCAATTCCAAATTGAAACGGAGCAACAGTAACTACTGAATATGTGCAGAGCGAGGAGGAAGAGGCAGCATGTGAGAGAGGGAAGGTTCTGGCAGGAGATCTCATCCCCTCTCTCCCTCTGGGTCTCTTTCTTTAGGCTATGCCTGATATAGCTGACTGACTTGGGACTGGGTGTCCCAGAGGAGTGATGGTGTGACAGTGTCTGAGCATTTCAGTGTTGTGTTTGTGGGTACAAGGAGGGACTGCAGACCACCCCACTCAGGCTTCCTTTTTTTTTTTTAAGGCTCCATCAACCGTATCAAGAGCCTGCACCGAGTTTTCGCTATCAGGGGCACGGGTGTTGCTGGAGATTGGGCTTTGATGTTCACAGTGCAGCGCATCAGAGCAAAGCAGCAGGTGAAAATAATCTATCTTCCACTGTGTGACTCATGGATGTAATTCCTCTGGTTCGACACCAGGTTTAGTCGTATCTTTGGAGCAATCTGTGGGGGATAATAGAGAGTGAAGGAGGACCAGACAAAGGCAAATGTTCAAGTGTACATCTCAAGGGATTGGTTGACAGTTTGTCACGAAACCTTTCAGCACAAACCTGCAAAGAAAAGAATGCATAATGCTAGAGGCCTAATGAGATTGGTAAAATCTAACCGGGACAGAATCTCAATCATGTCATGTCACTACAGCTTCAAAACCATTAAAATTGAACCTCCATGCGCAGCTCATCATCGTTGTGCCCACTCTGAACGACCCGCGATTACTCTCATCCTTCTTATGGCCACCCCAACGTTCATGAGTAAATCTATCGACAATTACAATTATGGAGAGTGATTGAGCCCATCCCTCAAGTTGCAGCGCCTGCCCCTGATACATGCAGCAGGTTCTGTAAATGGAACAATTAAGATAATTGACTGTACAAGCCCCATTAACAAAGCCTGCTTTCAGCTCGGAGCCGCGATTAGATTAATTCTCGTAATGGAAAAGCCGCTGTTCCTCCATTGTTCTCCATTTGCCCTCTTCATTCCAGGTGCCAGGTGGTCATATTCTGAGAGTGGGGTTTCATATTGGACTGGGATCGAAGTGTTTTGTCCGACGCTCACAGTGAAGGACATCAGAATCACAGAGGTGACAGAGAGAAGTGCAGAAAAATGCTCATTGTCTGATGTGTCTTGACTGAACAAATTATTTGTTTAATTTATACTAATTTAACTGTGTGAACCCCCAATTCAAATATTTGTGTTTTTGGGGTTCTTTCAAATTGTCAAATACGCTTTCTACCAGGATAGGAAAAAAATGAGGTCCTCTGACACATTCAGGATGTGGACAATTTTGTGCACCTGTGTCAGCACTCATTCTCGCTTGGGAATCAGTAAGTATTCATTCAGACCCTCCTGTGCCACTACAGTCCCCAATTTCTGATGAGGACATTTCAACACGACCAACAGCTTTAAATATGAAACACTCGTCGCACATCAAAAGCATTAAGCAAAAACTATGCAGGGACAAATGCACTGATGGAATTGCAGCCACACATACCCTCTAAATTTATTAATTGGTGCTTTTTTTTGCAAGTGCTAATATATGCAATTAATTTAGATTAATTATTCAAAAGGATATAATTAGACTCATTTATTTAATCACTTTACAGCCTTATTTTCTACATGAAATGAATACACGACCACCTCGGGGCATGATGGATACAAAAGACACTGCATCAAACCTTGACTGCTAAGACAACGTCTCATTAGAGAAGGGAAACAAGTGCAAACCATAAAAAATGTTAAGGTTTCCTGTCTTAAAAAAATACTATGAAGTCGATGCTGCACCTTCGACAAGGATTAGTGCGAATTAAATCGTTGCACTGAAACAATAATCTAATAAAAGTCTGATTAAACTGATAATATTCATAGATTATTTTAGTGATTTATCATCTAAAATCAGAATAGGATCATTTCAATTAAGTTTACTAGCATTAATAATATATGCAGGATTTTATATTCTGTAACATAACTCATAAACATTTAGGTCCAAGTTAAAACTACATCAACAGTCATTGGCCCAATTAATCTTACTCTTTAAGTATAGAATGTACTGTGTGTGTGTATGCGATGCTGCATTGTAATAACAGGGGGCACATTTACACGTGCAACAAGTAAATAATGTCAGCATGACAGGATGCGGTGCATGTGGCAAGTCTGACTCACTTTATGTCTTATATCAGCATCCTGTGTTTCTAGTGATGCGGTCACGTTACAGCGAGTCAATCATGGCCTGTGTGGGGGGAAGGTTATTATCTTGGTAATATGAACTGTGGTGTGTGTGTGTGTGTTTCAGGGGAAGGGAGTTAATTCTGTCATGCTTGTTCCGAGAACTTTTTACTCACTGAGAATGAGGGAACGTGTTAAATTACCAGCGCCACACACACACACTGACACACACACCCTTAGCCTCTAGGGGACTGTGCGTTAGGCCACCCACACATCTGCAAAGTCCTTCAGTCCTTCACCTTTGTGTACCACTGCCTCTCCTGGCCTGGCACACATCCCGCTCACGGAGGGTTATGCAGCACGAGCTTGGGATTGAAGCTTCTGCTATTATTTTTTTTCCTTTTCTACAGAACACCAGGCTCTCTTTTCTGCGGTCAGCGCCTGTCCAATTCATTCAAGAATGATACGCATTCCTCAGCCACTTACAACGAGCTGCACTCCAACAGCTCAGGGCCAAGCGGGGCAGGTTGCGCTGCCAAAGGCAAGATAGCGAGTAAAGTGGCTGCACTTATTGGACACTGGTTTAGTGAAAAATAATGATAAAGAAAAAGCCATATAAGACACAAAACCACAGTAGCAAATTATAAAACATATTACTTGGCAGAGGAACAAGCGCTTTTTTTTTTGGTTCTTCTTTCTGAGGAAACGAATACACAGCTGCTTCAGGTTTGTCCTATTTCTGACCATCTGCAGTAAGAGCCCCTTCATGATGTCTGTAACAGAAGACAAACCAAATACCTTCTGAGTCAACACACCCTAATCCCTCCTGCAGCTGGAAAACAAATAAACAGCGGCTCACGCTAGGCAGCCCTGGTGAATCCACTCAGGAATTTCAAATACTTCTGAATTTATTTTCCATGAGGTCTTTGGAGCAATCTTTGCAATCAAAGGGGTCAATTTTGCTTGGAAAGAGAAAAAACTATTGGGTAAATATTTTCAGGGAAGCTGGTCATATTTGAAATGGATTGGCTTCCCTCTTCACCCCCTGCCCTCCAATTTCCAAACACACACACACACACACGTAAACACACACCTCCATTCTGACCATACAAGGGACACAGATAAACACACAAACAGCTTTTCTTTCGACGCAATCCAGTTTTTTGGGGGGGGGGGACTGATCAGTGCTGCTCCCCTACCGCCACACCAACTGACACGCTTGTTTATTTTTCCCATGCCCACTTTGAATTCCAACATCCCCCCCCCCCCCCACATGAAAAGGCCTGTGTGCGCCTGCCTGGGAGGACAAAAAAGGTTTGAAAATATCAACAAGTCGTCATTTACATCAGAACAAAAACAAACAAATCCCGGAGAAAGGAGCTGCTAAGGAGGTCCAAGGGTTTTTCTGCACCAGAAATCCTTCTCATGTGGCTTCAGGCAGCCTGCCAGCCAAATCTAATATGGATTTATATACAAAGAAAGTGCTTAGTTTAACATAATGAATATTTAATCATGCATGGACCCTGTAAAGCAATTTTGCAGAAATAATTGAAAGCAGACTTTGTCTCGAGGCTTGAAAAAAAAGGAACAGCTAAACTGTTGACCCAAAGGAGCCCAAAAATCTCATGCCGGATTAAATGTTTACACTGCTGGCATACACTCTGATAAATGAGGTTAGGAATCTGGGCTGGTGTTAAATCTGCTGATTCTGTCAGGGCCAGAGAACACACAGATGCCTGGCAGTGTACATGACACATGCACTTGTTGGACAGTCCCGTCCCACAATCCACGGCTGTCTTTTTAACACTTCCACTATTTTACACTGGTCAAGCTCCAGAGTAAAATGACAAGTTTACAGATGGAGGAAGATGATGAACATGAGGTTAGATAAAGATTGTGAAAGCAAAACCACCTGCCTTAAATTCAAATTGAATGTTTTGCATATTAAATGTGAATTCACTCATTCTTTTGTGGTTTTATTTTGTTTTTAAGAGATGTGTACACGTGATGTGAGCAGTTGGACACCTGACCTGAACCCATTTGAACCTGACAAGTAAGTCTGAGTTTGGACATAGTTTGGAAGATATTCAGGTTTTATTCTAGTTCAGCCAGGTTGGCTGGGCAATCTACATTTTTTACTGCACATGCCTGTAATCGGGGAAAACAGATTTTTTTGTTTGGACACAAACTTGGCTAATTTTCTTTTTTGAAGTTGCCTCGAAGTTTTTTGCCAGAGCAGTCCAAAGGGAACGTACCGGGCTCCTCAGCTCTGGAAGTCTGTGCATGAGAAAGTGATCATTTCTTAAAACAAATCTTTAATTAAAAAACGTGAATTAATTCTAGTATCTAAATGTGTTGTCTGTTTAATATTTTAAAGTGTTAAAAATGTTTATGTCTGTATAACTTATTCCCTAACTTTCAATCCTGTTTCAACCACATAAAGAAATTCTTTAGCTGAAAAGTACTGAGAATTATTATCATTACTATTATTATTGTTGCTGCAACAGAAGTAGACGAGCTGCAGACACCTTGTTTTCCAACACGGCCAATACAGACTTCACAGAATCCAATAAAGGAGAATTTTCAGGAGGTGAGCAAAAGCAAAGTCGAGACTAGGATAAGTACAAGACCATTATATGAGCAATATAACATTTGAAATACTTAACACCAGCATGAATTGTGCCATTCACTCCTTTGTGAATTATTAGCTCTCATAATAGTATTAACAAAGACGCCGTGACGATATTGCTGCACCGACTCAGGACACACACACAAAAAACAAGAAAAAGCTAAACTAAAAAGATGGGGACATAAGCGGATTTAAGGGAAAGTGTTCACTTATGCAAAATAAAACAGGTTATCAGGTCTATTTGGTGATTCCCTGGCACCCTTAATAAATCAGCTTAGGGTACAGCCTAACGGCTTCATTCACCCTACAAATCTCTGCACTGCAATAACATGCGCCAGCGAGCACAGATTAATTTAATAACTCTTTAATATTCTCCATGAAAAAGAACAGGAGACCGGCAAGTCCAGAGCATATGGGGTGGGTGGTGAAGGGCGCTATCTGTGGAATAGAATATTGCTGCAGCAACAGATTGAATATTACGTAATGATGTCATTTATATTCCATTCGAAGTGCTGCCTTCCCAGACTGGGGACTCATACAGAGCTGGGGATTTGTCTGCGATAGAGAGTAAGTAATAAGCTGCTTTCAGACGTGCACTGAACTCCGCAGTTCCTCCGTATTTTCTCCAAAGGAGGTGCATGTGTAAAACGCAAAATGGGCGCCCTTCGTAGTTTCTGCGGACTTTCTCGGCCTGGCCTCCCAGTATAATGTCTGTAGAAATCCAGGAGAATTCGATGTATGAACACAGCGGGATGGGGGGGTTGATGATGCTTCTAACGCACACATTTGAACGCTTATTAACCTACTATTCAAAATTATACCTTCATACAAGAGGCCTATTTCTAACATTCAGGTTAAATTCAAGTTAAATGTGTTTTACAACTTCACGGACTGTATTTTTGAATATTGTTTCTGGCAATTAGTTTAAAGCCGGTGTTTTGGAGATACCAGTTGCTTTATTGGACGGGAACAACAAGGTGAAACAACACTGAGAGCAGGCCCACAGAATAATTATGTACAAAATGTTTCCCATTCCGTGCTGAGAATCCCAAATGTTCTGTAATCAGCAGAACGAGGCATATCAAAATGACATGTCTGCATCGGAAACAGGTTCTGAACACCTCAGATGGTGACATGTTGCGAGGGGTGGAGGTGAAGCTGGGAGAGAATAAACAGAGCTTGCAGACGTTGTAATGAGAATTTGCTCCATTTGGCAGTAGCCCGCAGCAAAGGTCTCCCATCTGTTTCCTATTGGAAAGGGAGTCAACAGTTTGGAGGGGGAAGGATGAAAAGGGAAGGGAAAGAATGAGCAGACCACAGTGACATCTAATGGCAGCCGCTGAGAACACAGGGGAGGGAGTGGATGGATGTACACAAACACACTTCAGTTCATCTTTAGCTCATTAATATACTGATAAACCAACTAATAAGCTATGGGAATTATTATCTCTGAAAAGGATGATATGTTTCCATTGCTGTTTTTCTGTTTGCAGGATAATGTATAATATAAAAATACAGATTTTCAATTAAGGGGTGGGTCAGGGAATTATTTCACAAACTTTAACATTGCAAATTTTCAAGTAACAGTGCCGAGTTCTTGATGAAAAAAAAAGGAGTGCTTACAATCCATGAACAACTGATTTGGAGCAGACTTGATCAATCAAAATAAATATTCTTAAGGGGGTGATCGTTATTCAGGTACTGCACAGTAACAACTACTCCTTCAGAAAATCAGAAAATTGATATTTTGTGTACATGGTATATTCATCTGATCTCGATACTTCCCCAAGTGGTGATGGAGACTCTCTCCAAGTGCCCCTCTACTGTCTCAGTTTAGCTTTGTGTGTGTTTCTCTAAATCTAGGTGGAGCATCTAGGTGGAGCTTTACGGCAGTCCCTGAGATCATGAGGTGAGTAGAATCTGCAGATTCAAAGGTTCTGACAACAAATATTTTTGCCTCACAAAAGACGTAGAGGATCTAAAAAAATCTAACACTTGATAAAAAAAAACATGTCGACGATTTTAAATTAAACCCAAACCGCAGAACTGACCTGTTTGCAGATGACATATGATGCCGTCAGAGCTCAGTCGATAACTTATACCAACGTCTGATACTTTAATTGTCTCACAACAAAGAATAGTCTGAGCTTTGTCTTTCTGTTTGCCTTCACAAAAGAACATGGGAGTTGGTTGACAGTCATAAAAGATTTGTTTGCACATGAAGTGACGGTCGTTTGTGCAGGAAGATTAAACACTAAGGTCAATGGAGAACCTGTAAAAGCACTTGACAAGGAATGGCATTTCAGTTGTTATTAATGTGTGTGTTTAAACTAGGTACATACACTGGTGCTTTACTCACAAACACACATGAGTGTGTATGAGAGAGTGTGTGTGTGTGCTGTGGGGGTGTGGGAGGCTTTTAGCAAGATCAACAGGCAAAGCGGGTAAACAGGCCGAACAGTGGCTGTCACCTGTGGAGGATGTTATAGCTTTACCCAGCACACAAGCCCTGCCTCTAACTTCAAACTGTGAGAGCAAGATATCAGGCCGCCTTATCTCTGCTGCAGTCACAACCTCAGCCACAAGCGGGGGGGTGCACACACTTTTTTTAAAGATTAACACTGTCACTTACACTTTCTATTTAAATAACCGGCGATGATATCAAACTGCATGTGGGTCAGACAGGACACGACCTCAGCTCACACTGGAACCTGTTTCATGGTCTCAACAGTGTGTGTTGTGTTAGCCATTGAGCTGTTTACTTATTACACTGCTCTGGATCTTTATGTTCAGACAATTTATGGAAGTTGGAAATAATTCAGATTATAATTCTAATTCTAACTGATGCTACCTTCATCTTCATCTGTAAATTCTCAGCTCTTTGACAAAACAACACTGAATGTTTAGCAGAGTCAGCTCCACACTCATTGACACCAGGTCACAGAAATGAATGACCAAAAAGTCAAGTTTAACCTTTGCTCAACAACCAACATGGTAAAGCATCTAAAAAACGAATTTAACGCTTGAGGCTTTGAGTGTAACTGATCAGATTCGTAGATTATTTGTTATAATGATTTAATATGGTGATAATACAAGCTTTAAAGTTTAAACACATTTCGGGAGACAGGGATGCACTTTCCTCTGAGGTCCCTGCATCCTTCAGTGAATACGTCCCAGATTAACCCCGTCTCCGCCCACTGAAACATTATTATTCACAGTTGCCACACATTTGCTCTAATATCAGAAATGTAATAAACCTGTGTTGACATTTACTCAGTAAAGTCAGGTCTAAAAAGCAATAGGCAAGGACAACCGAGGTGTGACCTTATGATTAAATGGGAAACAAGGGAACCCAGTACAGCTTCAAACCACCATTGTTTACTCTGAATGCACACACACACACACACACACACACACACACACACACACACACACCACACAACAAACAACAACAACACAACCCACACACACCCACCACACACACACACCACACACACACACACGGCTGTACAAACATGGATTGTTGACTTGGGAGGAGACACAGGAGGTCGGTGGAAAAAAGGGAGGACTGTCATATATTTTCTAGGACAATGGTGGCAGAGATTATAATTCAGAAAGACTAGAGGGTTAAGCCATGACACAGATTTTCTATTATGGTGTAAAAATCCCTTTTTAATCACCATTGTGTTGACCTGAGAAAAACTAAAGCACAGTATAGAATGACAGACAAGACAAAGACAAAAGGTAAAATCTCCCTAAGAGAGTATTCAGATCAAAAATAGACCAGGTTAAAAACACACTGGTTTGGTCCCGTTGCTACATGTAGTATAATAGATTATATAAATCCAGTTGTGTGACATTCATGGGTTTGTCGTCTAATCAGACACCAAACCAAAGCCCAGTTTATAACGATGACACAAGATTTTACAAAGGACAACAACCACTGTATCCTCTGTTGCTGGGGTTGCAAAGTAAACAGCGGAATTATGCAGCACACACAGCACAATCTCACAGGTATGTGCTCCAGCGTGTTTGTTGATTGGCCACCATTAACGCATTGTGCTGAGTCAGCCCTCTGGCACAGCACCCAGAGGGGCCCCCCCACTGTGCCAAAGCAGTTTGAAATTCTCATTGAAATGAATGAGCAGGCCAAGTAACACTGGAGTGCCAATGAGTGTACGGTCTAAACATAGACACCCAGTCCACCAAGCACACTGGGTATGATCGACAACTATGGAACTGTGAATGTGACCTTTCTGTGACTCAGAAATCCACACACAAGATTATAAATAGGAAACAGTGACACGTTTCAAACCATCATTAGCTGTGATGGGTTTTTTTTGTTTTTATAACTACTGTATTTTGGGGATTTATCCTTTTTAGAAGTGACAGATTTCTGGGATCTTTGTAAATGTATGAGTTTCAGAGGAAACACTTCGATCTACAGAAACACATCTAATCTACATGCTCCTGTAGAAGCCTCAAGTCCCAATGATAGCAACTGTGTTTTAAGTAAGATGTGTTTAGATTGCGATGTCAAGAGGAACTGCACTACCCACAATCCTCAGGTGTAACGGCAACGGCTGTGATTGGTGGAGCTCACCGTCAAACATGGAAATGTTCACTACATCCATGAAGATCATGTCGGCTACGGTCGGATTGGCTCAGTTAAATCAACAAGCGCTGGAAGGGATCACTTGCAATGGTTTATGGGATCTGTAGTTCCTTCACCTTTAAAAAAAAAATGATGTCTACGGTATTTTTGTTTATTTGCTCTGAATGAAATGTTTTATGATCTCGATTCATCTTGACGCTGGTCGGTTTGATTCCTCACCAATTGTGATTTGTGAATATGGGCTATACAAATAACATTTGATTGATTGATTGATTGACACCTGAAACTCTTTGGATCAGGATTTTCTGAAACATCAATGGAGACAATGAATGGGATATTTTTTTGCCCTATGAGACAAATTGTGATTTGTGAATATGTGCTATACAAATAAAATTTGATTGAATTTGATTGATGATATTTACTCACCATTACGCTCTAATGCATATCCATTGTTTTGGACTGCGTTACTTTTAGCTAGCTGGATCTAATACGCTGAACACATCTTCCCTTGTCATCCAATGGGGGGGCAGGGGCTTCCCATGTTTTGTGATTTACAGTAATCTGTCATATGAAGTTGTGAAATGTTGCATTAACTCCACTTCCAGCTGCATGTGACCTTAATTCGGCTCGAGGCAACGTATACAATCTAAAGTCTGAAGTCACACTGCTAGCTTACTTTGCTAATGGAGAGCAGAACTTAGCCATAGCCGACGTTAGCCGAAGCTAACACCAGCAAGCTCACCTTGTGTGTGACAGAAACGTCTCTCGTGTTGTTTCTCTTCACCTTTTCACGCTTCTCTTCGTCAAACATGTTGTTTTTTATAACCTAACATGGCTGTAGCTTCTTTTTAAAGAAATAAAATGGTGTTAAATCCGTATTTAACCCTGTTTGTTGACCCTGTGTGTAAATCACATGTTGAGCCTCTTCAAACTAAACGCAGGTGTGGACTGAACCATTAGCGGCATATTGGGGGGGGGGGGGGGGGGGGGGGGGGGCAAAGATAGATCACTCCAAGGGGGGGGGAGCTGTTTATTGAGAATATCAGTTGTAATAAAACGTTAACGTCATTAATCATACATTTTCTGTGAGCTACACGATTAAGTTAGAGAAATAACTGCGTTTCCTGACAGGCAAAATATCAATATGACGATATATTGTCACCCTGACTCAAGAACACGTGATTATAGAAATGTTGGCGAGAAATATGATATATATATATATTGAATGTTGAGACCCCAATGTTGATTTTATATTAAATGTTATTTTTCTAAAAGACCAGTATTTCTTATTTTCATGATTATAACTATTATTACAAATCAAAATAATGAAATTCACAATCAATTGTGACTAGATAGAAAGTAATTTCAATAAACTTCCTTTACCTTATGTATTCTTTATTTTTAATGTCATTGTTCTTTAATAGACTAATTTCCACATCATTGGGCATGTGACCACATTTATTTTGATGACGTCTTTTGAAAAATAAAATAAAAAAGGGGGGTGGAATGTGTACACAGGCCAAACACACCCACCAAGCAGTTTGTGTGTCTGCATCATATTTGTGTTCACCGCAGAGAGAATCACCTCGAGATTAAAAGCCTCAAACAGCAAATACAGTGTTTGGTAATCTCACACTTTCACACCCGGCAGTACACGCAACAAAAAAATAAAAGGTGACCCATCTAATACAATGTACCAGAGGAAACACAGAGTCCACAGCAGATAAGAGGGGCCGTGTTTAAGCAGCCATTAGCCAGTGTTTGAGTTAAAGAAGCCATTTACTAAAGCAGCGCTGTCATGTGTTTATTTGCTCCGACACTGCTTAAAGGCTGCCTGGTTAAACAAGCAGGGAGAGAAGGGTCAATATTTCCACAGGCGAGTCGCAGACACAAGGGCTGAGATTGGCTGATTGGTGTTTGCCACCTTCCTGCCGCTTCCTGCCGATGCTCAAAGGGGTTCGCCCACGAGACATGATGGACATCCTGCGGACAAGTGACATCACTGCAGGTTAAAATGATCAACTAATGTTGGAAAGTAAATATATTTCTATTAAAAAGCTGTAAATAGGTTTAGAGGGCTAAATGTATGGTCCTGCCAATTAGAAATATCAATTAGGTTTATTTTATTAATTGGTATGTTTTTATAGATCTATATCTTGATTTCAGGTCTGTGAAGTTACTTTTAGTATGATAATAAATAGCACCACATGTTGGACGTAGGCATCTAAAGCAGATTTGATTTCCTCCTCTGGATGTAATGGAGTTTTCCTAAAGGTGTTCAGTGCCACCTGCTGTTCAGATAGGAAACTACAAGGTTTCTGTCCCCTCTGTCAATACATTCACATCATGTTGCTATTTTAATTACAATATTAATGAAGTTTAAAAAAAAATAATTAACTGTGAAATGGTAAGTTTCTGTATAGACACACATTAGGTCCAAGGTCCACACATTGCTCGAGTTGGGGCTGGAGCCAATCCTGACTATTCTACAACTGTGTACTCGACCGGAGAAAATGAGTCCAATAACCATTAAGATTAACAAAAGGTATCCGTTACAGCACAATACAATAATTCCTCTCTTCATATTCTTAAATATCTTTAGCAGATAACAGATTAAATAAAATCCAAGTCTTTCAAGGGATTTCCACAAACCTTGGTGTAAAGATAGAGAACCTTTCAACACCAATACATAACTCAAAGCTGCAGAATAATTAAGATGAACAGACACCAACCCTCATAACTTGCTGTTTTCATGAATAAAAACCATTACGAGACTTTTTGTTCCAAAGGAATTTAATGCCACCCAAAAAAATCAATGTGCTACACATCCTGTTTTAAAAGAGAGGAGTTCAAACTTTCATCATACTTATTCATGGGGGTAAGAGAATTAATTTCAGTAAAACCTACTTAACAGCTCAATATTTACAAGCTCTACACACTGGATCACTATTTTTTGCATAATCCACAAGCTTCGGCGTCGCTTCTAATACATTTTTAAAAAGCAAGCAAGCGGCACTATAGTAAAAAACAAAAAATATTCTTTGCATGACTTCTCACAAGTTCAAGAAAAAAAAAAAGCTTCTTCAGATTGTCAGCGACTCAAGGCTTTCTCCGTCTGGAAGAAAGAAAGAAAGAAAACCCAGAATGTTATGAAAGGTCATTCATAATACAGTGACTGCACACAAACACCACACAACACAAACACCACACATAAACACACACAAACTTACTTTTGGTAGCCATGGTTTGAACTTGTGCTTGATACTGGAGGCTAATGGGAGGAATGGGTGGACATAAATTAGCGTAACTGCACACACACCCATCAAAGTACACAATTCATATTAAATGCTGCTATTAAATATCATATTCTGTCAATTACACAGTAACGTGAGCAGAAAGAAGTAGTGATTTCATATTGTATAATTATGAATATCAAAATCTTACCACGTTTTCGTTGTTCTCTCGTTGAACTCTACCTTCTGCAGAGCCAGATCGCCTTTTGCGACTGAAACAAAAACAAACTTTCAGTTGTCTGAACACCCGACTTAAACTTCATATCACAAAACTGACTCACAATAGGTGTAATTAGCCTTTTTTTTTTGAAGAAGAAGAAGCAAGATGAATTAGTTACAAAAACATCTGTAGGTTGTAGGAGCCAAACTATACAGGAAATCTCTGTTGCGGGGTTTTAGTGTCAATCCCCCACACAAACAAAAACAGTATGTTTTTCAGAGTATTGTTTCTAGTAAAAAGATACACAACGTTTGCCCCTTTAAGTCCCCATCCACTCATATTTATGAACATTAAAAAACTGCTTGCTCACTCTGCTAAAAAATGAAATATACTATATACATATACTTGTGTAGGAGCCATTGTGGCCATGGGTGTCCTCATAGTGCTTTAGGTTATTTGACATTCAGGTAGGAACCTTCACGTCAGGGACAGGTGTTGCTAGACGGAGGAGCACATACAGTTTTTGACCGTCGTGCCAGGTAAACGCACGGTTGAGTTGAAAAATATTGGACGGAAATTTGTGCACTTTGATTATGGATTTTTTTGCCATTACCAAAAAGAAATATCCTGTTAACAGGGAGAAGCAGAAGTTGGACTGTTATTTTAATAAACACCGATGGGATTTCTCGATGAGCGTGAATAACTAAGCCCGTCTATGTGGCCCCCCCGGTGCCTTTAAGTTTAGTCTCAGCTGCGATAATATGGCTGAACCTAAATTCATGATATGTTGCAAATAACAGTATTAAAATGATGTTGCAGGAATCTGACTGTATGACAGATAATGTCACATTCAGACATATCACAACCTGTATTGTAGTATTTGGAGAACTTGTGTACCTCGGTGCTGTTGGAAACTCCTGTGTTAGCGTCTCGATGTCAGTAAACTGCACAGCTTGTCCTCCGCCCCTGGTCTTGAAAACATTACCCTGCGGACGATTGAGAGAAAATGAGAGAACACAGGAAGAAACATCTGTTCAAAATCAACAGCAAAAGATACAACACCGTCCAACGATCATCTGAAACAGGATCAGTGTTAACTCAAAAAGAAAATTATTCAGTTCAGAGGGAAACTCATGCAAGATATGAAATAATCTGAAGCCTAAGAAGTTATTGTCATTTTACCTTGATCAGTTTGGTCTCGATCTCCCCGTCAGAGGCGAGCTCTTGATGTCTGAGCACATACTTTTGGCATTTAGACAGAGCTTTCTCGCTGGGGGTCGACACTTTGATTGCATTGGGTATGATTGGCTGCATGACAGTGCCTAGGTCCAAATTAGAGGCGGGTTTGTGGTCTACCCATTTCTCCCCACCCGCAGAGTGTGAGCGTCTGTGCATTGGATGAACGGGAAGGGCCGTCTGGTGATCCCAGTGTGACAAAGACAAACCAGAAAGTTATTCACAGTTGACACCAGCAGTGACCATTTAAAGATTAGCAGGGAACGCAGTGACGGTTGATTATCAGAGGGTTTCGGCTTGTGCTGAAAATAAATGTATCACTGGAAATCGTAGAGGGGCAGGACGTGGTAATAATAATTCATAATTTCATAGATGTTTAAAAAACACATTTTACATTTAGAAATGGGGAAAATCCCCAAAGAAACTGTTAACCTACCACAAACAGACTTAAATCCAAAATATTCCAGTAATATAAATATTTTTTCCTACAAACTAAAACTCCCACTGCAAGGAAAACAGACCAGAGGAGTCGAGAAGAATAAGCATGCCAAGCTTGTTTTGAGTGTTTGTTAAAAGATGTACAGAACAAAGCACTGATGACTAAGCAGCATTTACATGACTGATGACACTATCATATAGTCCTAAGGAAATACCTTTAATAATCAAACACAAAATTGTGAGCAGCAAAAATGTTTTGGTCAAATGCCATTAAATCATTGTTTTTCAATTTCCATTTAGTATCAATGTAATGATATCAATTAAATATTAAAATAGTCAATCAAATCTATTAAAACTGCTAATGTATCAACAGAAGAAACAAATCCAAAACTAAAAAAAAATCTAACTACTAAATAAAGATGAGGAGATACCAACTCTGCCAGTTAAACCAGTTCATTCTCAACTCTAAAATAAAGAGCTGTTGAAACTCTGGTCCATTAAATCCGGTAAAGGTGGTAGATTATCTCTACACTACTGTGTGGGCACCCAAACCCAGTAATGTCTTACAGTCCCACATGTTAAATAATTTAATAAAAAGAAATTGAGAAGAGTAGTCGGAATTTTTGATTGTAGCAAATGTTGAATGTGGAAACGCACTAAAAATGAGGATTGAGTGCTAAACCAAAACCCTCCGTATACACACACTAACCAGTGGGTGTGTGTTCAGAGTGCAGTAATGTTTTAGTTTTAATAAGTGGGTTTTTCCTTATACAATTTGGCCTTATTAATGTGCAACACTGTTAAGCGATGCTTCTGAAATGTGTTTTTATACATCACAAGAAAAAGGCAACTCTAGAAAGCAGTTTGCAACAAGCAAGAGAAAGAAGGACAAACATGATGCAACTACTCAGAGGGCTTCAGGTGCAAGTCAAGAGGCTTCACAAGCATGAAGGACTAGTCTACCTTATATTCTAGATAGGACAAGCACACGACTACAGATGCAGCTTCTACTCGATGCATTTCTAAACAATCAGACATTAATCTAGAAATTTAGGGATTCAAGTCTACACCAAGGCTTAGATGACAGGGCTGCAGAAAAGCGTAACACATTCTTAATAATGTCTACGTTCTGACACACACACTAACCCTTCTGCCTGCCTCTAGGTCTAGCCCGTAGACAAGAGTCGTAGCAGAGGCCTCAGTGTCTTTGGCCAAGTGCTGGCCTCTCCTGCGACCCACGCTGCTGGTGCCGTGGCATAGGGGAGTCCGGCTCCTGCACTGGGGAGTCCCAGCGTCTACTGGGAACTTCTGCTCCCAATCTGAGATGGAGGAGGCCACTGAACGGTAAGCTGAAGAGGAGGTAGAGGGAGTGCTGGAGGAAGAGGTGGGGTAAGGGTCCTGAACTGCTCTAACATTGGCTCGATTTTGGTGGGAAGGAGTTTGGCTGAAGTCCTGAAAGTGATGAGGAAATGTGGCCAAGCATTGTGGATGTTAGCAGTGGCTCCAGACCGACAAGCACAAATCAGTGTCACGTGTAGTCCACAAGAATAGAAATCCTCAGGTTTTAGATGATCAGATAATCAAAAATAATTAGTAGCATGCAATATTTCTGGAGTGGTCAAGGTGTACACCGACGGAAGAGGAAGTATAACAGAGTAAATTACTCACAGGAGTCGGTGATGGGGTTGCAGACCTCTTCTGGGTGATGTTCTTGTCCCTCTCTCTTGAGGGCCTCGCGGGTTTCTCTGGACATTCAGCTGAACTACCGCCGCTGGTGCTACTGCCGCTGGTGCTACTGCTCTCCGTCACTATGGCTTTCAGCTGCTTCAACTTTTCATCCTTCACCCACAACTTGTTCTGCATCTCCAGCTGCTTGGCGTTCACTCGTCTCTCCTGATAAGAAAAAAAGAGGACATTTTATTATTATTTAATCCTTCAAGACACAATTCTCTGATGTCGTGGCCAACACATTTCTAATTTCTAGGTCTAAGGTTAGTTTAGTTTTCCAACTATAAAGTTGTTGCACTCCAGGTGGTTGTTTATGTACCAAATATTTGGGCTACTGTCCATAAAGCCACTTACACACTCCTTCTCCCACTTGTGTCTGGTGTCCGTCACCACGCCGTGCATGCGCTGCTCCAAGCGCCTCCTCTCACCAAGTTCTCTCTGTAGCCTTTGCTCCCGGGTCTCCAGCTCGTGCTGCAGTGAGCGTTTGTCCTGCTCATACATGTCTGTTGTCTTTTGCAGGATGTCAATCTGCAGAGATGGAGAGAAATACAAGACGTGTTTAAAATGTTGCACATCAATTGTAGAAAAGAGAAGAGTAAGATAAGTTTTCCAAGTGAAGGAGACGACACCTTATATTCCAGCATTTTGGATTTTTTCTCCAATCGTTCCAGCTCCGTCCTCTGACCGACGACCACTTTGTCTTTCTCGTTCAGTTTGCTTTGTTGATTCTGTAGGAAAGTCTCCTTTGCACTGTGCTGGTTGTCAAACTGCTGAAGCATGGACATCAGTGTATTGGCTGTGGGAGAAAACACAGCAATGCAAGTATTAAACCATTTGGCTTGAAATGTTTAAATCGTCAACATGTAGACAGAACATGCTCAGTGACCAGAGAAAACCCATATCCCAGTTCCATGACCAACCAAGATGCTTTATTGTTGTACTGACTAAAAATGGGACTGTACCTTTTGTTTTGAACTGCTCTGAGATCATCTGACGAATGCGTTGCCTCTTCTCCAGGACTTCAACCAGGCGGGGCAGCGTCTGATCATCGAATGCGTCCACCACCTCACTAGGAGGCAGGGCTGGAAGGCTTTCAATGAGCCGATTCAGCAGATCTGGGTCATCTAGTGCGTGAACAAAAAAAGAAAAGGTTTGTGTCAAACGTACAGTGATCAAATTTCTGAAATGTGTATCTGACACATAAGGATAAAGTATGAGAGGGAGTTTTTAATGCAAAATGTACCAGAATTACCGGGACCTCCTCGTTCTTCCATCCGACGGGACATCTCATCTCTGGACGCCTGGTGTCTTTGTCTGCGTCCTGCAGGAAGGACGTAGATCGGCCCATCGGCCGGTCGCGCCACCTCCACCTCCTGGGTCATCTCGGCAAAGCGCATCACCAGCTGCAGCACATGCAATGAAATACTATCACTACTACTCTCCTCATTGCCCTGCAGCACCCAGCAGAGTTCCAAATTAAATGCCGATCTTCTGAGACCCAACTGAGGAGATCTATGTATTTCAGGAAGTGTTTATTTAACAAATTTGATCAAGTTTCCATCGTGGTTTGGTGGTAAACCAGCCAGCAGCTGCAGTTGTGCCTTAACAAGGTCAGACTTGTTCTTCTAGTATAAAGGGAATTCGATTTTTGAATTCAAGCCATTTTGCAAAACAAAATAACGTCTTACCATAGTTTCTTCATAATCATCGGCCTTTGGGTTGACGCACAAAATCATCCGGACTTTTCCTTCGCCGTCAAAGTAGTTTTTGAACAGATGTGTGACTTTAGAGTCTCTGTATGGAACCATCTGTAAGACAAGTGAAGCTCTGAGAAACTGCAACATTAAACAGAAAGGTAACAGAGCCACTGAAAAAAAAAGATGAAAACCGTAGAAGACACCAACCTTGTTCGTTCCATACATCTGGTTTTCCCGCAGGACTTCCATACATGTGCGCAGTGTCATCAGAGACTGATTGATATTACCTGTACATGAAATATAAATGAGACATTACTAAATACAATGAAATCACACAAACAATCTGCAGCTACAGGGGAAAATGCCTCCAGAGTAATGAAAGAACTGACCGGCTTCACGGAGTCGGCTTCCCTCTGCTCTGGTTCGACTGGTGCGTTCGCTGCCTGCCAGGTCCACCAGACACAGCTGGCTCACATTCACCTGGTTTCTGTCCTGAATTCAAAATACACACTGTTAGCATCACCATAGATCGTCTGAATCCTTTGTGACACACACACACACAACTGTTTTAATATGTAACATTGTAGCTGCATGTCACCTGTAGAATGTGGTCCCCATCAGCATCGAGTGGGGCCTGGGCCAACTTCACCGTGAACACACTGTGGGAGCGACTGGATTCACGGTTGAGTTGAGTGTTGGCCGTCCTCCTTTTCTTTTGCCCTGTTGGCAGCAGGTCAGAAATTCAGCATGTGACCATTTACAACAGAAATCAAATAAACAATAAGCAATGAATTGGTTTGTGCAGTTATTCCTGCTGATGTGATCAGTAAACTGAATATAAAACTGCATATAAAAATGGATGACACGTCTCCACCATACGACATGTTGTCCGTCTTTATTAGAGTCTTTGGTTTCCACCATGAGAAGATATAACAGTTAAAAACTGTTTTGAAAACTTCAGTGCCAAACAAATTGCTCGGCATGTTACACTGAAAATATGAGAGAGGAAGTTCTCATTAAAACTCACCCTTCCAAAAGACTTCAAAAGCCTCTTCTGTGGATTTGACCTCCACTTCCGTGCAGCCAGCCACATACATGTTATGATTCTGATCTTCACGGAGAATCTTGGATTGAGGTGGTCTGAAACAAGTTCAACATACAATCAACAGAGTAAAGCCAGGATGTGTTGCTTTAGTAAGACGAGCAACAGAAGCTAAAAAAGGGACACACACTCGATGTTAGCGTCACAAACTAAGTAAAATACAAACTAAGGAGACACATTAACACACAAATTCAGGGGAACAGACACAAGCACAGTTGGTTAACAAACAAGCTCAAGCCATTCAGGGATGTTTTGCTTCTCCACATAAACAGAAAGAGCAGGAAGCCAATCCTCGAAGACAGCAGCCACCGAAATGACACAAAGGTAGTAAGCTACATCTATGATATTTATGAGGGTTTGGATTAATAGGATGGAAATACAGCGACTAAGTTCACATGGACAGCAAATATTCCACCTATTATCTCAACCGGGTTAATATCGGAGTATTGCTGTCCATGTAAACGTTTCTAGTGTTGACCTATGCGACATGTCAGCTACAGCCATGTTACACCTACAGACAAACAAGGTACTGTGGAATGTTCTTATTCAGGCCACATACATGAACTCATTGTTCCGTACAGGCGTGCCTCCACCGAGCCACCTAATAAAAACAGGGTTCTTAAAAAGTGCAGCTTGTAAACACAGAACTTCAGAACAAAAACTGCCTATGTCTCAATAAGCTAACTCTACCAAAGCACAGATCAAATCTGACAACCAGCCTCTTACTTTGATCTGATGGGGTCAAACGAAGCATCTTCCAGGAGATCATAGATGTAGTTGTTGTAGATCTCGACGTAGGACACGAAAACGCTGTAACAACAGTCCTCGTCCACATTCTCAGATGTACACGCCTCCCCTGCGCTGATCATATCTCCAAATTCTGGGTCAGCCCTCTGCCTATAATAAAAACATAGACCAAAGACAATAAACACAAACCACAGCCAACACGAATGTAAAATACAGTTTGCTACAATTTTTATCAGTACTAGTGAAAACTATAACTTAGTATAGAAAGTAAAGAGTATGATAGATTTACTCATAGCTACCTGGAGGATGGTGTTTTAGGCACAGACGGCTGACTCTCTCGCTTCTGTCTCTCCAGGAGAGCATCAACTTGATTCTGAATCTCCATCCCATTTTTCTCATCCGGTTTAAACACCTAATGAAGATTCAAAACAATTTCAAAGTAAACGTCCCGTCCCATTTTAGAGACCGAAATAAGCAAAACCTCAATGAATGAAAAGACGTACAAATCTTTTGGCCTGAAAGGAGCCGATGCTGTTGAAGAGCATGTCTAAAGCACGAGGGAGGAGTCCACCGTCCCCAGGAGCGCCGGTCATGGTGAAGGTCTTACCGCTTCCAGTAACACCATAAGTGAACAGCAGACCTGGGAACATTAAATATCACAGATACATAACCAGAGAAAGACTTAGTCTGTGATATTAATAATGACAAAACATAATCACACACGTTTTTATCTGAACAACATAGTCAGTGAATAAACATTTATGTTCCCGGAAGAACTTCTCTCCTGCCTGCAGCCTGTGTGTGTGTGTGTGTGTCTTCTCGTCACTTTTAAGACACATAGTGATAATCCCTTTATTTAGTTATTAATGAATGTGTCAGATTGCAGTTAGTCAGGTTATGATATTTTGCGCAGTGAACTAGTTTACAGTTCATGGAAGAAAGAAAAAAAACTTGAACTTACCATTCTTACAGTCGATGAGGTCATCAATCAGTGGCTTGGCAATCTCCTCAAAAAGCTCAATTTGCGTGGTATTAATGCCAAATATCTTTTTGAAGGTGTACTGTGTCTAAAGAAGAAACAAGGGAAGAACATTCAGCTCATGTGAGAGGCATTCAACAGGAAACAGACAAGAACAATTTCTTCCGAGTATTAAACACTTAAAAATCCAAGACATTCTTCGAGTCATGTTTTTTAAGCTACTATGTGATTATTTTCATATTTTCTGAATTAGTGTGGTTCTTGAGGTGGAGTGGGTTGTCCACAAATTGTAATGGTACAAAAACTTTCCGTTACATTAATGAAAACAGACTCTAATGTTATTTCCAGGATACTGTATCACCTTGTTACTGCCCAACTCGATCCACGTCCCACTTACCTCTTTGTATTCTCCATTGCGGTTGGCTTTCAGACCGTCGGGAGCATGCAGCTGAATAGTGGAGCTGCTGATCATGTCAACACAACATTCCTCATCTTCTGCTCCGAGCGGTCGTATACGGCAGTACACCTACAGACAGAACAGGAAATATATCTTAATAAGAGGTTCTAGGCCAGGCTTGTGCAGCTCAGTTTTTTTAATTTGGACTTTAAGTTAGATATGGAAACAAGCTTCTCTTTTAACTGTGGTCCGAGGGTGTTTCAGTTTGAGGCTTAACGAAGTGAGCGATGTTCACTTACTCCAACTGGATCCTTCTCTGTGTTGGAGGCCTTCTTAGCTCCGTGCCTCCGAGGAGTCTTGCTTTTGCTGTAAAACAATGATGCGACATTAAACTCATCGGTCGGTTGGTTCATAATCCAGACAATTCACCTGAGTAACTTCCACTACAAGGCCAAAGGTTATGGGGATAGCTGTCCTGAACACTACCTGACTCCAATTCACCTTCAAGGTGTGTGAAAGCCTGTCAAGCTCCCCCACAAGGACAAATAGTTTTCTTTAACCTTAGGACTGGAAATGAGGGGCCCAGGCCAACTCTTGGAAAACATATGTACACGGTTATGTGTCCCCATACTTTTGGCCATATAGTTATACCAACCCATATTCAAACTCAAGTTTAGTATTGTTATTTTTACAACTGAGGATTTGTTGACTATTTGCACTGCGTCTCCCAAGAATCACACTTTCCCATCATATTCAAGCTCTGTCAGACTGGCTGTGAAAATAACACGTGTGATATTTATAGATGTAATAATATTGTTAATGAAAGCAGCACCAGTTAATAGAAATAATAACAATAGTATTATACTATTAATAATAATGGTTAAGTAGTATGAAATCTGGATCCTGCAGATCTGGAGTCAGATGCCTGCAGTATGTGAGTGAGTGAGGAGAGAGAAAGAGAGAGAGAAGCGTGTGTTTCTGTGTCCTTAACTATTTGCAATTAACTGTTTTGCTGTTGTTTCTTGCATTTGTCTAAATTTGGACTTTCGTTGTGTTTAACAACAGTTTCGTTGTCTTTGTCTGCAGGTCTGTGCTCAGTGAGTCTTATGGGAGTGTTATGCATCATATTAAATAAACTCCAGGAGATGGAGGCTTCAGAAAACGTTTGAACCCAGTAAATCATTGTCTCAGAACTCGTCTACATCGAAGCATTGATGTTTAGTTTGGTGAGAAGTCGAACATCGACCTGTAGTCAGACCACTAGCCTCCAGTTAGCATGATGGCGGGCTAAGCTAACGCTACGGAAGTGCTCTTCATTATCCGGACTATTCGCATTTATCTGTTTATAGACCAGTCGCTGGCAGGCGGATGATGTTGAACCCGGTGTTTAATAGTTATATTCACAGACCGTATTAGTATTAAATGGATATAACAGCAGCTTTGACTCACCCTGTTCGCTGCATCGTTACGATCTCACAGCGATTCTGTCTTCATTTGAAAACTTCCCTCTCTGCATACGTCACCACAGCACGCACGTATTTCAGCCAATCACGGCGGTCTGCAGCGGAAGTCCCGCCTTTTCTTCTTCCTCTGCCCCTTCCCCGTTTTTATAGAGAGTCATATCCGGCGTAAAGGGGCTTTACCGCCACCTAACGGTAGGCCAGCGTTCCTTCACCCTTAAAGATTAAATGATTAAACTGTTACAACACTGAGAATATTAAATGCTGAATCATTCCCATAAGATAAGATATAAGATACAACTTTATATTATTAATCAAGATTCTTTAGACTGAACAACTAAACTGTTACAGCACTGAGGATGTTAATACTGAATTCTTCAAATATTTCCTGGCACTGATATGACAAGATAAGAAAGATAAGATAAGATAGGATAAAATAAAATACAACTTTATTAATCCAGAATGAAATTCTTGTGCCAACATGCTCCAACGTAAAAGTACAATACAATATATACATATATATTTATATAGTGAATAAATATAGTGAATAAAACAATAAAGAATTAAGTCTAAAAATATAACTGAAAATACTAATATCTTTGCAAATCTTTACTATCATTAGGGCCAAAGCAGTGAACAGTGCAAGGGCCCTAATGTATTTCTAAGGATTTTAGGATGTAATATATAATTTGCTGTAATTTGATGCATTTCCGAGGGCTGTAACATTCTGGAAATCTCACAAAACTTGTCCAGTCTGGCATGAAATTATGTATTTTGAATTATGACAAGAAATCAAAAAAGCCTCTTAAAGTTACACTGAACATTTTAAAGGAATCTCTTGGGGCGTTCCTCAGATAAAGTGAACTTGACCTTTGACCTTCAGATTCTGATCAGTTCATTAAAGAGTCCAACCGAACTTCATCAACATGTGATGTTAGGAAGGAGTCTCCTCTTCAACGTGATGCAGAGTCAGTTTGGTTTCAAGTTTATTTGAAAACACCATAATAAATAACATTGTACTTAAATACTTTCAACTTTGCAAAGCAACAACGGGAAAATGTTCTTCATGTTGTTCCTTCTGTTTAACATTTCTTACATAATTAGTAACAAAACTTGTAATTTTGTTACTTTACAGGCAACTCAAAGCAAAAAATACATCTTCTCCTATCATAACTGCCACATTTGTCTTGACATGTTTCTGTCACACTTCCTTATAGCACAACACAGCACTATAAATCATCACTGTGGTAAGTTTCCTGAGAAACACACATTATGGTAACAATTATCTTCGTCAAATTTAAATAACATATTTGTGCAACTGATGCTTTTAGTTTCAGTTTACTCTCCACATGATGTGTGACGGTCAAACATCCCGATAAGTTTAGTGCAGACTGCAATCCTTCATCAACTTCAACATTCAGCTCCTCTTGGTTCTGGAGTCGTCCTCACAGAGTTTTAAATCACCCACAATGCACTCTTTTCACATGTGTCTCATGAAGCTGGGGGTTCAGCTGCAGGCGCAGTCCTTGGGCGGGACTTTATTTAAACTTTTACCATATCTCTCTGCTTGGCAGACTGGTGCAGTGAGGAGCGGGAGACTGTAGAGGCCGATGATGATCAAATTCAGAAGCACACAAAGCAGCGCCACACCCAGTGAGTTGGAAAATGTGATGGGGATGGAGTGATCGAGGAGCCAAGGCCGTCGTGTCGCCATGTCCTCTTCCAGGGCCTTCATCTGGAAGTGGGTGGCGAGGATACCGCACACGTGGAAGAGCTGATGGCTGTGACCTGCAAAGAGAGGAGTCGAGTCGTGTTGGAGAACAGAGACGTCACAGTGAGAAGAAGGAAGTTCAAGCTTTTAGCACAGAGCAAATAATTCACATTGCAGCTGAAAGAATGCAAACACAGAGAGCTGGTTATCTATTAGCAGTATTCCACAACGTTTAACTTTTATCATTCTAACTCCAGTGTTCGACAAAATCTCTGAATTGACTTGAACTGTTCAAAGATCTGAAGTGAATTGTTTTGTTTGTTTTGTCATAAAAAAAGTGGGGAAAAAATTAATTTGACAGAGCTGTAAAATCGACTTCTTTCTGATGCAAACCTTTTGATCACAATCTCCTTCAATGTTACAGGTTAACAAAGGTTCACATCATTAAGGCAAACTTTTATTTTAAGTTGTGTCATTCTTCTATTTAAAAATGTTGCAAGTTTAAATTGCACATTTCATTCAAAGTGAGCGACATGATTTTGTCATATTTCATCAATCTTTGACTTGGACTGATGTTTCTCTTTTTTTGCTGAAATGGTTTTGAAAACCTCTCACACCTTCTCTGACATGTTTTGTGCTCTAACATTTTATTGTATGACATCATTTTGTTCATAATTGACCATATATGTGAGTGATATAGGTTGTAAAGTCTGTGAAGTCATTTGCGAGATGCTTTTTGGAGAGGGCTCCATCAATAAATAAAACTATAAATCAATAATCACCGTTAATGCAACATAACTGACTTAACCAACAATATGGAATTGCAAAAAAACACTTAAAATGCTTCACAATGCTGAGCTGAGGTTGAGAAATTGTCTCCATGACTGAAAAACAAGCCTGGTACAAAGGTAGATATACTTTTTGGCCACTTGGAGGCAGTAGAGAAGTGGATATGAAACTTGTTGCCAAAAAGTTATTCACATGGTATTTATATGTTGATAATCTACCTCCCTGGATCTATGACCTCACACCGAGATATTTAACTTGCACTTGGTTTTTATTGGTGTTTCTTTTCTTTGTGTGTGTGTCTTTTGTGTTTTCCTGTGATTTCCCTGTGCAGACAAGACAAACATATGCCAACAATAACCACTCAATCATACCGATGTAGTCGAAGCTGCCCGGTGCCAGGCGCTCAGGTAAATGAGTAGCAAACAGGAAGCCTGTGAGGAAGGCCAGCGTGATGTGGTTGTAGTGGAGGAAGTTGGTGTCGTTGTCCGTGCATCCGTCTCCTACACACAGGAACACCTGTGAACGCAGCACACACACGTTTAACAGAGTGATGCCACAAAACAGGGTTTTCACTCCACTGGTCAAAACTGAAAGTTTTCTAATATATTTAAAGGAAAGTGACCTCTTTTTTTGTACGAATATACAAAAACTACTGGACGGATTAACATTATACTTGGTGGAGGGGTGCAGTATTGGCTAACACTCTGGATCTGTGTAAAAAGTCCTGGGCCACATCCAGGTGAGTCACTATAATCTTCCCACTTGTCTTGTGAGGACACATGATGAGTGAAGTGCACAGCCGTGGCCGTACCCTGTAGAACAGAGGAATGTGGACGAACAGGTAGGGGTAGGCAAACGCAACCACACGAAGGCTTTTGCTGAATTTAGGACTCCAAAACTCTGGGAATCTGAAATTTAAAAAAAAATATTTTCAGTAATGAGAAATAAATCCTGCATACACTCATGAAATAATCCTCAGGGTGAAACTATGTTATATATATCTGTAGAGGGAGCTGTGTAGAAACAGCCAATGGTAATGCCCCCAATACAGGAATTCATTAATTCAGTACCAGAATATAGAAATATAGTGATACACATGGGTGCAGTGTAAATGTTATGTCATCCATAACCAGCTTTATGTACAGCAGATGTGTGCTGATTGGTTAGAAAGATGAGGAATATATTTTAAAAAAAAAAAAAAAATACATATATATATATATATATATATATAAATAACATTCACCACAAAAATTTAAATCAAAGAGATAATTAAATAATTTAAAAAATGTTTTATATTCCATGTGGTAGATTATGTAAACGTATTTTTCTGAGCACATGTTCACATTTCTGTCTAACCTGCCCGGCTGCAACTACTGTACACCCGGGGGTAATCACTGTTTAGGGTGGGTCACTATAGTCACGGTGAGGCAACACCCATTGTTAATAATAATAGTCTGTCGCTCAAGTGTGCTTTTGTAATCCCAGTCAATAACGTCTGAGGAATGAACACGTGTAAAGAATTCAAACGCCTCAATCACACACATTGTAGTGACAACAGTCACTATGATCATTTCAGGCACACGAGACAGGCAGAGCAGGTACATTGGTCTTTACCTCTTTATGGTGTCGTGATTATACTGTAGAAATGGTAAACCAAGCCTTAGCAGGGGGGAGAGTGAAAGAAGAACAACATTAATCAGGTGCATGGAGAAGAAAACAGTGGCAACAACGTGGTACATGCAAGACGTGACACGGAACAGAACTGATTTGAAGAAAAGCGCAAACAAAAAAGTATGTTAATGAAAAATTTGAAGCTTTAATTTCAATTGTATTTATCATTGTTTTATAATGGAAATGTTTCCCTCCATTATTTTCTATTTCTACAAAAAGAGCAGTGTTTGATCTGTGTCAGGATAAGGAATTAGAATCGTGATTTGTGGTCGGCGTTGTAAAAATACTTTATCGGTTTTTCCAAAGATCAACGGGAATCAACAGAAAATGAAATGCACAAGAACATATGAATGAATGCATGCATGAGGGGACCATAGTGCTAAGACAGGAAACGGTGCTAGCGTTAGCTGTGTCAAATCTCGTCACCATACCTGGAGAAGCAGGCCAGGCCGGTGCAGAAGAGCGTGTTGAGCACAGCGATGGGGAGGTAGCACTGATGGAAGAGGCCGTTCACCCACTTGTCCGGGAAAACACAAGCTGAGTAGATGGTCGCTGAACCTGCAGCAGCAGCAGAACACCAGTAAAACGTTGCTCCAAGCTATAGAGCGAACAGTAAAATAGGACTGAAGTGGGCACTTGGACATGTAATTGGCCCCTGATTGATCAAATCTGCCACTAGTCACTGAATATAAGTTGTTAATTTACTGACGACAGTTCAGTATCAAGCGCTCAGTGCACAATGACCATTTAAGGCCATTTCTCACACTGAATCCCGTGCGCTCACCCAGGCTGTAGAAACTGAGGGCAGCGTAGTCGAAGAAGAAGCAGATGTGGCGAGCCCGCGCTGACATGCTGCTGAAGGTGTGAGCACAGCTGGACGCCAGCGGATAGATGCAGCATGAGATCAGGAAGATGACCAGAGGCCAAGTGAAGGAGTCCTGCCACGCCGTCTGCATCAGGACCACCGTCACTAGTTTCCACAGGAAGTACCTGCCAGAAGAATTAAGTGGGCAAAATTAATAATTTGGACACATTGCATAATACCGCCTGTATCTTTGGTAGGTTTGCTGGAATATTTGTACGAGATAATAAAAGGAGGAGCTGGACTTGATTGTTCATCGTGTACAACCACGTGTGGGTGTAAGAACGGTAGTAAACAGACTTTTCCCTCCAGACTGTAACTTTTCAATTTTACATTTCAGTTTGTCGAAGGATCAAACACATAAGTGTAACTGTGGGTTTAAAGCTTCGTGTTGAGGCCGTCGCTGGCACTGAGGCGTCATGTTTTCAGCTCATTCCTGCAAACACGATATCTCAGAAACACCTTGAGGGAACTTCTTCTAAATTTGGTACAAATGTTCAGTTGGACTTGAGGGTGAACTCATGCGATTTTATTGGTAAAAAAGTGACCTTGCAAATCCCCATTTTGCTTCGTGAATGCGATACGTTGACAACACCTTCAGAAAATCCTTTCACAAATGATCACTTACACTCACAGGTGATGGTTGCATGCGGGAAGCAATTACAGCTCGGTCAAATAAATGTAGTGGGGTACGCACAATGGCAGTCCCCACTTGGGAGGCCTTTTTACATACACCAACAGGGACGAGATCATATTGTAGGTTTTTGACATGTGGGCAGAAGTGACAGAGCACCCTTGGCTGTATTTTTTTCCCCTAGACGATCCTTTCAGCTACCAGACGTAGTTACAGTGAAGACCTACACTTTACCTTGCTCGCTACTACTCTCTAATGCCATCTGAAAATCTGACACTCAGCAACGCTGTGAATGATCTATCACACCAACCAAAACAAACTGGTTAAAACATTTAAAGCATTTCTTGCTGAGAGTCAAAGGTAAAAAAACAGAGGGAACATTTCATAACGAACGAAGCAACAAAAGATCAGAAGTTTAGGATCCTCCCGTTTCTTCTGCAGCAGACGTTCAACGTTAAACAACAACCTAATTATAACTGTTTAAAACCTGTTGGTCGTGTGTCAATGTTTGAAAAACCAAGATGTTCTTTATGAAGCATCGCGTATTTTGCCTGCAGCCGTTTCACAACTGCTCGGCACAAAAAGCTTAATCTTATCAGGAGCCTGTAGTTTGCTTTGTGTATCACAGCCACCGCTTCCACGTCTCAGTGCACCTCATTAACAAATCCACATTATTTGTGCTTTTCCCCGTCACTGAGCACTTAACTAATTGAGGCAACTCATATGAAAACCTTGAGCACGGATCTGCTCATTAGCGTCTGGCCTGCAGGTCCATGGCCCCCTGACACAAACATCCATGTTCCCTTGGTACACACACACACAAACACACACACCACACACACACACAGACACACACTTCCTCTGCGGAATACGCCGTCAAAGCAAATATCTCGGCAGGGAGGAAGTGCAGCATGGTTCGTAGGTGAAGGAACCTCTGTAGAAACACACACACACACACGAGTAACGTTGTGTTTGTCAAACACTGATGTCTGGAGGAACCTGAGCAGCCCCAGTGTTGCCTTCATGGTGTTAAAATGAACATATGGTGTAGAGATGTACAGTAGATGGCTGTGGGGCGTATTCCTCATTCTCATCCTCCTTCTGTCTCCCACTTTGCATCTATCACTCTTTGGCTTTCATTTCCTTTTCCTCGTCTTCACAGCTCGTGTGCACCTCAGCTCACCAATCTCGTTACTCAGTAGCTGCTAGGAATGAGGCAACGAGCTCCTGCGTCTTTTGAAGCTACATGGGTCAGTTTGATATTTATTCTCTTTGGGTCAGGACATTTTCCGGACTTTCACATGGGAAAAAAACGCAGCCTGAGATTGTCCGGGTCAGATGCGTTAACAACAAGAGGAAAATGTCCGTAACACTCAGGTGAGGGGTGAAGCCTGGGCAGAGCAGCAGGCGGCTGGACATGACGTGTTGATTCTGCTGCAGGTGTCACGTGTTGTTCTTTACAGCAACACTCTTGTTGTCTGTCGTGTGTTGGAAACTTCCTCAACACCTCCACTCGCTCGCTGTGAATTTCACATTTGAAAGAACGCAGGGAGTGGCTGACTCTTATCTCTTTCATGGTGTTCAGAGAGACGAACGTGGGACTTCTCTGATATGTAAGATATGTTTAGAAACATGTACGATTGTAAAACCACATGATGGATCGATATAAAAGACATTTAGATTTGTGTCTACATGTTACATCCTTTACAAGCGGTGCACGATTCCTCTTCCCTCCCTGACTGTTGTGAAGGTCAGAAGTATACGACTGTGAGAATTTGGAAAATCGCAGGTTTGATGTGATGAAATCTAAAACAATAATAATAATATGAATTGACTCTACTCCACTTGTTGCCTCTCGAGAATAAATACATTTTCCCAAATATGTTTCTGAATCTATTATGTTGATATCTGTGATGCTTTGCAGGAAAAATAACATGAGTGTATTTTACCATGTGGGTAAAAAGTGTGTCCAGATGTTGAGCGTCTCATTGGTCAGCTGGAACAGGCTCAGGACGCAGTCAGTGGCTGAGCTGCGGGGGTGTCGGTACCCGGAGATGATGCTGTCCTCATGGAAAACCTCAAAAAAAGAAACACCTCAGTTATCTGGAGTTAGTTTGATAACCTTTAGAAACTTTGATTCCCCTTTTAGGTTTGATGCAGCAATGAGACATTTCTAAAATGTATTTTAAACAAAGTATAAAAAAAATACAGAAGACAGGAGGAGGAAATTATCAGTGAAACAAGAGTTACATGTTTAAAGTAAAAACCTAAATATCACAGTTTAGGATCCGAAGAAAACCTACGATGTCACACAACTTGATCTTGAAATGAAGCTTTCACCTTGTCATGCTTCTTAAAAAAGTTTCATGTTGAATAATTAATTAATAATTGAGAACAAACCAGTTTATATTTGAACTGCTCTCTGCTCATGTTCATACCAAACTTCAAGATTCAAGATCGAAGACACGAAATGTTTATCGTCACACCGGTTATACAGGTGTCAGTGGAAAAAAGCTTTAGCAGAGGAAACTCTGTAGTAACACAAAAAATACATAAAGATAAAATAAGAACAAATCAATTTGTAATAAAAGGAATCAAAAGCTGAACAAATATACATTTGTATCTGCGTTGAATATTTATACAAATGAATTAATTGCATTATTTATTAATTAGCCTGCTAATCTGAAGGTCTGTAAGGTGACGGACATGACGCAGTGATATCTGTATTAAGAAGTTCAAACGAATAGGAGGCTGTGATTTCAGAGTTTTTCTCTTCATGACTTTAAATGAGCAGGTTTTGTCCGAAGCAACTTGAGGCTTGAGAGAAACAAGATTTCATCTCACATCCGAAGTGATAAACACGTTGAGCAGTGGTTAATGTTTATTGTGTGTGGTGACTGCAGCTCAGTGTGAAGCGTCCTACATGTCCAGTAGAGATACAGTGAAGAGGAACTTACTTTGGGTACTTGGTTGATGGTGAAGACTCGTGGTAATCTAATGAGGCTGAGCATGATTGTGTGGCTGCTGCTGCTGCTGCTGCTGCTGCTGCTGCTGCTGCTGCTGAGGTCTGAGGTCTGAGAGTTG